>JAOXXN010000364.1:12040113-12064481 GCA_026770055.1 Myrmophylax atrothorax | reverse complement strand
CACGCTGCTTTAGTCACCTAGAACACCAGTGGCAAGCACTATCTATGAGTACGATTGTGCAAAATCCCTTCACAGGTGTGCTGAGGAAGGGGGGAGCCTTAACCTTTAGGTGGGGGCATTCTCACTGGTTTGCCAAAGGCAAGAAAGGAATACCTGGGGAAAGCCATTTGGGTGGAGATGTTGTTGTGAAAGAGAGAACTTTTTCACAGGTGGCAAAACTGCCAATGCTATTTTAGCAAGTATATAGAGCTTTAGTTTTCAAGTACTTGCTGAGTTACAATCTAAGGTTATAAGGTCACACCCATTTCAAAATCATGCTGCTCAGGGCATTAGTAAATGTTCAAAAAATATCTAAATTTGATAACAGCTGTCGGTAATGCTACAACAGAGTCTCTAAATTTATTTGAAACGGCTGTTGTAGAGTAGAAATGTTGGATTGTTCACCATTGTATGACTGACAGCAATATTTGTACCTTGTGAAGATGTATTTAAACTCCATGTGTTAGTAAGAATTCCACATGAAAGACGAAACCACTAGAAGACTGGCACTTTTAAACAATCTAGATGTTTGTGGATACTGATTCTATCTTGCAGAGTGCAGTGCATCTCAAGACTGATGCAGATGGATTATGTTTTTCTGAAAATTACTTAATAGGTGATGTAACCAGGTAAAGAAGGTTCTTTTCCACTTAAAAGCTGTGTGCTAGAGCTTAAAGACATGCAGAGGATGCTAAATTCACTATTTCTGTTGTGTTGATACATTTGTTGGATGAAAGCAAAAATGATTTGATATAACTTTAAATTATAGTATATAGTACCTTGCAGTGTTCTTTTTTGAGATGTTGAAAGACAGGTTTTGAACAATGGGAGGGAAATCAGAAAAAAGAAATCAGAAGACTTCTTGGAGTTAGTTTTGTTTTATTTTCAATAGTACATATTGATCTAGGATGAAATAATAATTGAAGCACTGTGATCTTAGATTCAGATGCGTTGAAATACAGAGATGGTTCAAGTGAAGGCATGTTAGCAGTAGAAGAAAAGGTCTGCTGAAGGAGATTTAATGATGCTTGCACAGATGTGAGGATTGAGAACTCAAACAAAATACTCCTGGCTCTTTGAGAGGGGACACCTTTGCGCTGAGGTAGACATTGATTTGTGTGCAGGGAGATGTGGAGAATGGGAATGAAAGGCAGTTTTTCTCTGTTCATCATAACTAGCTAGAATTTGATGAAGTTATTCATGTTTTAATGTGTCTTTTCCCCTGAGGTTTAGATATGACTACTTATTGACTGCTAGACATCAAATTGCTGTCTGGAAATAAGAAAAATAGATTGCTTCTAGACAGAACTTGAGGTGGTTGTGCTCTGTGCTCCAAAGCTGTTTGATGCATTTTGTTCCATAAACAGTTAAATGTAAAAGATCAAAATAATCCTTGGAAGCAGGACCTAGAGTCCACAGTTCCTCCCTTCCAGTGAGTGTCCTCTCACAAGGACATGGAGTCCTGCTCTGAGTCACTGGTTACTTAAGCCTCAGAGAGGAATGCCATCGACAGAAAGGCTGGAGAAGTCTCCATCCTAACTTGTTTGTTACTTCAGGTAGTCACTGGAGGTGGTCAGAGGTGTTTCCTGTACCCTAGGGAGTGCTGCAGTGGCTGGGATGCCTTAGGAAAAGGAACAGTCCCTGCTTTCTTTTTCTCTGTCTTGAAACAAAAGCAATAGCTTCTGATTTTTCTGTGGAACCTGATTCTGTGGTTCCGTGCACTTTTTCTGAGTAGATACAGGCAGGGAGTAATTGCTTGGTGTATCTGGAGTGTGTAAGCATAAGGCAGGTGGTGTGGTCCTGGCAAAGATGAGACTGCATCTGAGCATGTTGATGCCAACAAAATTTATCATCACCTTTCCTTTTATTTTTTTCCCCCGCTCTAATACTTAGCTGCGGCTAAGTGGGAGTTTTTTGATTTTCTTTTAGTTGAAGCCTCAAAAGTTTTGGTTTTATAGGTGCTTAAATGTCACCAGGGATCATCTTCCACAATCTTGTAGATTCTTCCAGTTATTAGCATGGCAATGATGAGGGCTGTATAAATTCCTAAATGAACAGACCTATTTTCTTACCTGCTTTTTGAAGGCTTGAGGATCAGCTAGGATACAGAAAATGCAGAGGTTCCCTGTGTTCTTTGCCTTCCTTAATGACTTATAAAGTAACAGATTGTTATTAAAATGAATGATGTGTGGAGGTTCTTCTCTGACACTGAAAAAAAGTATTTGGGGACTGGTTTTTGTATGTACCATCAGTTTTTTGCTGATCATTGCTATCCTTCTTCCTCTGGAAAATTTGCAGTCCCCACATTTACAGGCTGTGGGAGTCCTGCCCGGTGTCTGTAAGGTCCTTGCACTCCTGCAAACACCAGAAACTCTCGGCAGGAGGTTTTGCCACTTTGCTGTTGCCTGCCTTTCCCTGCTGCTGTCTCTTGGAATCACTCCTAGTAGCAGGTTTCACTGCAAGCAGAAAGTGCTTAAGCTAAAAATAGTTCCTAAGCCATTGGTATGAATGTTGGTCAGGGTGTAAGGTTTTGAAGGGCATATGTCTGCCCTCCTTTGCATGCACTGTCTGGAGCTGGCACTGGAGTGGCATAAACTGTTGCTACAACAGAACCAGTTTTCCCTTATCCCACAGGCAGAGAACTGCTGAGTTGTCAGCTGTTGAGTCCAAATTATGCCTTTTACCTCAGGGAGCACAAGTTACAAAAGCACGTGTCATGGAGACAAGGACAGCACTGTAGCAATTTGCTGCTCCTGCCTCCCTTTCTACCCTGGCAAAAATCAGACCCTCAGCACAGCCGGCAGCAAAGGAGGGATCTGCTTTGTTGTCACCTTGGTGTTAGGACCAGCTCCCCCCTCTCTTGTGCCATGTGTTATTAGGGAGCAGAGTCTGCTTTCTCACCTGTAAACCCAGTATTTCATGGGCAGTTTCCTGCAAAACCAAAAGCACAGCCTTTCAACCAGCCTCAGCCTCTTGGAATTTCCTCAAGTAGATAAAATAGCACTTTCTTTAGGTTGATTTCATGTTGCAGCATTTTCAGTAATACAGTATTGTTGGTTAGGAAATTACTGTGGGTTTGTGGTTTTTTGGGTTTCTTTGGGGACAGGAGGAGGCAGGGAGAAAGGGAGGATGATTCTGATTTGATGAGTAACATTATACCAGAGTTCTCTGCCAGTATAGCTTACTGCATTTTGATCATCAGTCAAGAGTACTTGCTTCTGGAATATCCATATGTTCCAGACATGGGGGTCTGTATTTGTGCTTGCTTTGTACCTGTAGCTACACTGCATTGATAACAGCTTTGTAATATTGACTGAACATTGACAGTTTCATATCAAAAGTTGCCTTGTAGTTTGTAGTGCCTAATCATGGAATTTAAATAAAGCAATGTATTTGAGTGTTTTATTTATGTGATAAACACTGTCTGAAAAGTAGGCTGGAATGCTTCTTATGCTTGCATAATTTTGTCATTATTGCACAAATTGCTTAAAGGTATAATAAAAGTACAAGTAACAGGGGTGGTTGAAGGTGGTTTACACTGTCAGTCTGGCTCAGAAATTGTCCATGTTTCACTTCTGGCCCTCAGCCAGACATTTTAGTTAGTTTTGCTCTCTGAATAAACCAGTTATTTCCCTCCAAGAGGAAATGCATGCTCAGTTGAGTAGACAGCATAGTTAAGCATTTTTTCTGGATGGTGTAGATGTGGCCTATGGCAAGCTTGGCTAGGGTGATGAGCAGAGCAAGCCAACTCTATCCCAGCTGGCTTTATGCCCTTGAATACCCCACACACTGAGCCCTTGGGCATGACACCATTTCAGCCTAAAGCTTTAAAAACTGCATTCTCTTCATTTCAAGCACTTTGGACACAGAAGCACTGAAAAGCTACTTTGGAGCCAGATGGTGACCCAGGCCGTTTGCTGCAAAGCTGTCTTGCCCAGACTTGAATGAACATGGTGCTCTCAAACAGTGTGAAGGCAAGCCCATCTGCAACATTTAAGCTGTGGGCGAAGATACCTCCACACTGCAGTCCATCAGGGTGGTCTGAGCATCTGTGATATTCATGCTTTCTGTATCTTTATGAGCTGCATTTCAAATTACTTGCATAATTTGAGAGTTGCACATCTCACATGCCTTGCAGAACCCAGATGAAAGGGAAATTTGGACAAGTGAAAGAAGAGGCGTGGCTCTGCTCAGCATGGGGCTGGCCTGGGCAGGCAGTTGCGTTTTGGGGTTGTTTGGTGGGATCTGCCTTAGTCTGGCAGCCCTTCTCCTTCCAAACAGAACTTAGCATGGTCATCCAGAAGCTCATGTGCCAAGACAGCAGTGCTGCTCATCATGTGATGTAACTCTGTTTGTATGGCAGATCATGGTTTTGCCCTTCTTGAACTGGGTGATCTAATGGCCTCTCTTAATGAGAAAATCAGTGAGGACAGAGCTTCAAAATATCTTTCTGAAATAATTGGGTTTAATATTACTGCTGGGCAAAAAGGCTTCTTAAATCAAATGAACTTCAGAAGAAAATTATGGTGGTCAGTATTATAGGTGGTGCTTCTGCAGATTCTGAAGGCCAAAGGTGGATTTAAGTTTTAAGTATTTGAATTGCAACTAATTTTCACAATAATTCATGTTTTGGATCATGTTCAGCACTTGTGGCAAAAGAGATGTTTGACCTCTGAGATTTTACAGCTAGTCTGGAGCTAAAACCAAGGAGATAAGTTTTTAAAGTTTAATTCTAGGCAGAAAAAAAGAAAGGATGAGTGAGAGGGGAAAAAAAAGAACAAAACAAAAATGTGATTGATGTTTTAGACTTCAGTGTTGTCTTGAGTTATGTGCAACAAGAACTGTAGTACTGTCTGTGTGAGGTGAGCATAAATGTCAAACAAACTCTTTTACTCCTCAGGGTTTCTCTGAGTTGTGAGGATAATAATATCTGTTCCCTGGAGTCTACCTGTTCCTCTTCCTTTTCCCCTCCTTCCCGCTGCTCCACATGTTTCCAAAGGTCATGGCTGTGGGAAGTCTTTAGTGCAGAGGTCTCAAGGCACGTAACTCATAATTCATCTGCTAGAACAGCATTGTCACAATTCCCAATATAGAACAGCCTTCTCCAAATCACATGTGGCTGGCCTGTCTCTTTTTTCAAGATGATGGGAAATTTTTGGAAGAAGGTATTTTTGACCAAATGTTGCTACATATTTCAAATGACAGGACCAGTTTGGATGTAAATCCAGCAAGGTGTAACGTGACCTTTATTTTAAATCTTACCTCTAACTCTGTAGTTTGTCCCTTGTATATTGTATTTTTTCACCATTAAGATACTTATTTGCGTGAGACCTATCCATGATTTGACCTAATCTAGTCTGATGTTGGTGTAATAGGAACTAAAGGCTTTTATATAGTAGGCCCTATATTAGTAGTGAGCCCATATTTAGAAGTATTTTAGGAATGCATCCAAGCTTATTTTTTGTCGATCAGCTCACCCCTCCCTTGAAGAGTTTAGACAGTACTTAATTAGTTTTACTTTCACAATGTTCACTTTTCAGTGGAGGCCTACTACATGGCATTTCCTCTCCTGTTTTACGTGATGGATTAAGTTTAAATCCTTTCTCTGTGGAGGTTATTGAGAACTGTGACCAAGTAACCTCACTGAACTAAATAGCTGCATTGTTTTAGACTTCGTAACAACAGACGATCTCTCGGACCCAAACTGCTCAAAGTAATCATTTGATCCTGTGTATAAATCAACTTTGTACTTGGTGAAACCATTTGCACTGCTAATGAATAATTTTTTGCTTGTGCTGTTGAACCAAGTGCTTTTGTAAGATAGTTTGTTCCATACAAGAATAAATTGTGAGAACTTTTATTTTTGCTTGAGCTGTAATAAATGATAATTTGAAAATTGAATGTTTTCCAGTTCCTGCCTCATATTTCAACTAATGAGTGGTGCAACTGGTGTTAATATGTGGAAAATGTATCCTTGAAAATGTTAGATTCTAGTCTGTTACCCTTTTGCCCTGCTGTATGCATGCTTGCTAATCAGTAGGTAACTCTGGGTTGGAATTTAGGCAGTGATTACTGCAGACAGAAATGGGAGCAAGCACTCAGCATCACAATAGCTGCCCATAGAATTAGGTCACTAACAGGCTTTCAGCAAAATAGTGTTAATTTTCCCCTCCACACACTCAAACACAGAAGGTATATTTATAATTCCACATCTTCTCTGAGTGATCGTCTAGTGTAGCATTCTTAACAATGTGTTATATATGAGTCTTTTAACTTCAGGTACCTCATGTGACTGTCCAGCTCAGCATTTGACTTTCCCACACTGAAGACTAAGGACTGATCCTGCCACAGACACCTGCAGTTGGGCTCCTGCCAACACTGCAAATGTAAGTTTACGCATACCTGTATTCATAAGCTAGAATTAGTCATCTACTTATGTGTCTGCAAATTCAAGAGCAGTATGGTGTATATGTGGTTGCTGAGGCTGATTATCTTGCATAAATCTCCTGTAAGTCAGTCATGAGCAGCTCTCCATGGCTTTGAAATACCCTCTCATCAGAGGGCACAGGTGATCTCTGATAGCATTTAGCTGCTTGTGTCATAGGATTTGAGAATGAAGATGAATAAGGTGCTGTGATCTAAACCCAGCTATTTGATGAATTGATCACTTTAATAATAATTTAACAGGTAATGGTAATAATTGCCTCCAGCTGATCTCTTCTTTTGAAGTAATGTGCGTTAATTTTTCCAATCTTTAATGATAGTCAATTATTTTGGTTTGGTTTTTTTAAATTCTCTTATCTGGATGAAAAGGGTACTTGTCACTTGCATTTCTAATACATACGTGTACTTACTTCTGGTCTTTTTAAGCCCTTCTACGGTGGTATATAAATGTTTTCTGTCTGTATTATTCTAAAGTCAAATATTGGCATCCCTTAGGCATATGCATTGTCACCTAAATATGTTTTGCATATATGGTCCTTGTACAGATTTAGTGAATAGCACTTTAAAATGGGAAGTTGCAGAAATACGAAAAGCATAGTACTCTCCAAAGATATTTTAGGTGATGTTATTTTTGTAATGCAATACGAGTTCTAATGATTTGCTTTGTGGTGATATTGGCATAAGCTTTTGTAGAAGAGGATTTCACAAAAGAAGAAAGGTGAGAAGTTGGTGTTGCACACCATGAAATTTACATTAAAGGTTTTATAGGTCTCTGGATTTAGACAGGTAAGCTTGTAAGAATGTGCTCAGCCTTGTGCATCATGTATTATGTGTTTGGATGGAACTGTTTAGATGCATGAGGAGCAGAATTTTTCCTAAGGAATAGGATACTGGAATAGAAACTAAAAGTAAACTGAGGGAGAACATGTAATTCATGTAACTACACCAAAAGGTTAGTTCTCCAGTTAACACTCACTTCAGGTTTCCCTCGCCACCACTTTCTCTCCCCCATATCTGGGCACCTTAATCTGCAGCCACCAGAGAAACCATTGAGAATTGCTGCACGTCTCTCCTTCCCACAGCTAGACTTGCTCAGCACTTTGGAAACAATAGCTGCTTCATTGCTGAGTTGTGAATCAGAAAAGTTAAACTTATCAGCAACAATCCATGAAAAATGTGATGAACAGCCTTCCACAGGAAGAGATTTTTTCCATTCCACTATGTAGGTATACAGAATTTATTGGTGTTAAAGCTAATAAGTAAGAAATCATTTTTCTTTTGTACATTATCTTCTTTTGTACATTATACTGAGAGCAGTAAACTGTGAGATTTACTAATAATAGCAGGAAGGAAGAACCCTGTTAAGCGAAGATAGAAAACTTGGAATGATTTGTGTGTGTAAAATACAGGGTTGTTTTTTCCTCTCCTCAGTCCTTTTTTGTAGTCACCCTTAGAAGAGAAGGCCAAAAAAAAAAAGAACTTCAGGAGGTGAATTTTGCTTTCAAGGGAGACTTGAGGGAGAAGGAGCAGATGCAAGTTGCAGATGCTCTACTGATGATCACATGGAAGTGATGTGAAGATGTGAGATGTGGCCTTGAAAATTTCTATTTTGTTTTTTTATTCTATGTGTGAATCACATCAGAAGAAACTTGTGGAACTGACTCACTCTGTGTCCTATTAGTCTCAATTTTGTATGAGCTGCTTTCAGTTTTAGATGAGGTGCAGCATCATTACCTTACAGACACTGTTGTCTCAGCACTTGCTGGTGGGTTACATACAGGGTCTCAGTTTACTGCTTTTCCTAATTTGTCAATGAAATTACAGGAAAACATTGCATTATTTTACAGCAATAAAATTGATTGGTGCTTGACATCTTGTGTATTCTTTCAAAATGTTCATATCTTCATTGCTTTGTTTCTTTTGCTGAACATTGTTTTAATAATGCACAGTTTGCTCAACCAAAGTACTTTTATAGCAATATTTTCCTTTCTGAGACCCTCCATGAAACACCTAAAGAGCTGCTAGTTTTTTTGCTTCAAGGAAACAAAAGAAAATTTCTATTATTAAAAACCTCAACCAACAGACAAGATGTAAGCTTTTCGTTTTGATTATTCTGAGCAAACTTAGGAATTTTTTAGCATCTTTTTTTATGGACTCAGAGATCTTAGTCTATGTTTGAATGCTATTTGAAAGTATTTAGCAGAAATTAAAAACAAAATTTGAACTTTCCTTTATGTTTGTTTTTTAAACAATGTTCTTCCTAAACTGATTGATCCACCTAAGTTATTTGAAATGAAAAGTCAGGTGTTAATTTAATTGTAAAACAGCTACGTATTGTGCTTTTGGCATTGCAGTAAATGTTTTATTTCAATTAAGGCAATGTAGCTAAGGAAGTGCTGTATGATTGTAGAGGAGAGACCATCAAGGAGAATAGTAAAGCTGAGATGAGACTGTACATTTTTTTAGGAGCATCTAAATTCATTAGGGGGGTAGAAAGGGTAACATCAGTGAATCAGCTTGCATTGAGGTACTGGCTTGCTAGCTGTGCTGCTACAAGATCCACAAGAGGACCATAAGTCCTTTGCAGGGAGCTGGGGATCTCTGTGGGGAAGCAGAAGTGGACAAGGACTACTAGTATTAGCTTAACTAGCTTGGTTAGGTGTGCCTGGATGATTTTTCAGTCCATGGCTCCAGTGAAGGCTGTGAACAGCAAGAGAATGAGGTACCAGCGAGCATGCATGTGGTAGAAAGAGTGAGTCCATGTAAGTGCATCAAGTGCAAGGTTAACATTTATTTCTTATAGGCTGGGTCTATGAGAGTTAATTAGGAAAGAGACCAGCTCTGATGTATATCAAGTGTAGAAGTCAATATTTGTATTTCTGAGTACTTGAGATTACTTTCTACACTTTGACGCCTTAAAAGGAGGGTATGCATGTATATGCTTAAATGAAAAACTTGAAGGGAGTAAGGTACAGCTAGAACAGCATGTGAAAGAATTAAAGAAGTACAACTGCTGTCTAATTATGCATGGACAGACTTGTTCTGATAATGTCATACTGTATTGTAGATGTTCCTTCTTTGTCAAAGTTGGAAGGGGAATGGCAGCATTCAGGGCCCTCTTGGGAGCAGAGCAGAGGGGAAAATGTTTGCCCACCCCAGTGGATGGGTAGTCTACACATAGTAACATGCTGCAGTATGTCTTCATGTGATATATTGGATATTTACTAAGAGCGGAAGTACAGCAGGGCATTAGAGTTTTTAAAATCTTAAGGAGGATTACTACAATGGGGATTTATAAGAAAATATAGATCTATAGTTTCAGGAATTGCCCATTTCCTTGATTTGTAAAAAAAATCAATTTGTTTCTCGTAAGTGGCTCTCACTCCTTACATTCCCTCTGAAAGGATAACACATAACTATTGCTCATTTTTCTCGGTATATTATTTAGAGTTAAGGCTGCATTTCAACATTTGATCTATTTATGTTCTGTTTGTACACGTGAAGACAGACTTTCTTTGGATTTGGTTCATTGTACCTTAAAAATAATTCAAATACCACAGGTTTCATTGTAAACAATGAAGGATTCCAACTCTTGGGTCATTGCCAGTTGTTTAAAAAAAAACACACTTGGAATTACTTCAGTATTATCAGTGTTCTCTTATAAAACTAATTAGGCTTTTCCTGTGATGGAAAGAAGATTAAAGGTCATATAGTTCAAAATAAGTTTTTGGACATCGCCAGATTAAGGAAAATAAATACTTTTATTAATCAGGTCAAATCCTTTAATGTTTATTAGTTCGTAAGGACATATGAGCTGAAAAGAACTGGCAGTTACAGAATTATGCAGATAACATGACTCTTAAAAGGAACAGCAATTCTATTCTGCAGTCCTCTTTGTAAAGTCTGAGTGGTGTGGTCTGGACCTTGAACCTCACGTTGAGTAAAGTGCAGCTGACCTTGTGGGCAAATGACATTTTTCTCTGAAGACTTGCTGACTTGAGAACTACAAAGAAGCTAACAGTACCCCCCAAAACTGAAATGTGCTTTGGAATAATTGATTTGTGTTTTATTTAAGTTATGTGTCTGTGAACTGCAGTAAGCACTGGAGAAGTGGGAAACCTCTTCTGTGTCTTGCCATTGGGTTCTTGGTTTATGAACTGCAAAAAAATGTGGGTGCACTTGTTTCTATGCTTTGCACCTGTATTAGGTATTGAAAAGGCATAGTGGGTAGCCATCACATCAAGATAAGAGGTATTTTTTTAGATATGCAAAGTGATCAGACTTCTGTGCCTTTGCTCACTGTGCTTATTCCGTGCTGTGTTGTAAAGCACAAGAATTCAAGGAAGTGTATCAACCATGAGGTCACCAAATTCAAGCACATCAGGAAATGTGTGTAGCTGCATCAGATTTACACAAATACATCCTTCACCTCCATGCAGTATTAATTTGTCAGTTGTAGTAAGTATCAAGAAAATTTTTGAATGGGTTAAAACATGAGAGTGTAAGTGACTCTGAGTGGTTTCCTTCTTCTGCACAGCACAATAGCCTAAAAGATCAAAAGGTCTCTTTTGGCCAGTAGTACCCCTAACCTTCACCTTGGTGCTTTGTTCTTTGTTCAGATGATTAGGTGTTTTCCATCTGCATCTCTATGGGAGAAGAATCTGTGCTTGTAAAGTTGAGCTGACTTCCTAAGGAAGTGGGACTTATCTGATAATATGTTGTCTGTCCCCTTTACCCCTGCAATAACCTTTGAACATACTGCTCAGGTTCAGTTCACTTAGGATGAGGAGGTGAGGTCTCAGCATGCTGTGTCTTTACATACTTGATGAAACCCTAAAGCTGGATGGAGAAACTCCGCTGAGGAAATGGCTGCTGAGTGAACTCAGCCTTTACTGGACTGCAGTCCAGACCTCTCTAGTGTGCCTTCTCTGATGTCTAATAAGGCTTAGGGGTAAAAGCACTGGCCTAATATGTCATAACAATAAATCATGAGCAGGCTTGCAGATATTCCAAAACATATTTAATCTATTTTCAGTAGTATTCGGGTTCACTGTGTTTCTCAGAAGAGTTTGTGTTTTTGTTGTTACCATCTGGCGAGCAGTGCTAGTGTTCCTAGTAGTGATGGATGTGCTTGTATTCAACCATGTGCTCAATGGCTAATTGATATGGCAAGGACTTCCAAACTCGGGAGTTAGACACACAATTTTCCTTTGAAAGTGTCTTTGTTCTTCCGAAGATCTCACGCTAGGAACATCAAATGCAACATCTGGGTTGGGGACCACTCCTAGGTGGGGTATGGTGAACTGTGTGAAACAACGACCCAGCAGGACTAAGAGTTTCTGAATTAGTATATGGTTTAATTGAAAACAGGCATCATTCAGTGAGAGCAAAAGGCGAAGTGTGAAAAATTTGTATTTTTCTTGAAAAACCAAAAAATGTCATCTAATAGGTGACCTTTAAATTGTGGTAAAAATAAACCATCAGTTCCTACAGTGTCTCTTTGCTTTGTTCTGCCCTTTCAGTCCGCTGCTCTGCCTGACTGCTCCATCTCTTCATGTCACTGTGCTTTTTTCTCTCCAGCTCCTTTGTTCCAGCAGTGATGACCTTCCCAGCGGTATTTGTCTTATTCTTGTTTGGTGGGGTTTTTTTGTTTACAAGGGTAACCTGAAGGAGTGTTCCATTTTACTTTATAAATCCTCAAAATTTTTTCCATTGCTCTTGATGTCTGCTTCTGCTACCTATTTTCCTTTCTTTCAAAAGTCAAGCCCTAAGCATCCTAGTTTCTGTGTGTGTGTGTTGTGCTGTCCAGCTGGTACTAAATGCTTTTGTAAAATCACCCTTGAGTTGTGGCACTTGTTCATGAACTTGTTGTCTCATCTCCTTACCAGGTAAGGGTGTTTCTTTTGCTAATTGCTACCTGGAAGTACCCAACAGCTCTCCCAGTCTGCAGCTTGTTTATTTCTATTTCCAGTGTCTAACAGTGCTGGAACCAGAAAAAAAGGAAGAACTGGAGTTACTGGAAAGCAGGTGCAGCTGCGAGCTGGCCTTAGGACCTGAAAAAGTTGAAACACTTCATGTGGGGTGCATCTTTATTCTTGGTAAAATTAGTTGCCGAAAGGCTTGCCTCTGGACATGGTGCTTCTGGTCAGGCAAATTAATTGTTGAAGTGTTAATCCCTGTGTTGTATGTTGTGTCCTGACTTCTCAGGTCACCGTGCAGAGCAGAGGCAGGCGGAGGTGGCTGCAAAATAACTGAAGTGGCTTCCCAGTATCTCAGAAGTGATGCTGCTGTTTGGCAGCAGTGAGGAGGGAATTTTTCTGCTTGTGCTTGACAGGAAAAAACCCAAGAAAACAAATACCTCATAGGACTGAAAATTTGGCCTTGTGTACTCCTGCACATTTACTGAATAATATATTAACACTCTGTTTTCCTTTTCTTCCGCTACAGATTAGAAGAGAGCATTTCATGCAGATAGGCAGCTTGAATTATTTTATCAGTTTTTAGACAGAGAAATAGCAGATTCTTAAATTAATTCTTCAGAACTGGGGAAAGCCAGATTCCCAAATGGGATTCAGTCTTCATTTATAAGTGAGTTTTAGTGATTCATGTCCTGCGAATCTTTTGTAAAATGGAATGGTGCCATGTTATAAAACAGAGAGGGAAAGCCTGCATTTATATTACTAAAGATTTTTGTCTCAACTTTGGAAATTTTTTTTAAGGATGTGGAAGAATGTGCTCTATTGAAAAACAGCCAAATGCCCTCAAATAAATCTTACTAATTCTACTTTCATTTTTTATTATTATTCAGCTAGCTTTAAAGTCAAAGCATGAAGGCTGTGAGATCAGCAAAGCTATTCTAAAGGAAGCTGGTTCATCTTCTGTTTCTGTGTTCATTGCCTTTACTGTCAGCTGTATTGGCCATTTGCTTGGTTTCCCAGAAATGTGTACTTCTGGCATGGTTTTTCTGATAGGGGAATTTTTTTGGAAGCTTTCTGTTGGCAAAAGTAGGATGTGTTATTTGATATATGCATTTTTATCTGGATGTAAGTGTGTTTTCTTTCACTTTGAAGGTTGAATTAGTATCTTTGGACAGAGACAAGTAAAATGCACTTTTTCCACCTGCTAAGCAGAGTAATTTTAGTTCTAGCAATACAGTTCAAACTAGGCACATACTTAGCACCTGCATTTCTCCCTGACTATTTGGGATTGCAGCTGTTCAGTATTGCCAAAAATGCAGCCTCTCATCAGTCTCAACAGTGTTTTGGTGGTATGCTGTGTAATTTTCCTTGAGAGCTTTTAATGTTCCCCTTGGTGGTAAAATACTATGATGATAACTTTAACTGTGGAAAAAAAATTGTAACTTGAGACAATTTATTGGCAAACAGATTTCTTCTATTACATTTAATATATGTATTTCTACTTGTTTCATGGTTTCCTCTAGTAGCCTCCATTTACAGTTGCCCTAAACTTTTGTATAAGCTGACTTTTAAAACATTTCTTTTCAGGTGTCTCTCTGTGGAGCACAAACATATCTATGAAAACTGTGGCAACTAATCCTTAATTTATAAACATTTTTAAAAACCAGATCTGGAGGCTTATGACTGTCAGATCAAACTGCAGGCAAAAAGCAGGCCAGAAAGTTCATTGATTTTTTTTTTAAAGCTGGTTTGTTTGTTTGTTTTCAAAGTGGTTTCCAAGCACTTGACAATGAGATATACTCAGAGACCAGAAAACTCAATAGTAGAACAAAGCTTTGGAGAACTTTTGTGCTTAGAAAACAATCTGTTACAAAGAAAACACTTTTTTTTCCCCTTTAAAGAGAATTGAGCATTTGGTCAGCTAAGCTTTAAAAAAAGTACACACAGAATCAGTTAAGCCAAGAAAGACGTAATAAGAAACACAGTCAGGACATAGCAGTTATTTTCTGTTTTTCCCTTGAAGAGGTTAAGTCTAAAGAGACTGGCAATGTCTTAGCTGCTCTCCTTTTCTCAGCCTGTCACAGAACCTTTACCCTTCTTTACAGCTGACAGAGTTTTAAAACAAAGCTGTCCATGGATATTTTCCCAGATGTGCCTTATTGTCTTTGAGTACTATTTCCTCTCTTATCTATCTGATCACCAGTAGATACACTGTCTGCATCAAAACATCTTTAAAAGTAATTTAAAAATCCATGGTGGATATTGAGCTGGTTTAAATATTGACCTTCAGCTGTTGGCTTCAGTGAATAGGAATCTGAGTGTACCTGTTCCTTTGCTACCTTACTTTCATAAAACAGAATTTAAAATTTCTTTTTTCTGACCTCAGGCACAAGGGTAGTTCCTCTGGATGACATAAAGCCCTGGGCAGAAGTCAGGACATCCCCATGCACTGTAGCTTCCAACAATTACTATGAAATCCTGCTTTAAGTAGTTTCTCTTAAATATGAGCAATTATATACTGAAGTCTGTCATGCCTTTACTGTCAGTATGGCATGAATATGGCATGTGAATACTTTTTGTATACACACATATTGTTGTTCCTTAGCATGGATTTATGGGAGGCTCTTTCCTTATTTGAAAATTTCAAAAGTGAAAGACCATTTCAGGCAAGGCCTTTGAGATGAATTTGCTGTGCAAATACACTCAGGCTAAGTCAGGAGGTTTGCAGTCCATTTGAAGGATGACATTGGAGTCTGAAGTACTAAATAAACAGCTACGTGGCAGCTTTATACAGTATCCGGGGCTGGATCATACACCAAAATTGAGTCAACAAGGTTTTGAATGTTGGGAGAAAGCAAATAATGGCATGAGCTGTGTAAACACATACTGCGCATAGGTTTGCCGTAGGAAAGTTCCTTCATTGTGCTTGATAATGCTCAGACCTCAGGGCAGACACATCTCAAAGCTGTGGATACAGCAGCTTTGGTTCTCAGATCATATTTGTTCCAGGAGTGATCAGAAATCTAGAAACTGAGACTGGGAAATGGTGAAAAAAAAACCTCTGGAGTTTTTAAGGGAGGAGCTATTAGAGTTCTGATATCAGTCATCTTCTCTGTAAGAGGTTGCTGCAAGGCAGAGGATAAACTGTGCTTTGTCTCCTGGAGATAGTACAAAGTAATGCTCTTAAAATGGAGCAAGAGATAGTTGTGGAGCACATTTGGAACACTGATGATAGCGCCAGTGAAGTGACATGAATATATTGCCCAAGGAAATTAAATTGTTATGAGATGTGCTATTGCTGATATTTTTTAAAATGCACAACTGTTAGAAGTGGTTTAGTTGCAATTGGTGGAGACAATGGGCTAACCTACCCTTCAACCATTTTTGAAAAATAAAGGCTTGCAGTGTAAAGACATTTGCACTTAGTACCAACTGTTCCTGTTGAGATTCAGCCCTCCATGGTCAAGATTTTGCCTTCCTCTTGACCCAAATAAATATCCCTGACTCTTAGGAGATACTTGGAAGAGTACATGTGCCTAGAGGATAACATACTTTCCATAACTTTTAGGGGAAAGAAAAACCTCCATGCCTTGTTTGATTAGTCTTGAACTGATGAGAGGCAGCTTTCCTCCTAAGAAAGTGAACTTCCTATTTTTAGAGTACTTTGGTTATTTTGTAACTTTATAATTAAAACAAACCTATAAATAGGGAGCTTTTCTCCCCATTTATGGCATTTAATTTTGTGACACGAGGCTTTTATTTGCCAACTTTTTAACAATTTATAAAATGTGTATGAGAAGACAACAGCCAGGGACTCTACACTTCTTGCGAAAGATTGTGGTTTACAAGACACTCACCATGCTCTGCATAAGAGTACATATGTTCCCTTCTGTGCCTGACTCTGAATCAGAAACTAAAACTGTGCTTGAGTTAGGATTTCTTGTAATGCACTGCAATAATGTTAGTCTTAAAACTTCTGCGGTAGGAGGGCAGTAAGCTACGTATTCAAAAAGATGCAGAAAACCAGATTTTCCTAAATCCCCACACACACATGTAGTTGCTGGATGTACCTCATAGGCCTGGCATGACCAAACACGTTTTGCATAACCCTACACTGTTAATATGTTTAGAGGTTGAGATTAATGTGTGAGGCTTAGGATTTAATTAACATGACAGAGCAGTTTTCTCTCCTTCATGTAGCATCAGTGTTTTCCCTTTTAATTCTTTGCTTGACTGGCAGAAGGCCAGCTGATAGAGGACTGTCAAGTGATTGTGATATAGAACTTGTAATTTTGATTTTGGACTTCCCTGCAAACTGGAAATAGTCTTTGAAGAAGTCCTCAGAAACATAAAATTTACATATATATCACAAATAGAAATCAGTCATTTTATTCATGTAACTCCCATGTCTATCTAAGACATCTTAAAATGTTTTATGATGTTAGAACTTTGTGAGCCAAGTTCAAACTTGGAGGTAACATCCCATATTCTCATGGACAAATGCAATATGAAGACACTGAGATAAACCAAAATGTAGTGGAGGACTTCAGGCGATGAGATTCTTATTTTTTATGTGCTGCTGAGTTCTTGATTCATCTTAACCTGGGCATGGATTTGTCGATCTCTGCTCTTGATTTGGCTTTTAACAAGTTTGACAGAATGGATATTACAGATTAGAAATATATAGAAGAAGAACAGAGTGTTTCTAGGGGTAGTATAGCTTAAATTAGTATGTTTTTAGTGAGGTTTCCAGGTGGCTTGAGAACATGGTGAAATTAAAATAATTGTTACATTTTAAGGGTGTTCCTTTCCTCTAGATGTAACAGTGGTCTTTACCATAGCATGTCTTTCATCTCTGGTGTGCCTGGGCCTTGCCTCCAGTGTGGTTATTGCAGATCAAGAATAAAAAGAGAAGTAGCCCATGTGAGCAGCTCTGGATTATTTAGCACGGTTTTGATATGTTTCTCGTCCCACAGTGCAGATTGGTGAGGGACAGAGGAACATTTCAGAAATTCCCAGCTCTCCCCTGAGGGAGAATTCCTTTAAAAAAATTACTAAAGAATATATGGTTGTACTGTGAAGATGAGGGAGCACACTCATGGTGGGGCAGGGGGCTTCAGTGAAGGTTTCTTTCAAAATCAGAGAAGAAGGCTTTTAGACAAAGTCTGTTATTTGGACAATGATGCTTGGAAAGAGATTTCAGAGACAAGATCAGGAGCTTTTCAGAATAGGAGCCTGGACCAAATGGGAACAAAACTGCTCTGCAGGACAGGCAGGCTTGGCCATGTTCTGACATGAAAATGGCCCAGCTCCTGCTGTTGGTTGCTGAGAGAAGGCCTCCTGCTACATGGGAGTTTTATGCCTGTGGAAAGGTGCTCAAGTCTTCAGAGATTTCAGGTAGCAGGGAAGCAATGCACCAGGAATTGACTGAGCTTTAGGATAAGCTTTCCTGCAGTTTTTGAGTACAAAAACTGATGGTGGTTGATGTGTGGGTCCTGCTGAACAGCTGAACTTCTCTTTTTAAAATGCAAAACCCGTTTATCTTCAAAGAACATGTTAAACATAGTATTCTAGATAATTTTTTACTTTAAGGTCAGTAGTTACACCAGCAAGTCTCTTTTGATAGAGAAATGGCTCACTCCCCCTCCCCCCCCGCCATTACCTTTCCTCCAGGTACTATTATTTAACATTGGATTGAAGCAGTGAATCCTGGGTGATCAGATCTGATTCTGCAATGTCTCAGGCACCCCATAGTTTTGAATAGTAGCAATATGCAAAATGAGAAGAGGAAAACAGATGGTCTCTCCTGTCTTCTTAAATGCATAAATGAAGCAGGGGATATTTATACTTTCATTCCCAATAAACAAGACCTTTCATGAATGTGACATTTAATCTAAATTGGAGAGGTTTCCTCTAGAGGACTGCCCTGCCCTGTCTGTTCTGTTTTGATATGAGATGGTCCTGGATGATGCCTATGGACCACTGAGTTTTCACTGTCTATGACTATTAAGGTTATGTTTGAAATGTCTTACTGAAAATGTAATGCATCAAGGAGTTGCTGGAACAGAGAAAAGGTTTGCTTGACAGATGAAGGAAAAGGAGTGGGAACAGTACTGAAGTACTGTAGAAGAAAAGTAGATGGAACAAAATGTGGCATTTATGGAGGACCAGCTCTAGCATTTGTAAGGGTTTTTTTATTATTTTTGTGTTTAATTTTAGAACTAACCAGCTTGTTGGAAGATGATGTTTATTCCTGCTTAAAGCTGCTGTTCTGAATACAAGCAGAAGAATGAGGAAGAATTCAAGCCTCCGCTGCCTTTTAGCTCTATGTATTTTATGCTTGAGAAGTTTAATATATAGCCGAGAGATAGGTGAGTTCATTTCAATGTAATGCACTAATTACTTTGTGGCTTCTGTATTGACACCATGTAATTATATAACTTTGCTACTATATATGTTTAGAAACCGTCACCTCTGTGATCCCACACCATCCTAAGGATGGAGGTAATGCCAGGCCTGGTCTCTGCTTTCCAGCATGCAGCAGCATCTTGTAAACCAGTGCAAACCTAAATTCTCCATAATGCAACTGATAGTCTGCATATGCAGTTGGTGTAAATGTCGGCATCGAAACATTCTTGCTGTATATGCTGGCTCTCTTTGGCAATTTTACACTTTATCATTAACTGCCCTTCTCTCATTAATTGCCCTCTATATGTGACAATAAAGGAGAGAAAAAAACTCATTAAATTTATCATCAAAGCTTGTGGGTTTACCATTGGCCCAAAGGCTGCTTGTTCAGCTAGGCAAGGAATGGATATTGTGGAAAGAGACAGATGTGTTATGCACACAAGTATAAACCCAGATCTAGGGTACTTATAGAAATCTGAGAGTCTGTGGATGTCTAATAAGACACACAAATTACTCAACAGTTTTAAAATTCTGGACAGATATGCATGCAATAAAAATGTAAAAGGAGAGGCTATAGATGTGAACAATAGCAATTGGTTTACAGTTGCTTCCTTTTGACCTGCAGTTTTTGACTGTGTTTCTTATATGATTTCAGGTTCTCTAAGGCACCCCCAGAATTTGAAATGTGTAACGCACAATTTACACAAAATGATCTGTAATTGGGATGTGTCTTCCAGAAGAAGACATGGGCAAACTGACTTTTGCTACACTACCAAGTAAGTACCATATATACCTGGTTGAAAAAGACCAAATTGCAATGGAAGTACAGTTTTTCCTTAGTCACTGCCCATGGAATTTGTGATGCTATTGTTTCCGAGCATCTCCCCATCAGTTTTCCTTGGGTGGTGCTCCCTGCTGGCCCTGTTAACTCAGGCAATGGCAGGGTTTCTGGCAAAGTTGTTTCACGCTAACAATTTGCCTGCCAAAATCTTCTTACTCTTTTCAAAGGACTGGAAGATGCTCTTATTTACTCAGACTTCTCTGTGTGTCTGCCTATCCCTTGCTTAGAGTTTTCATGAGGGATATCTTCAAACCAAGTCCAATCCAAAAGGAAATGAGAGCTGGAAGCAGTGAATCCTGATGTTCTGGGCCAAAGCAGTAGAATATATGACATAAGTGTTGAGATTCATATGTGGAAAAACAAGAAAAATCTCGTGGTGGCTGCCTTACAACCTTTATAAATTTAAGCTGTCTGAAGAGCATTGTATTATAGGAAATTTAAAAATTATTTCACAATTAAAATAGCTTTTCTGAAGTGAATATGTGTTGAGAATTTTGAGAACAGTTAGAAAAAACACTTAAATCTTACATGTTTTTTCACTAATGAGAACTACATGTTCAAATCCCCATGCAGTGGTTCTGCCAAATACTTATCATGTGCTAGGGATGAGTTCAAATCCATTCTGCATCTTGATCCTGCCCTAGTCCAGATATTTATACTGTCTTTTTTTCCTGTAAGTTCTGCAGGCAGCCCAGACTTTTCCTTGGGGTGCCGGTACTTGGCTGCACTTAGTCCACCTACATGCTTGATTTTCTGTGTCTCTTTATTCCTGCTGCATTGCCAGCTATCATTTCTATTAAAAAATGAAAAAACCCAATCCATATATATGACATTGCAGCCAGAGTTCAGGAGTGCAGAGTTCATGAGGTACTGCCCTCTAAACAAGAACAATCGTGTAGCTGCTGCTGTTTCTCCTTAGCAGAGCAGAGCAGTCTGGGGTCCCTGAAGCAAAAGAGGATGAGAACTGAGCTTAGTGCAGACGTGCCTGAGGGAAAGAGGTTTTGTTTTGCAGTTGCCCAAACATCCTCTAATAGTATCTCAGTACAGAAGAGGAATAGTCTTTCTGAGCACTCAGGTCTCAGCTGGCCTTTGCTACCCTGAAGTGTTGCATGAATCTTAAGAGTTCAGCCCAGGCTCTTGACTCCAGCTGATGGGAGCACCACAATCCTGTTCCAGTTCATAAGTGAGTAACAGTCCCTCAGCAGGAAGTCTGGCATTGTTCTCTCTGCCTTCCTTCCTCCCATCATTCTCCCAAGAGGAAGGTCTGGATTTTTCCAAACTTTCTGCCTTTCTAGTTGTGTATCAGTGATAATGAGCAAAGGGACTTGACCCATCCATTATTGTTTCCTCTATATATCTGCATCCTCAAGACAAAAGCCAGATCACTTCATGCTAAGCAGTGCACAAACATTAAGCACAGACTATTTTCACCTGGGATCTTAGCAATCCTCTCTCCTGCCCTCTGTTCCTTCCCCATAAGTTGAGCAACTGAAGGGAACTAAAAGATTTGTTCTAAGACGCAGACACAGGTGGTAAGCCTGCTCCCATGTCATTACTCTGAGAAAAAACAGAGGGAGAGAGAGAGTCAGAAGACATACAGGGATGGGGAGATAGTGTTAAGTTTGAGTTTTTGTTGGGGTTTTTTGGTGTTTCCTTGTTTGTTTATTTTTTCTTATTTTTTTTAGTTTTATTTTTAATTTTTATTTTATTTTACTTATTTTTAAATATGGATACATGGTGACTGTAGGTTTCAGAAATGTGACTCCTGTTGGCTTCAAGTTGTGCCAGAGGACTTTTACATTAGATATTAGGGAAAAAAAATTCACAGAAAAGTTTGTAAAATATTGGAACAGCATGCCCAGGGAAGCGGTGGAGTCACCATTCCTGGAAGTGTTCAAAAAATGTGTGCATATGGCACTTAAGGACATGGTTTAATGGTGAACATGGTGCTGGTGCTAGGTTGACAGTTGCATTTGTGATGATCTTAAAGGTCTTTTCCAAACTTAACAATTCTATAATTCTATGATTTTCGTTCAAAAGTCAGGGTTTCACTTTGAAGTGTTCTCTTACCTAGATAGTTGCATTATACAGCTAGTGCACAGCCTATCACTACAATGAAGGTGACTTGAAAGATGAGGAAATGCCTGTTAATCTGATACTAACCAAATCCCATGCAAGTCTCCTTCACAAACTTGATATGGAACTGTCTGTTTACTAGAGAGAGTTTATGTTTTATTAGTGTCCAAGAATAAGACTTAACTTGCCTTAGCTGCCTATCAGCTGAAATAACTGCTTAATCCTCTCTGTCTTTTTAGTGACCTCTCGCCTCCGGTCTGTTTTAAAACTAAGGAGAAAAGGGTTGAGATTCCAGTCCCAGAGAGCTCCAGCACGGTGACAATAACCACAAACACCATCTCTGGAACTCCTTTTGCTACCAAAGAATTTGAAATTCACAAGAAAGATGTCTGTAAGTATCAGGTTTTATGTGTGTACATAAAGTCTTTACACTATGTATAACGATTCTCTGGATGTGTATATGGTTGCAGTTTTCTTTGACAGTGTTCCTGTATGTAAAATGTTGATATGCTGAGTCCAGATAAAGCTGCCATAGGTCACAGGGCTTTTTCTCTAATCCTTCAGAGGAAAGAAAACTACTCTTACACATAGATCACAGCAAAGAAATCAAGGGCAGAATCTGAGGAGGAAAACAAAATACAACGCTGTTACATCCCCCACTCTTTGCACTTTTATGTCTTAGTTACAAATTAGGAAGGATTTGTAAACTAATTCCCACTATACATACTGAGGTACCTGCTGGAGTATAAAGTGCATTTGGTCAGACTTGCCTTGGGAAAGGCAGAATGAACTGCCTAGTGCCTGTTCTTCCATTGTGAATGCTACAGAACAAAGTAGTTTATTCCTGCAATTTTGCAACACTTCAAGGGAAGTTATATCATATGTCACTCCTGACAGGATCATATTGTCGTTAATATATGCCCAGCTTACTCATTCTGTTCAGCTGTACGTGAAACTGAGCATTTATTCTTGGGAGATAGACTGCTTCTTATTGGAGTCATAAATAAATTAGACTATTCCCCACTTTTTTCCATGCAAAAGAGGAAGCTATATACTGAAGTTGGCACTGCCACCATCTTGTGTGCTTCCTCTAGGCTTTGATTTTGGTTTGCCTACTTAATCCATTAGTGTAGTCAAATTCTAATGTCAGTAACACTTCTTATCCATGCTTCTCTTTACAGTTAACAGTAGATCAAGAATTTTAACAAAATGCAACTCACAAATATCTGGGCAACACACTTGGTTCTCCAGGATATTGCTGACTCCTGGCAGGATGAGTCTCTCAGGTTCATTGTTGTGGGCAGTCCTGTGCTGGACGCTTTGCAGGCTCTAAGATTTGTGTTCAGGACTGAATTGGATGTATCACACATTTTAAAAATATGTTTTATTCCACAGCAGGCCCAATGAACTGCCATAACCCTTGTATTGCCATAATTCTTCCCTGCTTCTCAATCTCTTGCGTCACCACTGCCCATTCATAGAAGAGATCTTCTGTTTGATGTCCCTGTCTTGTCCACATAATGGTGTCGTGCGTTTATTTGCTTTTACCTTAAAATCACTTTCCTCATGATCTTCTTCAGACCTTCATGTGAGCTTCTTCCATCCTGTGCTTCTGCTGTCCTTTCTCCCTACTCTCGCTTCTTTTTGCAAATCTCTGCTTCCCTGCTGGTGTCCAAAATTTATTTCTCTTGGGGATGACTTTCCATCATCCCACCTGGAAGTGTTCACGCTTCAAAGACTGTCACTATGTTTCCTTTATCTCTGCAGTGTTGGATGAAGGTTGTGAAAGATACGATATCTTCCTTAATATGCATTATAAAGAATCATATTCATGACCAGTTACTCACATATCTGCATGCTGAGATACCGAAAGAGAATGCTACCTGATGATTCATCAGCACCTGTGCTTTTCTGAGAACTTTCATGCTCAAGTAATGACAGACCCCATCTTGTTCTAATTACAGAGATGAGTTACATGTTTGTATGGCTACTAGCCTGTTCAGAGCTGAGAGATGTGGGTATTAAACACCTGTAGGGCTTGTGTTGCTGACTAATGACTTCAATATGGGTTTTTTTCTCCCTCTCTTTTTCAAGTGTTTATTCCTGTCACTCCACGCATTCTTAGTTTAACGCCTGACTTTTCAACTTCCACATTAAATCTGAAGTGGAGTGATAATGGATCAGCCTTCCCGTATGGACTGGATGCCTTTTGGCAAATTCGGGTACTCCGAAAAGAAACAATGGAAAAAGTCACAGAGGTAAGTCCTTTTCTTCCTTTATGATAAATATATATACAATTTTTGCCCTTGGTAATATTCTGAGAGGTCATTTGAAGAAAGCTGAGAATGATGAAGATTGTAGAGCCTTGCAGACCTTGAGTGTAGTAATGCTGCTAGTAGATAGCTTCTTGGTATGTTTCAAAGTTACGGGAACACTGACTACTATACTGTCAGTATTTAGTCACACTTTTTTTTTTATCTAGTACAGGGATTTTTTAATTAGAACCTGGTTGTGTATATGATCAATATTTTATACCATTTTCTCTACTTCTCCAACAGTGTCTCAAGTCTTGGTGGTCTTTGAATGCTCACCTTGCTTTTTTTTTTTTTTTTAACCACAGTTATTCCAAGTCAATTTGTATA
>JAOXXN010000364.1:12027176-12040082 GCA_026770055.1 Myrmophylax atrothorax | reverse complement strand
TTCATGTTGGAAAACTTGGAGCATTTCACTGCCTAGGAGAGGCCCAGGATACTGGGATGCAGTGTAGACCTTTTAAATGCTTGACAAGTTTCCTGCTCTCCCTCAAACGTCTGCCCTCTGGTATTTCTGGCTGGCAGTCTGCTTGGCTGGTGGGCTGTTTAGCAGTTTAGGCTTTTGTCAAAGTAAATTCACAGTGCAACTGAAAGTTAGGTGGGACACTGCAATAATCGATGAGGATTTTATGATTTAGTTCACCTAGTTTGCCATGCTGTTGACACCTGGGAGATTATATGTCATTACTAACAGGTGTGTGTAAGCCCTGTCTAGGTTATTATTTTGATGTGAAAACTTTGCAGGTTACATACCACTCAAAACTGACTCACGAAGACATCATTCTTTCTTGGAACTGGACATCAGATTTGCCTTTGGAGTGCATGTCACACTATGTGAAGATTCGCTGCTATGTTAATGTAACACAGTTTGTTGGTCTCAAGGATTGGAGTGACTGGAGCCCAGTAGAAGTGATCCCTGGTATGTTTGTTCCCTTGCCACCGCATGGACTTTGATTTCTTTGAAAGAAGTAAGCCAAAATCAGAGGAAAAGCATTAGGCAGTGATGGGTTGCTTCCTTAGAGAATATTTTGATTAGAGAAAAAATGCAATCACTAGTTAATGAAACCTAGTAAACATTTATTTGTATGGAGTGGAGTGCTTCTTAGTCACATTTTAGCTGATCAGCATCATCTTTATAGAAAATTTTTCATGTGGGGTTTTTTGTTTGTTTTGTTTTCTCCCTTCTCTATTAGGAAAAGATACCGATCCCAGTGGGAGTGGAGTGTTTCCTCTGGACACTGTGGTGGCAGTAGGTTCAGATGTAACATTTTGTTGTGTCCATGAAGAAGGTCAGAACATAACAAATATGACTTATGGATCAAAGCCCTACCCAATGATACAGCTGAGCAGTCGGAGCAACGCAATCAGAGTACTAAATGCAAGCGCTTCAGATACCAGTGGGACAAACGTAGTGTGCAGATACAACAGTGGAATGTTGGAGGGAACTGTCCTGTTTGTAGGATGTATGTATCATTATGTTCACTAACCTTAGGAAAATCAAAATAATTTGAGAGTCTTAGGGTTCTACTATATATGTATATGTACACTATTGTGGCTTTCCACCCCCCTCCGGCCTTTGGTTTTGAGCATGAACTGGGATTGGTCTTGTTTCGCTGTGAAAACTCCAGTTCATGGAGAAAATGCTGAGTTTGGGAGGATGGGAAGGTACCCATGTAAGCCCTCTTCTTTTACAACCTGGCTTGGTGCTTCTTTCATTGATCTCTTGTTCTAATGTACTTTTTCATGATCTGGAATACCTAGTAGTTTATTGCTATATGAATATTCATTCCCGGTCTCTATAACTTTAGGCTCACATCTGTTCTAGTTTAGTCCATGGCAAAGTGAGAGTAAGGACAAGAATTGTAAATGCAAACATTCATTTACCAATCAGTCAAATGAAGGCAATAAATCAGTTAGACTTGCAACAACAACGTATGGTCATTCTGGCCAGTAGCTCCTTGGGAGGTAATTACAGCAAAGGAAACCAGCCGGCAATTCCTCTTTCCTGGACACTCTTCTAAACCAGCCTTTTAGTATTTTCTTTAAAGATACTGAATCACTGTGTTTCTTCTCTGTGTAACCATGCCAGGCTCAGAAATATGTTCCAGAAACAGATACTTGTTAAAACAAATGACTGAAAGTACCTCCTTTTTCTTTCTCGTATTTGGTCACACTTTGTGTATTTTCCCCACAGGGATTTTGAGAGTTACCATCTTCCACTACCCACTCATTGGAATCCCTTTCCCCAGTACAAATGCCTGCCTTTGAACTTAGGGTTCTTGGGGTTGAGGAAGGGGACAGGAGAAACTGGGCTCATTTTGACAGTCTGTTCGCATCTCCAGCCTATGCATCCTGTCATTGACTTTGTCTATTAAGTTCGTAATAGCAAATGCTAAACAGAATTCAGCCTTTGATGACTTCACAGTGATACACCATTTGACAGTATTTGTGCAGTACTTGCTTTTGTGGGAGAATTATGCAGGTAAATAAGTTAGTGTTTCAAGAACAAATGCTGTGACAATTCCATGGGTTTCTCCTGTGCAGTAGTTTTTAAAGAGATGGGATGCCAAGTCTGTTTCATGTCAGTGTTTCTTCCTGTAGTATCTAATTAGTGGGAAGGGAGAGGACTTGTTATGGTCCTCTTGCTGATGAGAGACATTTGGGGAAGAAAAAGTAGAGGAAGGAAACATACCATCTTGGCTAAGGCTAGGTCTGGCAAAATAGGTGTTCTTTTTTGGCTTGCTGCTCAGAATCTGAACTAAGACTGCAACTGTTGCCTCTTGTGTTAGTGCCCCATCTCTGGGGCAGCTGTGCAGATATTACTGTGCTACCTTTGGCATACATCTCAGTCTCATACACCTGAAGTGTACAAGATGTGAAATAAGTGTTCTGCCTAATCTCACATCAGCATGGTTACCCTCCCTGTTGGAAACACCAGTCACTTTATCCAGGAAAGCACTCAACACTGCTGTAGTATGGCAGCAAAGAACACGACTTAAAAGAAAAGGACTGGCACTTCCAAAACCACAGTGAAGTAGATGAGCCATTCAGAGCTTGCTTAAACTTTCAGATTCAGTGTGGAATTCATGCTAAAGGGACTGTCTCCCTGACATGACTTGTTTGCTGAATTCAAAACAGTGGTGGGGCTGGTGTGTTAGAAAATGTGATGCACAGCTGACAGCATTCCTGCATTGCTCAGCGGCTACACTGATGCTCAGAATTTCAGAAAAGTTTTGGCAGGGTTTTAGTGAAAGACTTCCAGGTCAGAGCCTGAAGCTTGTGAACACGTTTGCATGTGATTTACCAGATTACCCACCCACTTAGTATGCTAGATTCAAGTGTTACTCAGATGGGGCTGATATTAATTATCCATTTGTTTTATTGTGACTTCTAAAAGCACATGGTTGGAGTGTAACTATTGCTGTGTATTTGTGAATCACACAATCTAGGCCTAGCAAAACCAAATGGTGATGCTTTCAGGAAGCCAGCAACCCAAATGTCACACTAGGATGGCAGAGCACCAGCTAACTTTGTGTTTTTTGTCCGTGCTACAGATGCTCCTGATATTCCCCAAAACCTCAGCTGTGAAACACCCAACTTCCAGATAATAAAATGCACCTGGACACCAGGTAGACCCAGTGGTCTATATGGAAAACGGAGAACAAAGTACAGTTTATTCGAAAGGTAAAATTAATCAGCACTAAAAGGAGTAAAAGAGTACAACTGGAATACCTCATTTGCTGCCTGTGACTTACTGCACTATGCCTATTTAAATGTGATAGTCTTCATTGTTTGGTGCCTAAAATACTTTCCAAGAGTTTCTGGAAGTTGTAACTAAACTAAACTTGGAAACTTCTCATCTAGCCCTGCAAAATTCCAATGGGAATTAAGAATGACTTTTCCCAAAGGTTTATGCTGTTACGAACTCACAATTAAATAAAGGGCTTAGTGTGCGAAGCTGCCAAAATGTAAATAAGACCAATATGAAAATACAGCTAGGAGGTAATAGGAGTAAATCATTAATTTAATTTTTTTTATATATTAAACCTAGGTCAGATTGTTTGTCAGACGTTTACTGAGCTTCTGCTAGACACAATGACAAAAGCTCACAGAGAAACAATTTTAAGAAAGGCCATGGGGCATTTCTCAAATGCCACTAGGAAATACAGCAATGAGCTACCTCTCAGCATTAAGGATTAGACAGTGTAGAGCAGGCAATGTACCTGTTACCCATAAAATATTGAAAGGGACAAATAACACTGGTGCCACCCACAGAAAGCAGTCGATTGGTGTCCCACTATTTTGTCTTGCATTGTAAAGCCTTAAAAGTGAAGAAGCATTGTTTGGAATAGGACTTGCAAATGGGATTCCTTGGTGGTTGGGATTAGAAGTAAGTAAGGAGTTAACAAAATTCCCATGGTGAGGAGGCTCCCATGTTATTCCAAAGGAACAGTCAGGGAAAAGAGCCAGAAGAGGCCTGAGTCACACAAACTGATGAGAAATGGAATTTCATGGTGGCTTTGAAGCAAGTCAGAGGCAGTAAGGATTTTGTTATGGTCACAGATGTCGTCCAGGGTGCTAGTGCTAAAAAAGTCATTGGGTAGGGTGCAAAGAGGTGGACAAAACAGAGCAGGTATTGAAAGTAAAGGAGCTGCAGTCACTGACTCCTGATATTCAGCTTATAAACAAGGATGTTGTCCAGTCTTGTTTTGTTCAGCCCAGAGCTGTGAGATTAATGTGGTGCATTTCAGGTAAATATTCTCACTCTTGTTCTCAGCCCACCCTGAACTATTGAAATAGAGAGTATGTAATGGAGGGAGTTCAGAGCTCAGCTAGAACAGAATAAAATTGCCTGAAGGAAGAAGTTAATTAAACCTGTGCTACTGAATGAGAGGCTTATTACAGACTGTAATTAAAACAAATAAAGGTACAGATACAGATACACACTCTCTAGATTTTACCCCCAAAGATGTATCATTGGTCTTGGCTGTTACCAGACTGTCTCTCCAGCTATTAATTAAAAAACAACTGGCAATAGTGGATGTATTCCAGGTAACAAACTTCAGTTCAGATTTGACAGGGCTTTTAGAAAGACAATGTGTGTAGCATCTCACTAGTTCAGAAAGCAATTAAAACAATTCTTTAAATGCAAATGTATGCTGATCTGAACAAAGATACTTTAAGTCAGAACCTTAGTTGTAACTTGTGAGGTGGTTTTACAGGACCTTCCTGTTTTCCAGGCTTTTGAGAAGTAAGAGAATGGAAATGTTATGCTAGTAGAAGTGGAGAGTTTCACGTGAGAACAGGGCAAGTCATGACGGATGCCACTGTAACCTGCATTGTGGTGTTAGATATGCCTCTGCAGTCAAATAGTTCTGTAATCCATGTGAGCTGAACCCACCGTTCCCTGCCGTGTTTTCAGTCTAGACTTCTGTTGATAGAAGTCAATTTATTCGAAAATTAACCTTTTCCTTCTGCTTTTTATTTTGTAGAACATCTGGTAAAAATGTTTCATGCGAAGTCAATGAAATGAACAGAGAGCGTGTCTGTGGCTTTCCAGTAATACCTGATCAAAAAACCTATGATTTTATATTAGGTGTCTCCAATGCTATTGGGCAAACAGAGTCATCTCTTTTGGTTGATATAACTCAAAGAGGTAATACTAATGACTAAAAAAGACAAATGTATATGTTTACTAAATGCTAACCATTTGTTTGGTTTGGGTTTGAAGAACTCTGAGAGGGTATACTTTTTGTTACTTTGCTTTATTGTCACAACCTTTTGCTGTATTCAATAATTGGAACTTGAAAATAACTCACGGCATGTCCTGAGGCAACAATGTGTACAGGGAGATGACAGATCTCAAGCGAAATGCTACCAGATTACACTCACTGCTGTATGATAAATGCTACTAGTGATCTAATAATTAGCTAGCTGCTGTTCATCATAGAATCATAGAATGGCTTGGATTGGAATGAACCTTAAAGGTCATTTAATTCCAACACACCACACACATTCCCCATACCCCACCTCCCACCATATGCCACCCACTAGATCAGGTTGCTCAGGGGCACATGCAGCCTGGCCTTGAACATTTCTGGCAATGGGGCATCCACAGCTTCTCTGGAGAAGTTTATGTATTGCTTCATATTCTATTACACATCAATAATTTAAATTTAGGTGTAACTTTATGAACTGTGAATGACCTTGTATTTCAGTCTCTGCTTATACAGCAAAATATCATACAATTTTGCAGCATCAGGGTCTGGAGCATAAAAAGTAGTACAGAAAGATAAAAGGTAATATTGGGACAATTACATGCTGTTGGTAATAGCCATGATCATCTGCTGTCATAGCCTGGTGAAAGAAATAACTTCTTTCATTAGACCTTCAGTTTAAACAAGGAAAGGGAGATGACCACCTCTCTAGCACCGTCTTCCCCACTCTCTTCCTTCTGTCTCCACAACCACACCTGAGATTTCAGGTGTTCCTATTGGTTACGGTATTCTGCCGTCCCCAAAAAAACTGAATTTAAACACGAAGACGGTGCATTTTTTTTCTTGTCTGGGTCCCAGATCAAATATTTCTGAGATTAGAATTCTCAGAGCACTTTTTGGATGAAGTCAGTAAGAGGGAAAATGTTTTTCTGTGTCTCCAACATTTTGTCATGTGTGCCAGTACACTCAATCTTAAGTAAATCTGTTTCCATGTTTGATAGCTGAGAAGACAGTCAGGAATGAAACTGCTCACAGGTGGTTTTCCCAGTACCAGTTGTCCCAGTTGCTGATTGGATCACTTACCCTTCTGATTCTCTTTGATATTTTAAAATCAGATTTTTCTGAGCTAGAATGAATGTGTTTTTTTCTTTAGAACTGAAGGTTTTTTCTTTATTTTTTAAGTTCATCCAAAAACCCCAGAAAAGCTGACTGTTTCTGGGAACAACTCTACAAGCATCCATCTGCATTGGTTTATAAATGGCAGCTTTGCTGAGATCAGGCTTCTGTGTCAAATTGAAATTAGCAGCAGTCACTCTGAGCAAATATTGGTAAGTGTTGCTTTTAATGGATTATTTTTGGCACAAATGTTCATCTTTTTCACTGTACTAAGCACATTTCAAGTTCTTTTCTTGCTAACAGCTTATTCTGATCATCTTATTAAATGATTAATGTAGTAATGAGTAGAAGTTCATTTACTAAAATCAGAAAACTTTCTGCTCCTCTCTGTTGTCGCTGGGTTCTCTCTTTTTTTCCTTTTGTTTTAAACAGTTTAGAGAAAAGTCAAATTACGCACCATGTTATTTGGTACTTGGAGACTGTGCGTAGTTCTTTATGCTAACCCTTTAGGTAACAGTCTTTATGCTTAGTCCTTCCTGGTGCAAACTTAACATTAACCACTAACACAAAGTTGTTCCAGAATGCACTGCTTCCCTGCAGACTTCCACAGCAGCTTTTTCAGATCTTGTAGTCCACAGCTGAATTTCTCTTTTTAATTTTTTCCCCTTAGAGAACAGTTCATTTATTTGCTGTCAGCAGTTGACTTGTATGTGGCCATAATAGGCAGCTGCTCAACCTGCTGGTATGTCAGTGATGCAGAGACAGGATAGGGAAGGATGCTTCCACTGGATGTATCAGTAGGTAATCCCCCAGAGAGGACCTCTGCAGCAGGAGAGAAAGTGGTATTTCTGTGTGAGGTTCAGGTTTTCAACCACTGAGGCTTCTGGCTGCTGCCCAGCTTTGGTGCTTTGCGTCACTGACTGGAGGTGCGTATTTACTCCGCTGACTGTCAGAGGAGCTTAGGATACCAATTTAGGCACCAGCATCAGACACTTGAGTGTAGGTGTTGGGAATATATCCTCTTCTTCTGTACTACTTAACTTAGTGTGGTGCGATCGCTGCCACTGGGGAAGCCTAATGACAACTGCGTGTTCAGTTGGCCTGAGATTTACCCCCAGTTTCTTTGTGTATTCAGTTCTCTGACCATTTTGGGTAGGTTGATGCTGAATTGCTAGGTCTTGGTGCACAAAGCCCGAATTTGTCATTTGAGCACATTAACCTCAGAGGCTGCTTTTTGCAGTGCTTGTTTGATTTTTAGCAGTATTCTGTTACCATCTGCATTTAGTTGCTGGTTGGGCACAGCAGTCGGGCACAGCCTTGAATAAATCAAGCCACAGAAATGATGCAGCTAAGACTGAAGATAATCATTATGTGCATGCCTCTAAAATAATAGGGTAGTAGTTAATGCATGCTCTGGTAGAGTATTTTTAAAATACTTTCAAAGCATTTATTGAGTGCATAAGCCTTAAGCTTTTATATTTTCTCTGTAATGACATGTGTTAACTAATAACAGAGATCAGGTACTGCAGAGGAACTCACATACTTTTGGAATGTGCAGCTCAAAACCTGGGCCATGCACTCACTTGCCAACTCTGCTACCCGAGCAGAGTATCACAGCAGTTTGATTCCCTGCACCTGTATCAGAGCCTGCAGCTACAAATATTTTGTAGTGCAGCAAACAGCTTGGTAGAAGCTTTTACAGCTTTGCTGTTGTCCACTGGTTGCTTAATAAAAAAACTGCAGGAGTTCTCTGTAACAAACAAAAGTAGCTGTGAAATTATTACGGGATTTTACATGGCATTTTGAGGATGTTTTCAGAAGCTTTTCCATCCGTATGAGAGATTGTTGGCTTTTCTAGTATTTTGGAAGTCATTTGGCTTTAGAAATGCACAATTAGTTGCATCTTAAAGTCACTTGGAATCCGGTTTTTAGCAGCTGTGATACACATGTGTTATAGTTAGATTCAGTAAAAAATATTCCCAGGCTTAGGATTTCTTCAAGTAATCATGCAAGTGAAATGCTCCCTAGACTTGCACCATTTTAAGAATAATAGGAGAGACCAGTCCTGTCATGAGAGCTGTGAATTGACATCACCTGAGTTGTACTTGGAGAGTATCTTTTGAAGGAAAAATGAAAGAAGCTGGCTGCATGATAAGCATCTCGCTCAGACTGTCTCTAGTGTACTTTTGTGCACGTCTCTTAGGAAAAAGGCCTCTGTCCCCACAGTCTGATGTGCATGTGCTCAGTGGAAGTGCAGGTTCTGAATACCAGCATTGAAATCCTGGTCTACCTCATGTGGAAGGTTTTGCTGCATTTGGGAGAGAGGGGAACTGGATGTCATAGATGGAAGCAAGAGCCTGCTACTGTGTGAAGAAGCTCATCCTGTTGAAGGCTCGTCAGTGTTCCCTCTCATTTTCTTTCTTTACATCTCAAAGGTGCCAACCTACTCTTGCATTTCAATTTCTGTGCTATACATGACTTTATTTGGGGGGACTTCTGAAAATTTTTCCTTTGTTGAGGGTGATTATTGTCTTCATAAGGCCTGACTCAGCTTTCACAATGTCAGCATTCTTGGGGAAAAATACCACCTTTTTAGGTGTTGGCTTGCAGCATAATCTAGGAGAAAAAAAAAAATGTATCATGTCAATTTCTGTAAATTTTTAACAGCACAATGTCTCCATGCCTGGTGGGAAACTCTCAGCTTACACAGCTCAGCTGAATTCATTGCACCCATATACCAAATACCAGTTCAGAGTGCGGTGTTCAGCTGCTGACCACTTCTGGAGGTGGAGTGATTGGAGCCGGATAGAGGAGTACACAACATCAGAAGCTCGTAAGTTTCTCTGCTCTTTGGTGCTAAAATGTTGATCTTGTGAGGCCATATATTTTTAAATTAGTCATCTGAAAAGCTAACTTTTTAATAGATGGTAAATTGTCTACTGTGCCACTTGGGAAAATAAACTACAACTCTTATTTTTTTTCTTAGCTCCTGCAAGAGGACCAGACATCTGGAGAGAGAGAAGTCCTTCTGGAGAAAGTCTGATAATCTTCTGGAAGGTAGATAGGACACTTGAACTTTTAAAATGTGATGTAATGTAACTGTACAAAAAATACTTCCTTACACATTTATAAATCAGTGAAGTTTATATTCTATAAACCAGACTGCTTTTCTTAGCTTTTTTTTTAGAACCATACATTGAGACAAATATTTTTCCCCAAATGAAAATATTATGAAAGTTTTATAATTTAAACATTGCATTGAGAAGCATTTCACAGGAAGAATTAAACTTTTTATACATCCCAGTGACAATTAAAAACTTAGGAACTTATGGGTTAATTCTCAGAGTCACACTTGCATAACTTTTTTGCCTCATAGTCTTTTACAGTCACCCGATTAGATCAGGAACGTTAAATTCATATTATCCTGTGTCATTTTTGGGATATTGCACTTTGGTTTTAATGCAGTCTTTTTCTGTTTATAGCCCTTATCCCTTTCTGAAGCCAATGGAAAAATAGTGTCTCACGAAGTGTCCTGCTACCTGCTAGAGACACCACTGGAGCACAAAGTAGTCACTGAACCCTCAAACAGTACTGAGATAAAACTTGGAAAAAATGACTGTGTAATAAGTGTTGTAGCCAAAAACCATGCAGGTTCATCTCCTCCTTCAGTGATAACAAGTGTGGAACTTCCAAGTGGTGAGTGCTCCCAGCTGAGTTAAACACTTTGAAAGCCTGGACAATACCTGGGTGTGTTTGTTTATTGAAAAATAATGCTTTGTTTGTGTTTAGTTCCCCATCCAAATCTACTGGGTAGGAGGAAAAAAAGTGTCTTCTGTGTCTCTCCAATTAATTGTACTCTATATAAAAAAAGGGTGATGTATGCAGTCTTTGCAGCTATTTGTGCTTTCTGGAAACCTCCCAAGAACAAAAAGAATGAGGTTTCAAAGCACTGGTGTGGATCTCTGATATTTAGGGAGCTCAGTTGATTTCTCTGTGTTCTTTTTGAGAAGTGTTACATGCTAAAAAGAATCAGAATAAAGTTTTGGGAGTGTTGTGTGGCTTTTTGAGGCAAGAATTGTCAGCTCAATGCCTGTGAGCTCTGCAGGAGAATATTAATTGGGCTGGTTGGTAAATTGTTGGCATCCTTGTGCTAGGGAGCCAGTGTTTGTAAAGGAGGTAGGGCTTTAGCTTTCCAATTAAAACACCACTGCTCTTGCTGAGGGCTTTTGTAAAGGGAAGCAGCTGAGCCAGATAATGATCTTCTGCTCGTAACACTGAGCTTGGGAAGAAGATAATATTGCACATGGTTATTGAGAACCCATGCTTCCCTGCATGCCAAGAAGAGCGTAATCTCCCACAGCCCAAATCCCTAGTCCTAGATCTGGCTGATTCTCTGCAGCAAGGAGAGATTTACATTGCAAGGCCTCTCTTTGCTTGTTTGCCAGGAGCACGCATGGTTCTGCTTATTCTTGCCCACCCAGAGAACAGGTATCAAAGTTCCTAGTCTTGCAACTCAGGTCCTAATAAGACAGGGCCTTCTATCACAGGAAGAAATGTGTTTTGGCTGAGATTCACAGTGAGATGCAAAAACAAGTTTATTTCTATGTGAAGGAAACCCACTGTACATAATGTTTCTTGAGCTTCTCCAAAACAAATCATCTCAGAATGGGCAAGTTTGGAAGAGACAACAGTGGTTCAGCCAGTCCAACCTCCCTATTCAAGCAGGGCCATCTCAGAGCACATGGCACAGGATTGCGTCCAGATGGTTCTTGATTATGTCCAGTGAGGGAGACTCCGCAACCGCTCTGGGTAACCTGTTCCAGTGCACAATCACCCATATAGTAAAGAACTTCTTCCTCATCCTGTGCATCAGTTTCTGCCTGTTGCCTCTTGTTCCATTGCTTGACACCACTACGGAGAGTCTGAACAATCCTCTTGGCTCCATCCATTCAGACACTGATAGACATTGATGAGATTCCCTCTCAGTCGTCTCTTCTCGAGACTGAACAGGCCCAGCTTCTCAGTCTTTCCTCTTAAGAGAGATGGTCCAGTCCCTTAATCATCCTGCACTGGACTCACTCCAAGAGCTCCACGTCTCTCTTGTACTGAGGAGCCCCAAACTGAACACAGCACCAACACCAATACCTTAAAGTATGTTCTTAGTCTGCCTGTTGGAGGGAGAAGTCATTGTATGGAACAGCTGATTGAAAGTGCTTTCAGAGCTCTCCCTCAGCAGTGAAAGAACAAAACTCTGGGCGTCAGAGAGGTCTCTGTAATAAGTTTGTGGTGTGAGATAGCTGATGGCAGCTAGAACTTTGCAATCATTTATAGCTTTCTCTCAGATGCCTGAGGTTCCCTTTGGTGTTACCCAACTTGTACTCATTAAAGATTTGCTCCCAAGTTGGTATAGGAATTATCTGAGTCACTGACTGGAGTCATGAAAGATGACTCATTGACTGAACTGGATGACATTTTTGCCCAAACATCTCTTCTGTCTGCTTCCTGTGTAGTCTGTAAGTGCTTTTAATGCACATAAGAGAGCAGTGGCTCTGAAGCTGGAGATCTGCTGAGGTTGTCTGAAAACTGAAAACACAGACAAAGGATACTCTGCCTTAATTAATTTGACACTGTCTCTGAAAAGCGCTCTGTAGAGAGTCAGGGCATGTAATCTGGCTCTTCCAGGCTTCCCTACCACAGTAGTACCTCTAGTGCTAGTTGTTATTTTCTCCTAATCTAGGTTGCAGCTATAAATACAACAAAATGAGCAGTACTGCCCATGGTGAGTTTCTAGTCATCTAGCTCAGGAAATAAAATTGAGTGTGGTGTATTTAAGCATTTAGAGTATGTGCTCACTATCAGTAAAAGCTCATTTCTGTAAGTGGACAAATTAAAGCAGACTGATTAGAAATATTGTCTTTTCCAACATCAGAGAAGTGTAGTTTCACTGGATGCATACTAGTTTTTTCAGAAAAAGTACAGAAACACTTGTGGAGTTGTCTTGCTTTTTTAATGTTTCATCTTTTTCTTGCCATGAACAAGCTAGAAAAGGATTATACACTTAGTGTATGTTAAAATTATTGAAAAATAGACAGTACTTCAACATTCACAGCATGTTAGTGAGAGTACAGTTTTCATAGCACTGATTCTTAAAAACTGTCCTTGCCCTTCAGCCTTCCATAGTTTATAGCTTTAATAAAATGAAATAATAGACTCAATAGGGAGCATAAATGAGCACACTGAAAAAGGAAAACTGAAACGCTGAGATTGTTTTTGCAGATCTGTTGTGGGGCCACTGCCTTTGTGGTGGCCTTGGAAATCATCCCTTAGCTCTGCAGGGTCCCATCTGATGGACAGCCATGGAGGGAAGCTGCAGGAATCAGAAGTTGTTCCCAGATCTGATCACTTAAAGGGAAGCTAAACCTTTGATAATCAGAAACAAGAAAAGTAGAGTAAAGGCAAAG
>JAOXXN010000364.1:12009824-12024071 GCA_026770055.1 Myrmophylax atrothorax | reverse complement strand
TGGAGTGTACTCCGGTTCAGAGGTACTGCTGTCAGCTAATGGAGGCATGATGGCCGTTGGACTTTCAGAAGAAGATGCCGAGAAGAAGATCGCTGCTCTGGATCCAGCCCTTGGAAAGGCAGTTGTTTATTTCATTGCTGAGGTTGAAGGTGAGGTTAAGGCAATATTACCAGAAACTTACTCTCAATCATTTGCATCTCTAAAATTCTGAACAGTTTTCCAGAAGAGTTTTCCATATGTGTTCAAACAGATTGGAAGTTTTGAAGGTATAAAGATTTTGGGGGACTAAAAATTCATTGAACATGCAGAAGAAATGGATTAGGGTCTGAGAAATGTATTCACATTGCACAAGAGCATAGGTTCTTTGTAAAACTCCAGATTTCCCTCTGGACAGATAACCAAGAGAAAAAATAGGTGCATTCTTAAAAATAAGTGCAGCACTGGTAGATCAAAGAGCCAAGTGTCAGACAAAGTCGTGGAGCACATGACCTTTCAGTAGGCTTCAGTTATTGCAATAAGGACTTGTAAAGACTGCTAAGAGTAGTTCTTTTAAGCTAAGATAGATTTCCATGATAGGAATGTGAAGTTTGTTTAATTTTAGGACTAGCTATGAAGTTAGAGTTAAAGCCTTTAAAAGCTAAGTAATTTGTATCTTCTGAATGTTTATAGAGTCTTTTGAGTTTTCTAGCAGGAAGAAGGGTATTTGCATGTATGAGTCTGAAAAAAGTCTGACCAAAGAGAAATTTTTCTTTCAGCATTTTTAGTAGGTGATACTGGAGTAATTAATAACAATGAGACCAACATAGTTGTACTTTTGTAACATCACCTATTAAGTCTTTTCACATGTTCTTGCCAGTGAAGAACAAGTTTTCTTCAAACATATTGAAGAAAAAGTTGGAAATGCTAGCCTTAAAGTAAAACTGATGGAACACATACATGGTTTCAGCATTTAATAGTAAGGTGATTTCTTACTAGTTTCTTCCTTCATAATTCTCCCTACAGCTCCAAAAAGTGCACCAAATTTTACTGTTGAAGAAACTTCTTCAGATTCTATATTGGTAAAATGGGAAGACATTCCTATTGAAGAATGCCGAGGGTTTTTAAAAGGGTATCTTCTTTCCTTTGCAAAAGGTGAAAAAGATGCTTTGAAGCCTAGACTTTCAGAATCAGGTAAATGAATTGTATAGATTGCAACTTCCTTGCTTACACTCTTATCTTTTTTTTTAATAATTTAAATTCACTTTAATAAAAAGATGCTTTAATAATAATTCAGTTGCATTACTCATTAGCACCTGTTACATGACAAAGGCATTTAAAATAATCAGCTCCTTGTGTGGTTAGCATGGTTCTTTTTCAATATAAAGCAAAAGCTGGAGAAAACCCTGGCTCAGTGAGGCCATAAAGTTATACAGTGACTAAGCAGCAACTTGTCATGCTGTCATGTGCGCAGATAGCTTGAGTAGATGAGACAGGGGGAGATTACATGGCTATATTTAATAGGGTATATTCTTCCAGTCCACATCTTGTACAGAATTGAAGCCTGACTCACATTAACATAAAAGGACAAACAGGAGTGTAAGGAAATGAGATCAACCTGCAGCAACACTACCACACTCCTTTGCTGTTTGGTCCTGTGTGAGCACGCAGCATTGGTAGGGTTCTTCATTTAAATTTTGCTTTACACAGACTGTTTTAGGTTTCATATGCTGACTTCAACAAAGTTTTGCTAAAGTTCAGGTTGTCTTTGTGAATCCTTTCTTACACAGTTATGCTTTTCTTACTGCTTCCAAACAAACAGGGAATCCAGAACTTAAAGTTAACAATATCACTAACTTGACACAGAAGTCTATGAAAATACTTGATCTTCAAGGCAAAACAAGTTACCAGCTGGAACTACAAGCCTACACTGCTGGTGGGTTGAGCCCTCCAAACAGCCTCTATGTGGTGACAAAGGAAGACTGTAAGTTGATTATCCTTGTTCATTGTCTTCAGCACAGGAGCTGTACAATGTTTATAAAGATGAGCTTATTTTGGGGGTTTTTTTCCTGGCCCCTTAGGTAGTTTGGTCCTACAGTCTAATTTTTCCTCTCCTTAGTTGGTTGTTCATAAATATAAAAATTGGTACAGTTCAGAGGTGAGGGTAAGATCCTTTCTTATTACGGCTGCTTTGCAGTTCATGGTATAAAGTATGCAAGAAAAATAACTTCTAAGCTACTACTAAATATAGTGGAGTCTGAGCTTAGTCTTCTCAAGCAGCTAGTTGTTTTTGTCAGGTTTCCCATGATGAGTATTTGCTAAGAGATGGTGGGAAAAAAGACATCGTGGAAATACGTATCATTTTCAGAATTGTAAACAGATGCCTCTCTGCTTTGAATTCAGTTTTATTGATCCCCTGACAGAAACAAACACAGAAAGGCAATTAGGGGAATGAGAGAGAAAGAAAGCTATTTCTAATGAAAGACACTGCAATGCAACTAAAATACATGAAAAATCAAACTTGAGGCATTTAGCATGAATGGAGGAAGGCAGTGGAATGTATTGGAGCTAAAACCTGGCTACTCGAAACTTTGTAAACCATATAAAAGACAATGCAGTTTGTGCAATGAGTTGTTGGCCTATAAGAGCCATTACCAAAGGCTTGGCCAGCTCAGGTAGCATGGAAGTTTTATTCCAGTGCTGGTGAGAACAGAATCACAGCAGCCATCAGTCTTGTGCTGCACATAAAGCCTTTTGCATTTAAGCAATCAGAGAGAAGTATCTGCTGATTCCTGTAGTTGTCACTGAATCAGCTCTGTTTATGAGTGGACTTTTGCCCTTCCAGTAAAGGGAAAGGGTAGTGGGATAGTTCACTGATTGCAGACCACTGTTAGATTTAGTGAAATGATCTTTAATAGGCGAGAATGTTAGAAATGGCCTAAAACTTGGTGATAGCTTTGGATATATATTTACAGTCTTTTCCTTTTTTGTTCCCCAGCTGTAGGATTAATCATCGCAATTCTCATCCCCGTGGCAGTGGTGGTGCTGCTTGGAGTGGTGGCCAGCATCTTGTGCTACCGAAAGAGGGAATGGTAAGTGCCTGCATTCCAGTTCTCATCTGGAAGTGTTTCAGTGCTAGGGTTTTCCGTTGTTGTAGTCATTCTTTGTTTTCTCTAAGTACCCAAGATGTCAGTGGGCTTTATAAAAAGCTGGGTGACAGAAACAAATTGTAGAAGGTGAGGGAGTAACTGAGTTGGAGAGAGGTCAGAGTGAGGATGCAAGAAGGTTTTTCAGGTGCCTCTCTCCCAGTGAGCACTGTTCATAAATAATTCCAAAATGGAAATAAACTGGCAGCATAATGTCATTTGTATGCCATCCACAAAGACTCAGGTAGAAATCCCATCTTCAGCTTTCAGTAAGTGTGTCATATCATGTTCCCCACTTAAAAAAAGAAAAGGTTGCTGTTTTTTCCATTATACTCAGGACAAGTTCAGTGCACTAAATCTTTGCACCAGATGTCTTCAGTATTCTGAATTAAAGAGAAATGTCCTGACTCCTTCTGTGTATTTGCATTCTGTTTCAGGCCTTGCTAACTTATGAAAGTTTATTCTTTCATCTTTACAGGATTAAAGAAACATTTTATCCAGAGATCCCGAATCCTGAGAACAGTAAGGCACTGCAGTTTCAGAGGAACATTTGTGAGGTAACCCTCATTTTAAATCTAGTATTTTAAACTTCTGAAAGATACCACAAATTAAAGAATTCTTTTACAAACCTTGACTCATCTGTTCCAACTGCAGAAAAAACTCTGTGACGGGGAAAAACCAGCCAATTTACTGAGTAACTTCTGTCAGGTGCTATCTGGAGCTTTGTTGTTGTTGATGTAGTTACTTGCAATGTTTGAGCTAGGAAAGGACTGCTGCATTTCTCTTCTCCTGAACTAAGGAGAAATGTCAGTACATGATAATGAGAGTAACACACCCATCTTTGTGATAGTGTTAGGAGAAGTAGAAAGTATGGAGATGTGTATATGCCATATCCCAATCTCCTGGTAGTTACAGTAATTGGAACTGGGTATTTAAACAACCTTCTGGAATGGGTTATACAAAGCCAAGATTTGGGCAAAGAGTTCTCAAACACTTAGTGCAAGATCTCAAGTCTCTTCAATTTGTGTAAGATACCTTTTACATTAACAGCAATATGTGATGAGCCAAAAAATCATAACCACTTTTTGTGGTTATATCATACTAATGGCCATGGGATGAGTACAGTCCACAAGCTGACATACTGCTGTACTTTGGGCAAGTTGTTTCTTTCATCTTTTCCAGATTTTTTTCACTAAGTCTCTTCCCCTTCACATTTTTCTCACTTCAGGGGAAAAAGACACTTAAAACACTGGAAATGAACCCATGCACCCCCAATAGTGTTGAAGTAGTGGAAACACAGTCTGCAGCTCCCAAGATTGAAGACACAGAGATGATGTCCCCAGCAGCAGCCACTGCTGTGCCTGAAGACGGCTCTGACTCAGAAATGGAGAACCATGTTGTTGTGTCCTATTGCCCTCCTATCATTGAAGAGGAGATCTCAAATCCCCCTGCGGATGAACCTGAAGGGTCATCTCAGGTGGTTTACATTGACATCCAATCAATGTATCAGCCTCAAATTAAATCGGAGGAGGAGCCAGACACAGACGTGGTGACTACAGCAGGCTATAAGCCGCAAATGCAGCTGTCTATCAGTGCTCTGAATAAGGAAAGTCGCTCACCAGTGGAGGAAGAATTGGATAAAACTGCAGGTTACAGACCTCAAGCAAACACAAATGCCTGGAATATGGACACTCCAGACTCTCCTGGATCAGTTGAAAGCAACAATGAAAATGCATCTTTTGGGAGCCCATGCTCCATTAATTCCCGACAGTTTCTTCTTCCCCCAAAGGATGATGAAGACTCTCCTAAACCAATTAACATAGCGTGGTCCTTCACACACTTTTTTCAGAACAAACCAAATGACTAACAGTGAGTCCTTGTTGCACCTGAACCTGCCTTCTAAATAAGCTTCTGATCCTGATGCTGTAAAGAAAGCAAGAAGAAAAGTGCAAAAGGCATGAATTATTCTTGGAGACAGTCAGCAGAAGTTCTAGTGAGCTGAATGTTACCATGTTTAAGTTAGTGAAATTGTTAATACTCCATTGTAATAGAGGCCGAAAGGCCGAAGTTATAGCAATTTAGTTATTACTCTAGTAAAATATATTGGATATAAGGGGTATTGAGTTTTGACCCCCTTAGTCTAAGAACTCTGCCTACCTTCACATAGTGCTCCAAGATTAACGTGGTCTCATGCAACTTATAACTCGGAAAGATTGCTTTGCTTTATTGTAGTCGTTCTCAACCGTGCAGACTCAAACAATGCAGCTCCAACAGGTTTCCTTACTGAAGGTTTCATTTATCACAAATCTCAGCCTAACACACAGAAACAATGTGGTTGGAAACTGTTGAGACCTTTTACCTAGTTATAAACTAAGAACAAATGAGAGTGCTATTTTTTTCCTTCTCCCATGTGAAAGGTTACTGTCACTGTTCAACATTTCTGAAGCAATGGCCATTCAAATCTGTTGCTTTTTACGTAGACACTAGTTTCTGTACCTACTGTACAATGAATATTCAATGTCTGACTCAGGGGTACAAACTTGGGGGAAAAAGGTTTAACACTGATTGAAACCTCAACAAGAACTGCATAAAGTTTAAAACCTTCTTTGTTTTTTAAACTTAGAATGCTCTGTATTTTTTCTATCCTTTGGTTAAGGAGGTAATATTTCCTAAGGAATTGCACTAACGCATTTCGTATTTCATAGCTTCTGCTTCAGATCTCCTGCTTCAAAGTGGTACAGTACCCTTAGTGTTCTGCAGTCTTTGCACTATGCAGTAATTTAAGCCATGGGGAAATCTCTTATCTACTCACATAAGGTGTCCAGTCAGTTTGGCATGTGAAATTAGAGGTAGTAGCAGTAGCTCCTTGAGAAGAAATTGCTCTTTGGATGGTCTTTATTGTATTAGCTTTGTGTTAGCTGCTGCCCAGGAATCCTGTGTCTTCCCAACAGGACCTTCTATACAAATTCTACCTGGGAGTACAAGGTAGGATTTCTCTAGTGGCAGGGAGAAGCCCAAGGAGGTTTTAGTGCAGCTAATTCTACCTCTCCTTTACCAGATATGTGATGCAAAGAAAGCTTAAATGGGGTACATTTGTGTGCTTAAAGGAGTGTTCAGAACAATCATTTTTTAAAATGCTTGTTTTCACATTGCATCTCTAGACAGCTGTAACTGTAACATTTCATTGTGTGCACTTCAGACTGTGGTGTACATGAATTTCCCTAACTCACAGGAGAAGCTTTCTAACTTACCTGTTCCTTACTGTAAATACCAGTGGTTAGGCATCAGATGATAAAAAGCTTAATCAAAAAGGGTCTCCATGAAGTCCTAAGCATTTTTGTTTAGATCTCCATTTCCTTAGCTACGCTGGGGGGGGACTTGTTGTCTGTTTGTTCAAATAAATAAGACGGGGGAGTAGTTTTCTGAAGAAAACAGATAAGGAGGCTGAATTGGCTAAGCTGCTAGTTGTAAAGGTATGTGATCAGACCAGGAGGATGGCTAGTTTGGAAGACATTTGATCTCCAAACTATGTGATCTGGCCGCCAAAATAAAACCAAGCATTAGATTAAACCTAATCGCAACAGTGGATGGTGCAGTTTCAGATGTTGGCCTGTCTCTGCCATCTTCATGGAATGAAAATACAGGGGTATTTCAGAACTGACAAAAAGGCAAAACACTAAATACTACCCAAATCGTTGTAACAACTGCTCATGTGTGCCTGCTGCAAGAGTGAACTGTGAAGAAGTGAAAAATAGATCAGTCTGCAGACCCAGCAGAGGTGCAAGGTGTCTCTGAAAAAACAGAAAGCACACATAGGATTCAGCTTTTGAGGTTGAGTCTTGGAATTATCAGGGCAATGAATGAAAAGACAGGCAGTGCAAAGAGCTTCTGTCCATTTGTTACCAGACATCGGCACAAGAGAAAGCTTCATGGCCTGTTACTCAGAACACTAAACTAATACATAAAAGGAAGCATGTGTTTTATAGTTGAGAGGTGGGAAAATCCTAATAGTTACAACCCTTTTTCACTATACCTATTTTTTTAGAGCATTTCTTTTCACTAGAGTAGATTTGGCTTAATGTGTTTATCTCCTAAGATGAATTTAGCTTGTACTGCCATATGCTTTTAATTGAACGCAGAAGATGTCACGGACAGAGTATACGGGTAGTGGCTTGGGTTTTTTCATAGTGCAGCTTCTCAATGGAGACAAGCAATCAGTATTGTATGGTGATCCAAATGAAAAAAATCCTCTGTAGCAGAACAGCTGATCATGAAGAATAACTGTGCTTTTCATATGGCTTTGTATTGCAAGAAACAAAATCAAACTGAAGTTTGAGAGTACTAGCAACTTTTAATTTGGCAGACTAGAAGTCTGGGCAGCTGCAGAGGACACACAGAGCTCACAGGGAGCAGCTTAAGACCATTTGTGATGCTCCCATGGTGAGTCACTTACACACAAGCATCACATACTCAGGTTTCCCTGTGTGCTGCTATTCCTATCAGTAAAGGCAACAACATTTTAAATTTTTTCATTTCTTAGTGACTAGGCAGGGGAAAGCTCCACAAATACGTGGTTTGCATTGATGTTATCAATGCTCCCTCATCTAATCATTCATCTCTGTTATTTTTTTTTTAACTTCTTAACTATACCTTTTATTTGACCGGTGTTCTGACTTCCAGGCTGAAGGGCGGAAGAGTTCTGTTAACAACAATGGTTTCAGTAACAGAAGAGTGGGTCAAATGGGAGAGAGACACAGGCTTGTGCAGTATCTGTGGCATCATTGTTGCTAATAGTTAGGAACCAGTAAGCAGTTGTCATTCCAGCACTTGGAGGATCAGCTGCTTCATGTCTGTGGATTCCTTTGAGCCTGTTCAGTGCTGCCAGTGAGGACTCCTTTCAAATGCCTATCTTGGATCTTCAGCAGTGAATCCACATAACAGATGGATAGTGAGAGGCTGTGTGCTAAAGCTGTGATCAAGTGAAGGCACCCCTAGGTGCATGGAGCTGTAGGGATGAATGAGAAGGATTGTCAGGGAATGGATTTGCTTTCTGAGCCCAAGTGCCATGTTAAACTAGTGAAACATCTTTAGGAATGTCTTTGTACCAAATTCACTTTCAAAGCATGGTGCTCTTTAGACTCTAAATGCTTTGATAGCAATTGTAAGCTTCAGAGGGGATCAGACTTCTTATACTAGTGCCTTTGGGCTTCCTGGTGAGCCTCTTCAGACAAATTTTTTCTGAAAAACACCTTGGGAAGCTTAAAGTACTGCATTTCCTTACCACCACTTTCTGAAAGATCTTGTTTTTATTGAACATCTATGTTGTTTTAGTTCTTTTGACTTTTTCCTTCTTTTTCTAAAAAAATTGAAAGTGCAGCTTTTAAAAAAAAAAAAATAAAAAAAAGAAAAAAAAAGACAAATTCCAGAAGGGATATGACCAGAAGGGATTGTGTCCAAAACACTATTATGCCTAACTCAGTGCTTCAATCCTCCAGTTGGATCAGTGTTAAGAGTTGTAGGGTATTAATGCCTAGCAGTTGCTTTCTGAAGAAATCATCAGTTCTGCTGCTTTTTATTTTTGAGCCATGCCTGTCATATGTGACAATTTGGGGTTTATAATGGTTTTTTTGTACTGTTCACTGTATGCGTGGAACATCAGTCACATTCGATGTAACACTGTGCACTCTCCTATTTGACATATTATTTTGTTGTTCTGACATGCAATGAGATCTGGGATCTCAGGTTTGTGTGTTAAATTTTGGGATGGTAGATCTGCATGTGATATACCTCACAGAACTACTAGTTAATATATCAACAAAATAGTAAGCTAAGATTACAGGCAGGCAGTGAATTACCTCCCCTGCTATGCAGTGGCTGTATAGGCAGACGTGGAACCTAATAACTGACATTTGTTATGGTAGCTGTCTTTATTATCCCTAGTTGCTGCTTTCATGGGTAAACCATTTCCAAAGGGAACCAGTAGCCATGTTGTCTGTCATGGCACAATTGGCAAATGTGCCACGTTTCTTTGTCTTTGGTTTGTGTGGGGGACCAGAACTTTGCTAAGAGCAAGGCAGCAACATGCTCCTGCTGACCTCAAGTTTTAGGCTGCTCTAAAGAGGCATATTCAAGTTGCCTTTTTGTTTTTGTTGTTGTTGACAGGCTCAGCAGGGTAAAGCTTAGGGCTGTGGTGTTTCTGGTGATTGTGTCCTCTGGGACACTCAGTGGAACATGAATATTAGCAACAGTGAAAGCAATTGGACGCATTGGAGAGAGAAGGCGTTTAGACATCACTCTCAAAAGGCAATGATAAATTGAGTGCTCTATTTTTAAATAAATACTGCTTTGTAAATAGAATACTTGTATCCCTACAAGTAGACAATAATATAGTAAAAGAATTTAAAATATAAGAAAAATGTATTGTTTAGAGAATCAGCTTGCTAACAAGGCTCTGTGTACCACAAATCTATGAAGAGCTTCCCATGTAAATAGCATATTCTCTTCCACCACAGACTTTGATGAAGATTTCAGTGCAAGTGACATTGATAGTTTTAACACTACATCATAACCCCTTATGCAATTATGCACATATGTGCTTGCATCATTCTGTACCTTGGTGCATATGGCTGAGGAAGTTGGCTTGCAATTGCCAAAGTGAGTATTTTTTTGAGTCCTGTACATGAATATATGGCTTCTGAGATGCAGTTTCATCTAGAGGAAGCTGCTGCCATGTGCACTACTCCTCACAGACTTTCACAGTGCTTGTGGGCTGTGCATGAAGCAGTGCCCTGTGTGGCTGATGCTCAGAGATGCTATTGGCAGTTCACAGTATTTGTTGTTGACTTTTTCTTTGCCTTTTCCTTAGCAAGCCTGGAACACAGTCCCAGAGCCCAAACAGTAGACAAGGATTCAAAAAACTTAAGAGTGTTTAAAAACTAGTTTCTTTATGTTCAGGACTGTCTTGAATTCTTAAATATCTCCTTAGAAGCTGCAAAAGTTTCTTCTGTAACAATTTTCTTTCCCCTCCCCCATTTATATAACTTTGGATTTTCCCCAGTATTTCTAAGATAGCCAGTGTTTATTTCCTTTTTGCATGTTATGCAAACAAACCTCAGATGATATTGGCAGGGTTTCTCTAACTTTACAAGTTGTTGTCCCAGGGTTCATGACAATGCTTTTCCCCACAAAAATTCTATTAATTCCTTCTGCTTTTACAACAAAAAAGTATCTTAGAGAACTTCTGCAGTTGGAAGGCAGGGATTCCGCATCTCCATGCAGGTGAGCTGTTCTGGCAGAGTGTTTCATGAGAGGATGGAAGTAATCCCTTTCCAGTCTCACCCTCTTCTTGAGGTGGTAGCACTGCCCAGGTGACTTTGTGGTGCAATAGAGCAGATGAAATCCTTATTTTTTAATGTGATACCTAACAAAATCTCTAGATAGGTTTTTGGACAGTCCCAAATCTGCAGCACTTTGACTGTTGCTACATGAAAACAAGCTTCACTGGAGGTGTATGCACAACTTCCACAAGCTTCAATACCTTTGCAAGCAACTCATTTGGTCCCATGTTGTGCAAAACATAGCAAGTACACCTTACCCAGGGACAAAGCAAAAAATGAAGTGTTCTCATTTTCATTATTTGGATTAAGAAAAGCTTAAAAAATAAATAGCTCAAGAAGGGCAAAGCAGAATGGAAACTGGCAAGGTCACACTCTGTAGAAGTAATACAATAAAAAAAGAATGCTTAAACATCACTTTGTCAATGTTTCCTTAATGTGATTCAAGAGTGGCTTAGTATGAGCAACAATTTTGTATTTCGTAGGATGTCAGAAAAGTTTGTAAAGCAGGGGATAACAAAAAGAGAAGACAACTGAATCAACTCATATCTGAAATCCTACTTGAAGGTAACAGTAATTTGAACTTCAAGCCTTGTGGTGCACAAAACAGCAGAACTGGTGGAATTATACAGGTCACCTGAAAAAAACACACAGCATTGTATTATAATGCTGTAACATTAAAAATATATACTGTGAACAGGTTCAATGTTTTTTTAGCTCTTTTTATACCATCTTTTTAAAGCATAAATAATTTATGTAGAGATGTTTTTATGTTCTGTTTTTACAAAGATTTTAATGGACTTTTGTTTAATACTAGTGAAAATATTGTTTGCCAATTTGAAATAGTCAGCTCTAGAAATTAATTCTGAGAATATTTTGTCAGCTTGATGTATTGAGTTAGTCTTCATAACACACAAAATGTAATCAGTCATTCAATGTATTTTTGTTGCTGAATAATACTAAAGTTTTCCAGCTTCCAGATCCTCTATTGAAAAAGTACTTCTTTCACAACTTTAGCAAAATCATCACAAGGCACTTTAATGAAGCTGTTAGCATGCCAAGTAAAATACTGATTCAACAGAGTGTATCAATATGAAAATTTATCAGCTAAGCAGTTAAACAAATGCATGCTTGAAAAGAAAGCATGGGATCATGTTGGGGATATATTTCAGTGTGGCAGTTGACATTTAAGACTAACATAACACTAAGATACAATTTTGCATATGTTTTAAACCTAGTTTGCTTGCTTGTTGTAACTCCTGTTGTATTGCTTGGGTGTCTAAAAGTACGCATGTATTTAACAGTTTTGCCATACTATTGCCAAGAAATTTAATAAATATATTTTCTTACACTCTTAAATATATTCATATTCCTTGCTTTCATGTTTATTTTTTAAGTAAGAGTTAAATTCTGCTCATGCTCCAGTACAAGCAGAGTTATTCTAATTTTGTGCCAGAATAAATAACCACAGGATCTGGCAAGCACAGCCTTGGTTTCCTGATAGGCAGAGTGGGTAGTAACACAGATACTCCCCAAGCAGCTATTCATGTGCATTCAGGGTTCACTGAAGCCCTCTTGTTCTGCCATATGATGCAGTGTTAGGAAGAAGGCCAGTTCACTTACCTATGTCCTCCTCAGCTTACAGATGTAACACAGCTGGGGTTTGAGATGTGATTCCCCTGGACACTTGGGCTGTCCGTTTGCAGAGATGAGCCATCGGAGGCTCTCTGTGATGGACAGGTCTGTAGGGCAGACATCCGTACTCCAGGTGCAGCAGCAGGATGAATGGAACCAGGCTGTGCACTGTGGGGTTTGTTTGGGTGCCATAGGACACTTTCTCAGCATGTTTTAGCAGAGTATGAAGATGATCAGCTCCTATTGTGGTTGTATCATGGGCCTTATGTTTGAAGCCATTTATGTCTTGGCTCTTGATGTCCTAGTGGCAGCCAAGGAATTTTGTGGCCACATTACCTGAACTAGGGAGTGACACCTGTGCTTAGCAGCATGTGTACAGACAGGTGCCATATCACTGCATGCCGTATGAAGCCACTGTTGCATGCTACCACTGGATTTCTCCATCTCCCTGGAGGCAGTCTCAAAAGTCTGAGTCAATTCCTTGCCTCACAGTAACAGACTGCTGCAACTTACTGGTGTGACAGAAGCTAGACAGGATGTGGGAGCTCCGCTGAGTGCTGGGGAGGTGTGTGGTTAAGGGCACTACATCTAGCAGGACTGAAGAGTACTGCTCTGAAAAGACTGAAATTTAGAGCTGAGGAAACAAGGAAAGGCTTTGACTGTTTCAAAGGTGAAACCCACAGCTGCCTGTTCATGCCCTGACACTGCTTTGGCCAGTGCAGGGACACCAGGCATGAGTTACAGACTGCTCTTGCTCCATCATCTGGGTCTCAGGGCTAAAAGAACCTTGTTGGATTTGATATTTAACACAGCTAACAGGCAGCTGGGGCTCCCATCCTTCAGCATGGAGATATTCATGCAACAGCAGCACCAGAGAACCACGAAAGCTAGAGGTCTCTTCTCAGGGACCGTTAAACTCTCCCATTTTTATCATTGTGATAAGGGTGAGGAGCAGGAGTCAAAGCATCCATGTTTCCTGACCCTGTTCCAGCACACATTCTTATCTTCTCTTTGGGTCTCCCTCTGCTGTTCATGCTGGTTTCTCCTAATGTGGCACTTGCTGTAGCATAAGTGTATAGCATTCCCCTGGATTTGCAACAACAAAAAGTTTCTCTCAACACACAAAGAAAGCTTACAGAGTCCCCATGTATGAATCAGTTATAAAGAATTCTGTGTTTTGGTAAGAAAAATCAATTAAAATGAAAACTTCCTAAACATGATGATAAATTAGTGATTTCATTTTTGAATTCTGCTTTGCTGACACCAACTTTGAAAGCTGTAGTGAGGAAAAAGAAATGGAAGCAAGAGAAATGGTAAAGAAAATGTTAAATATTGCTCCTTCAATGTTTTCAAGACAGAAAAATTTAGGAAAACTACACTATGTCCACAAAAAGTGATGACATATGCTGCCACTACTGCCACTAGAAACTCTTCAAGGGTCTGCAAACCAAAAAAAAATAGGTTGGAAAGCTGCTGTTTCGTGAGCCTAAACATGGGGTATCTGTGCTGTGCTGCTCCATTTTTTCCACATTTTCCCATATATCTCAGTAACAAAAGGTGCTGGAAAACGTGCCCTGTGTTGATGGTATTGAAAGGACTGGCAGTGTTGTTTTCCTAGAAAGAAAGACTGAGGGAAAATTTAAAAAGAAATAGCAGGAGGACAAGAACAATGTCATCTTTGTGCTGTGCTCAATGAACAAAGGAAAATGCTGACAGTGAATGATATTCAAGAGAAATCAGGGCAGTCGGGCACGGCACTACCAGGCAGTCTCCATTCCAGGGGGGCTGGCAAGAGGGCACTTACAGATGAGTTGAGTCCCATCCACAGGGACAGAAAGCCAGGAGCTTGCAGAGCTGCAGTGACCACAGATGCCAGTGGCAGGTTGTTATTCATGTGCGAAATGCCTGAGTGCAGTGTCAGGGACACTTCATCACCCAACACAGTGCCTACTGTGACTCAAACCAATGCAAAAATGCACACACACACCACCCAAGAAATAAAATGCTGATAAAGATACATCTGACAGGATGTGGCTGCTGTTCTCCATAAGCAAATCACTATTGTACTTTATGTAGTCCTTTAAAGTGAGATTTTCCCCTTGAGAGGTGATGCTGCTACAGAGGGAGATGAACATTCAGAGCTGGAACAGTGTATT
>JAOXXN010000364.1:11980126-11996660 GCA_026770055.1 Myrmophylax atrothorax | reverse complement strand
CTCCTCCTTGGTGGTCTCCTTCGCTATACCAAGGCAGGGTCTGCCAGACAGTGAAATTACCATCAGAGTAGTCAGTGTCTACAACAGTACTAGATCTTTATTTGTGAGAACAGCATTTGCAGTCAGCCCTATGGATAAAATCATGAGGGTTATCAATTCTCGTGCTTCAGGATGTAACACAATTGCTGGCTGGAGGACACTGGAAGGAATTCCCCCTTTGCACAATTAGGGGGGTGTATGAAGTGTTCAGTGTTGGCTACCACAAGCAACCAAATACCAGGTTGCTATCTATGGATCACAGTTCTGTGCTGGGATAACAGTTACCACGTTCCTAAACAACAAAACAAATTCTTCTCTGGGCACATGGAAAGTGCACAGATGCAAAGGGAACTCTGGCCTCCAGGCTTTCTATTTCAAGGGATGTATAAAACAGCAGCTGTAAGTGCTAAGTCTTCCTTATTTCTGTGATCAGCTCCTGATTTCTGGGTTGAAATGCAGCCATCCTTACCTTTTTGGCAGTGTTGCCCATCAAACCCCAGGGGACAGTCACATTCATAGCTGTCCTTCTTGGGAACACAGGTGCCTCCATTTGCACATGGTGAGATTACACAGGGGTGGGCAGCATTTTCTAGGTTGATTCCAAAAGTGAAATCCTGTTTCACATCAATTGTCCTGTCATTCAAGATAATCTATGTGTTCAAAAAAAATTAAAAAAAGAAGGGTAGGAAAACACTTTGCAAAAACTTCAAAATTTACAGTATAGTACTGCTAGTTAGAAGAATTCTCTGAAAGACTTCAGAGAAATATAACTCTCGAAACTTGGCCCAAACCCTATTTTTTGTAATGCATGTTTTCCAGTTGCAGATGCCCAGCTCATTCTGTTTCTCACCCTGACCCACTGAAGATTAATTTCTTTTGTGTAGTGTGACACAGTCTTGGGATGAAGCTGTGTGGGATTTACTAGGCTTGTGCCCTAACACTGGCACAGTACTTTGTAGATGAGCTGTGACCTAGGATGGTAAAATTAGATGAGCACTGCTGAGGAAAAGCATTTCTGAGATCAGGAACACCCCCAGGAGATGAGTGTTGACAACATAAATACTAAGCAGAACAGCTTGTTTTTCATATTTTCTACTGCTTTCTAGTATCTCATCTTGCCTGGAAGAAGTTCGAATTAAGATGAATGAAAAATATAAATAATGACTTACAAAACTGTTTGTATATAAATGGAAGAGAACTGCTAAATGTTGGGATTTTTCCAATGTGTCAGCAACATATGTTCTCCAAAATAAACCAACATTTGTATAATCTCATCTGGTATCTCAGCAAGAGAGATTACATGTGGGTGCAGCTTCTGGTCTCAGCTATACCAAAAAAAGTCCATCTTTGCAAACAGTAGATTTTAAGGCCAGTTATGAGAAAGGTAATAGTTACTCTGGCTCCTGCTAACTCAGACAATGCACTTTATGGGATCCTATTAGGAGAAGGGGTTGCATCAAGCATGTATGTTCTGTTTGAAACAGCAATGTACAACTCCAACAGCACAAAAACATCCAGTCCTGTCATCTAGATGGATCAGGGAAGACCTCATTACTTTCTTTCTAAATTTTGGCTACATTGTTCTAGAGATTAACAAGTCCCCACTCATAAAAATATGTCTTTTATTTCTGTATTTAAACTTATCTTCAGCTTCCAGCCAATGTTTCTTATCATGCCTTTTTCTCATAATTCCAGTGCCATGTGTCCAAAAAAATCTCATCCTCACACAGGAACTAGCAGATAAAATAAAGCCACTTTTTAACCTTACCTGAGTAATTGAATAGATTGTGATAGTAGGTCTTTCTATATACAGCGTATGTTCCAGTATTTGGTGATGTTTGTAGCTCCATTTCTATACTGTGCTCCAAAATACTACTATGTGTAAACACAGCAGGAAACTAAATGCTCCCAGTGCCCAAAAGGAAACCAATGTTCTTCCTTGACATCCCACTCAGGACTCTGAGAATACAAATCCAAGCCTGACAGAGCTCAACAAGTGTTTGGATGATACTCTCAGGCATATAGTGTGACTCTTGGGGATGGTCTTGTGCAGGGCTAAGAGCTGAACTTGATGATCCTTGTGGGTCCCTTCCAACTTGGCATAATCTGTGGTTCTGTGAAATGCACCTTACTGAGAACATCATAGAAATAAGGGCTCACATTCAGCATTTCCCAATCCTTATCAGTGCCTTTACTCTAGGGTACAACCCCTCATCTTTTAAGTGTGACCTGTACTAAATGCTCCTAGGCTTCCTATATTACACTCCAAAATGCACTGTATTTAGTCAAGTCTACCTTCCCATCCATGTTCATGTGACTAACCCATTCCCACCATTATTACACATTCTTTCAGTTTTCCTGAACTTCATGTTTTCTGGGTAGACAGCTGACAAAGAGTGAAAAATGTCAGACCAAGGGGTGACAGCATTTTCACTGAACTGCACTTACTTTTATGCCCTTAAACAATTGCTAAGATGACGCATTATAGAGCTTTTTTAATAAAAACTATTATTAAAATTTGGGGTTTGTTTGTTATTTGTATAAATTAATCTGATGCAAGAGTAACTCCTTCAAATCAGGATTCAGGGCCAACCTTCCAACTTTAACCAAAATATTTTAAGTATGCTTAGGAAGAAAAATATTAGTTCAGTTCAAACTTTCTTTTGATTATTTACTAGGACTGATTATGAATTCATATTTTCTAGAAAAGAACTGCACCCATGCACAGCTGACCCCATGGGAACATTGTCCTTAATGTCTGCCAACAATGGAAAAGATCCCCTCCATTCATGTGCCCCATATAAAATTGTAAGAGGGGAAGGCATTGAGGTGTGAATCTGCAGTGTGGTATAAGATGCACAAGGTGGACTTAAATCCATTTTAATTTTTGAACCCCATAAAGCACAAGAGGACCAAGTGCAAGGTTCTGCCACTGGGCCAGGGCAATCCCAAGCACAACTACATGCTGGTATTAAAAGCAGCCCTGAGGAGAAGGTTTCGAGGTGCTGGTGGATGAAAAGCTGGGCATGACCTGGCAATGTGCAGTTAAGAGCCCAGAAATCAAAAATGTTCTGGGCTGCATCCAAAGCAGTATGACCAGCGGGTTGAGGGAGGTGATTCTGCCCCTCTAATCTGACCCTGTGAGACCCCACCTGGAGCTCTGCATCCAGCTCTGGGGTCCCCAACATAAGAAGGACATGGACTTGATGGAAGGAGTCCAGAGAAGACTATAAATATTATGAGGGGGCTGGAACAGCTGTTCTATGATGAAAGGCTGAAAGGGCCAGGATTATTTAGTCTGAAAAAGAAAAGGCTCCGGGGAGACCTTAAAGTGCCTTCCAGTACCTAAAGGAGGCCCACAAGAAAGGTGGAGAGGGACCTGGGCAAGGAGTGATAGAACATGAGGGAATGGCCTTAAACTGAGAGAGAGGAGGTTTAGACTGGGTATTAGGAAGAAATTCATTAGTGGAAGAGTGATGAGGCACTGGCATAGGTTGCCCAGAGAAGTTGCGGGTACGCCATCCCTGGAAGGGTTCAAGGCCAGGCTGGATGGGGCTCTGAGCAACCTACTCTAGTGGGAGGTATCTCCACCCATGACCAATCAAGGGGATTTGGAATGGTTGATCTTCAAGGTCTTTTCTGTGATTCTTTTTCACTCATGCCTGCCTCATCACTGAGACATTCAGCTGTCTCAGTGTGCATACACTGAAGTATTTGAGCATTTTTTCCATTCATTGATTTATACAGAATGCTACAGGGAAGTTTGAGAACACTAATTTCACATAGCTTTGTACAACCTTCTGAAATCAATCCCATATAGCTTCTGCTCACATACTAGTACAGTATAGAAATAAAGAGGGAGACTGGAAGGGGTAATAATTAACTGGCTAATAAATTTTGAATGACTTTTCACTATGAAATAACTGGTTAAGCAGTTTGTGGTGGGCTCTTGAGGTGAATTAGATTATTTTGAATATTGCCTGTCAAATAAGGGCAAGTTTTCACATAAAGTGTGCACTAGATGGGATAGAAATAAATGCCCCTAGTGTGTTTGTCTGGGCACGTACCTTTTGGATGCTCCCACTGAAGGGTCTGAGTATCCCAGAGTTCTTCTTCACATCATCATAACTAGGGACTCCGCCAATAAATATTTCAGAGCTGCACTTGATCTGAGTAAAAGCCCCCTGCAAGAAACACAGAACATTTTATTAGAGTAGCTGGAAGCATGCTTCTATCTTCAGATTAGCCTACATTACTTCTTATAGCCCTACATTACATGCTACAGCATATTTCAATGCTTCTTTACTTCTGTTAATTGCATTTCTTAGTACAATTCTCTCAAAAAAGACATTGTGGGACTGTGCTTTACCCTAACCAGAAGTAGCTGAAAAATGTCAAGTATCTCAAGACAGTAATACTGAAGGAAGAAAGAAAGGAGACCGACTCATTGTGTTTCTGACTCTGCAACTAGTTTCATTTGCAAAGACTTGAGGTACACTGATGCAAATCTAGAACGAGAATGAGGTTCATAAAGCTAAAATTGGAGGAAAGTTCATCCAACAGAGATTCATTTAATGTTTCTAATGTCTAAAAAAATCATCTGTAGCAAGTTATGGGGCTAAATGGAAGAAATATTGAGTTTGCATTCATTACCAGAAGCAGTTGCTCAGGATACCTGATGAGAATAATCAGGGTCTTGGAGCGAACTGAAAGACATTTAAAAGCTTATGACAGGATAACTGTGTAATTCCAGCCCTGTAGAAGCTTCTGTGCTTTCTTTGTTGGCAGGTCCCAGCCAACTTCCTCCTGCAGCTGCACTGAAGCACTTAAGAGTTAAAAAATGGGAGTCTTCATCTTAATCCATCTATCTAAAGAAGTCTTGACTGCTCCAATTGAATGTTTCTCACTCAATTTGTTTCTTGACAGACAACTGGGATTTCAATTTATTTAAATTTTTCAAGAACAGTCTAAGCTTCGAAAATCCTGTAGAATCTTCTGCTAACAGGATATGAAGTCTGGTTTTCTGTCCATACTCTCCACTGGGAAAGAATAAAGGACATTTTCTAAGCAGTTCTTGGGATAAAAAAGTACCTATGTGCTTGCATTTGAGTGCTTAGAGTGAATATCCCACTTGGAACAAGCATAATTTCACTTTATTACAAACTTGACTCACAATGATTATTTGGTGAGTGAGGAACAAAATGCAACTCATCAACTCTCAGAATATTTCAGCCCTTACTCTGCCCTACATATGACTATTTCAGCAGAAAGACAAAGAAATAATTGCCTTTCGGTCTACCTTTCTGGGACAATATTCAGAGAAAGGAAAAAAAAACTTAGGGCACATACTTTTCAGCACAATTTTTGTCCAGATGACACATTTTGTAGTGCACATGTTGTTCAAATAACTTAGCTACAACAAGTAAGTACCAAGAAAAGAACCTCAAGATGATGTATGAATCAGACACAAAAATGTGAGTCCAGTTACATGTCAAAAGCAGGTATGGCTGGATTTCAGCTGCCTTTACAAGCATCCCTGTTGTCAGAGGGAAGATTTTATGGACAAATTTCCAACTTTGGGTTTAAGAAAATGTTTCCTTAATGTGTATACTTTTTTAAGCTTGTAAGAGCTTTAAAAGCAGACTGTAGTTCACTAAGCAATAACTTTACAGCCTAACAGCTTCATTCAAGAAGAGTCATGTCATATGCTCACCTCTGCCATCCCTTCCACTGGCTTTTGTTTGTCCACTTGTAGGATACCATTCTTTGCTGTGCGAGACACTCTCAACTCATGCCACTGACCCAGACTGACAGGTTCTTCACTCCTGTTTTAAGGGGAAGAAAACTTTAAAGTAAGTAACACTTTGCCTTTCTGATATTCTGAAAAGTCAAGTCCCCTGGGATGATTTTCTAAATAAAAAAGAAATAAATATAAACCATTGTAATGCTTTCTTTATAAAGACGTAACAATTTTGTGAGCTCCATCGGCAAAGACCATGTTTCTACAGCAAATAACAAGCACTCTAACTTTATTTATAAATTAAATGCTTCTATCATTAGCATGCGTTTTAGCTACATCTAAGCTAGGTTTTTTGCTCAGTCATTCATAGTAAGACAAATTTTTATCTCAGATGTACATCCTCATTTCACTAAAAGCTTCCCATTAAATGGTTGGTCTAGTCCCACATTCTTCATCCTCTTTTAAAACAGAACTACTTTGTGTTGGCTTATCAGCTCTGTTTATGCATCCTGTTACAGTGCAGCCTGGATGCTGTACATTAAAGGGAAGTGACTAAAATATCATCCTAATGTGATGAGATCTTGCCTAGAAACAATAATCCCCAGTTGTGCAAAATATTCACCAGTCTGAAAGGAGGCATTTTTAAACTGTTCTTACAATCTTTACTAGTTCAGCACTGATATGAATAGCAGCCTGTATGAAGGACAAAACCACACTGCACTTTACAAGTCCTACAGATCTTTGTATCTTGTTTTCAAATGCCATTTTACTACACTAGTTAAAGCATTTTTATGTCTAAATGAGATTTTGCAGCCTTTCCTCCAGGAGCAATGGAAACCTGTGTTTAATTCAATGGTCAAGGTGGAAAAATCAGAAACCATGCTCTCTAGGACCCCTGAAGATTTTCTAGCTTCCAATGAAAAAACACAGAATTTTCTTGAGTGAAACAATTCTTTGCATTTTCAGACTATTTACATTTAAAAATGAAAAAAACCCTACATTACAAAATGAAAGAAATTTTAATAATTGTGATTTTTAAACAGTGAGTCAGTAGTGATTCAAATGCTGATTCAAAAAGGTATATAATTTTGAAAATGTTAAAGTAACAATTTCTTTTTTTTTTCCTTAACAATCAACATGAGTTTTGAAATCTTTCTCTTGTATCTATTTTGATCCTCCCAATTTTCTCAAAGCCTGTTTTTATCTATTTGGATAATGCTGATAATATTACCTGTCACTTCTGAATGACACTTGGTTCAAGAAAGTTCCATAAAAATTATCATCAAGCAAGACTAGTCACTTATTATTATTTAGCACCATGTAGGGTTTAACTACCATGGGTGAATCAATAGTTAATGGAATTGAATCACCTTGATGAAGCCAATGTGTACATATGAAGGAACCAGATAGGTCCGGCCACTTAGTAAGTGGCAATACAAACGTTATCTCTGCTGATCTCTTATAATGACAACCCTCCTGCTTCGCTAGATTTAATCACAGTTAGGGATGATTAAACCTTGCAGAGTCATCACTTCAGAGCTTCAAGCTATTTCTTGGAATCTTCAGCTTTCTGAAACCAGCATGAGTTTGGCAAAGCTTTCATCAGGCATTTGAACACTCCTGGCTCTTCATGTGCTGTGGGGTTACTTTTATTCATGTAAACTGAAACTTAAAAGATACACCAAATCATGAAGATCTTAATCCTGTGAATGCCTGGCCAAGGGAAATCCTAGGAGATGACAATTTCACTTCAGAGATATCTCAGTAAATTGGTCAGGTGGAGTGTCCATTCACTCCCTCAGCATCCTTTCCCCGTCGAGCCCCTTGTGCACACTGTGCTGCTTCCATCCTAGGGCACATCAGGAAAAACATAAGCTTCACCAGCATCAGCTTTCCTACTGCTGCTGCTGACATAAATAAGCTTGCCTCATCCTAATTATAAACACATTATAGCTGTGTTCTGATTATATTAGACTATCTAACAGCCTGGTAGTCCTATGAAAGAGATAGTCATGATGACCAGAGCTGTACCACCATTAAAAACAAAGGGTAGGCATGAAGCAGTATGATGAAGAGCAAGGAAGACTTTTACATGAATATTGACAAAGCCAGCATGAAAAACAGAGAATCTATTTATCTTAATCACTGACATTGCTGATGACAGGGTGTGAGTTGCACATGTTTTCTAGAAAAAGGGGCTGAACAGGACAACCTGACAACTTTCAGTGAAGTCTGATGGTCTCATGAATCTCCATGAGCCAGTCTTCTCACCATGCTCTTTTTTCCCAAAGCATGTGCTTCTGTGCTCTTCTACTTTCCAGCAGAAAGGGGCAGTTTCCACTTCCAGGCATGTGGCTGTGGCTCTTGCCACATTTTACAAGCCTAAATCTCAGTTAAACTTTAGTGCAAGGTTTTTGGAAGTGCTACAACATTCTCAAAGGGAAAAAACAGTATGTCTACTTTAATGTCTTATAGTTGGCAGTAACAGGAATTAAATTACTGCAATCAGTGAAGATTTAAGGCTTGTAAGAAGGGCTATTCTGGGTTGGAGCAAAGGTCTCCAAAATTAGCTACTTCTGCCAATTTTCACCAAGAAAATAGAATAGGGTAAGTATGGAGTGATTCTTCCCTTGATATGTCTTCCTGGCTTCTGGCAACTTGTCATTTAGCAATTTCCTGAGTCAGGGGCTGCATCCGTACAATTGTGTTTGATCTCCCTCAATGGAGCTTTCTTCAAATTTGTCTAATTTTTTTTAACCTATTTATAGTTCTGGCATCTGTTACATGCTGTGACAATTAGTTTCCACAACTTATTTATGTGCTGTCTCAAGAAACCCCACCAAAAACTAAAGAAAAACCCACATAGAAAAAAAAGCCCACACAAAAACCCAAAAAAGATCCTGCTAATTCTTAGATATTTTTTAAAAAATGCAGAATAATCATTCATCTACATGTCATTCCCAATTTAAAAACCTTTATTATACTTCCACCAAACTCTTTCTTTTCAGGTTGAAAGGTCCTTCTGCATTTGTAGAAGCTGTTTCATTCCCTCCTCTAGATATCAACACTACTCTTCTTTTTTCTTCTGAAATCAAGTGACCAAAATAACAGCAAGTTTTCAAGACAGGGTGCATTGTGGGTTTTAGCAGAGGCGCTGTTCTTTATTCCATTCCTAATAATTCTCTGCATTGTACTTAAATTTCTGTATTTGCCTCTGAGCAGTTAGCTGTTGCTTTCGCAGAACTATCCATGACAACTCCAGGATCTGTGTGAAACACTATCTGTTTTTCCACAGCTGTGCATTGTTAGGCTTCTGCATTATTTTGCATTTGCTCCCTTGAAATTGCATCTCTCATTTTGTCATCTGAATGAGTTTGTTTGCTTGAGTTGTCATTCAGTGTAAAATCAGTACATTTCTCCTAATCACAGTATCGTCAAAATTTGTGATGTCCATCCACAGGAATAATTGGTACGCAAGACTTGCAAGCAGTGTACGTATTTTGCATAAGCTTTATATAGATTATTTCAAAATATCAGGTCAGCCTGGTCAAACTGGCAGCCTCCTGGACATCCAAGGAGCTGAATGCCTCTGTTCAGCCTTTTCAGCAAGTCCAGGAACGGCTGCCTGGAGACTGGGCACTCAGTTACACAGAGTGAGACAGAGAGCCAGCAGCCCTTTTTCAGACATTTCATTGTTTCTGTGCTTGACATTCATTTTAGGAGGCAATGAATCATTCTCAGAAGGTCTTTCTTTACCTGGGAACCTGAATAACTAGTTGAAACCATATAGTTATCTTTTAGACAGCTTACTTTATATAAATAGGATCCTAGCCTCGGGTTCCCCAAAAACCAGCACTAGGAGGAAGTGGGGACACCTGGAGGTGTATCTTCTTGTGTCACTTTCACCCTGATACTTACTGCCTGGAACTAGAAACCAGGGAAGAGGATGCTCACAAAAGTGCCAATATTGTGAAATCCCACGGCACAAAACACTTATGGATCCCCTAATTAGCTATGGTGCAATATCATGGGGGCAAGAAGGGAATTTCTGTATTACCATATAGACACAAAAGTAACATCTGCAGTAAGTTGGTGGCACTGCTAATAAAGTTTTTAAACATAAACCGATGTAGGAAGAAAATCTGTCCCCTTGAATACACTTCAGTGCTTCTGTGTTTCCTTAGAACTAGGTACTAGGGACCAATGGGCTCGCATACCTCATCACAGTGTCTTTCCAGCCCACTTTTCCCTTGGATTAGCACCATGGTACTGTAGGAAAGGAAACACAAGCAACACCATTTACCTGATAACAGCCGTTCCTGAGCCACAGTCGAACCTGAATTCCACGTAACCAGCCACCATGTTAATGGAGAGGAAGTCCTTGCTGTCTATGTCGTAGCTGTACAAAAGGACACCAGTCTCTAAATCTGGACGAAAAGTCAGCTCAAACTCCATGAAGGAAAGGTAATTCTGTGATTCCAAGGGCCAGGGTGTGCTAGCAAACGATCTTAAGGACTCGTTGAACTGAGGTATGGCCAAGGTGAGTGCTGGAAATCCAGAAATCACAAGCAGGTCACTTGAGGTTCAAATGTAAAGGATTGACTCCTACCAACCAGTGTCAGTTCCCTTTACGAAGTACTTAAAGCTAATGTTTAGCAAAACAACCTGAAAATTTTGTCACTGAAATGAAAAATATTTTTTTATCCTAGCCCACACTGCTTAATTCATTCCTTTTCCAGGGATGTATTAGTACCATAAAGCAATGTGTTCCTTTTCTTTAGTGATTCACCACAGTGTTTTTCAAAGTAGCAAGCACACAGTGGGTTGGCATGAAAAGTTCTACAGCATAGAAAATAATCCTGCATATATTTCACTATTTGTATCTCTCTGATTTTAGCAGGAAATTGCTATTGAGTTCTTTACATTTCAGAATATACAACTGACACTAGTTTTAGGAGATAAGTAGGTATTTTTTTAGAATTAATGTGCAGCTGTGGAGTGCTACACCATTTTAACTTCTGAAAAGTAAGTTTTAGATGCTTAATTACAGGTAGTTTAAATAAGCAAAGAGGTTTGAGAATCACTGATTATGTAGGAATTGGATGTAGGTCAAAGTGGGGAGGCAAGGGTTCCAGTATGTGACTTTAAAAAGATGAAGTAACAAGTGCTCTCTTCTGTCAGTGTAACAGCACTAGACTTCCTCGGACATCTCTATGGGGAAAACACATCAAACATGAAATAACACATACAAAGAAGTAGAAGCATCCTAGAATCCACTTACCTTCTTCACAATGATGACCTTTAAATCCCAGAGGGCAGAGGCAAATGTAGGAATCTGCTTTGTTCACAGTACAGGTACCACTATTGATGCAGGCTGCCTCATCACAGATGCCACTACTACACTCACCTAAACATGGAGTCAGAACATCAGAGAAGTTTGTCAAAGAAGATTTATTTAGTGGCTGATCATTGCTACTAACTAACACCATTTGATATTCTGCCCAGATTCTTTCCCAAGTTATCAAATGGTGTACAATTAAGACAAGGTAACTTCATTTTTAGCACCTTTTTATTTTTAATGTCAGACCAGCAAGAGACCTTACAAATAGCAAAAGGCAGCCCTTACTAACCATCCATGACAAATGCAGTTTTCAATAATTCCCTGGATTACTAACTTCTGCTCTTCTTTCTATCTATTTCCTTATAAAACAAAAATTTCTCTAGATTGTTTACAAGCACTGTGACTTGTTTAATTTCAATTATCTTAAGTGCTTCTTTGCTCACTGTGAATTCACCCCACGCTGAGCATGGAAGCTGTTAATCATCAGCAGCTAATCTTATTACCCAAATGAGGTTGGCAACCCTCTTGTCTGCACAAGGGATCCATATCATATGGGCATATGGGCTCTTTAAGAAGCTTTTCAATTGCGCTGGCACATCAACTAAAAAAACACGGAGATTCTTTCTTCTTGCTGGAATTAAGCTGAAATTGTTGTAGAACAAATAATTTCTTAATTTTCTTCTTAAAATTGGTATCTATAGAGTCAGATTATACAACGGTCAAATCTACATCTGACTGAAGTTGTTGCTGATTTTGTTTGCTTCTCCTTTATGTTAGTTTCTGATCAAATAACTCTCTCCTTGTCAATAGTAATAAACTGATCGCATACATTAAGAAAACCCAAGTAAGACTTTTGTGGTGTACAAGTGTAAGCACACCTTGCAGAGGGGCAAACTAGGAATTATACATTTACTTTGAGGCATATTGAAGTATCACCTCTGAAATGACAAAAGTTTCATGAAGCAGCTCTGACAATAGACACTGGGTAGCAGTTTTGCTATCTGAGATGACTGGAGAAGTCTTGCAAAACTATTGCAATTTTGAGGGGGGTTTGTGGTTTTTTTTAATACAGCATTCTGATCATAAGGATGGTTTCCAGACCAGCACTCTACACATCATCAATAAGGCACTGGTGGTAGTACAGCCCCAGCTTTATGGTCTGAATTCCCATCCCATAGCCAGAAAGAAAACCACAGACAAATGTGCAGGTGTCAATGGCTGATGTGCTGGTTCATCCTGATCACTCTGCTGTCAGCAGTGAAAAATAACCTTTTTTCACTGACTCTGGACAGGGGCAGTAACAACTCTCAGGTCATCTGGTATGCCTCCATGCCAGACCAGAGTTGTCTCATACTGCACATCTAAAAACCTCCTGCCAGGCCCAGGGCTCCAGGGCTAATCTGAGGAGCACCAACAAAATAAACAAGTTTCCTGGAAGGGAAAAATGTTCCTTCTCTGTGGAAGGGGACAATTGTTTGCCCCATGCCGAGCCATGGGTGCAAGGGTGCTCACAGTGCTCACCTGTCTATGTTTTTACCTTCTGATGTGCATTGTAATGGCCCCAAGTGAACCAAAGAAGGATGGATATCTTGTCTCAGATCCCTCATATATTCATCAATTACCATGACACTGACAGAAATTATTAGGACTAGCTCTATTTATAAACAAGGAAGCAGAGCCAAGATGTATGTAAACAAGGATCTCACTATATCAAGTGTGAAGACACAAACAGAAAACTAAGACAACACTGATCTTTGCTGCATCTGCTGCACTGTTAATTAGTGATGGCTGCATGTTTAAACAGAGGAAAGCTAAAGTCTAGGAGAAACAGAGAAGGACAAGGAAGACAACAGTAATGGAACAAGTCACAGGATCACTGGTTTGAGAAACAGCTGGAACTGGAGCAGTCTTGGTATTGAAGGCAAGCTGCTCTCCCAACATCTCAGTAACTTAGTACCACAGCCTTTGGGGCAGCACAGGTGATTACACTGAAGAGGCAAATCACAAGTCTGATGGCTGCATATGTTTGGCTGCAATGGTGGATGAAGAAAGGAGGAAGCTGCAGCAGGAGTCCAGGGTCCTGCCATGAACACCTTGAACCATGAGCACCGGTTCCACTGCCAGCCCCTTAGCTCACAGTCCAGTGGGACCTCTGCTGTAGCCAGCAGAGATGTCACAGGGACAGGATGAACCCCTCTCCTCCTCACTCTCCATTCTGTGGTCCATGTACCACAGCACCCCTGATTTGTATACACTGTGCCAAAAAAACCAAAACCAAAACAAACCACAAAAAAACCCCAACAAAGACTAGCAAAAGTCATCTCTAAGTGCCAAGAGAATTTACTTGCAATTTTTTATTTTATGTTTAACTTATATGACCTATCGTTTGTAAGTCTCTTCTGGTACAGTCTCATATAAGTTTGTGCAGTCACATAAGGACAATAAGGCTTTATCGCTCAGTTTTGAGTCACTCATGGCAGAACACAGCATTTATTCTCACTGATGTTGACTGTTAATGCAGTAGTATGTGGAGCATTCATGGATGGGAATGAAGCTAGCTGCAGCCCAAAAGGCAATAGAGATTAGGGCTCAGGGAACTTTAGCAGGTCTTTCATCTGTCTAAATTCCATAGATTCTCATTCTATCGTGAAATTACACTCCACTTCCAAAGTCTTTCTCTTTTCAGCAACTGTTTCTTGGGCCACTCTGTTCTCCTCCTATATTGCACAGAGGTTTGGTCATGGTATCTAGAGAATACAGAGCAATTGTTAGGAAGTTTCTCAATAATTGCTTCCTTCTTAAGATGCCAAATGCACAGCTACAGAAGAGAAGAAAGATGACTTTGTGGTTGAAGCATGGCACAGAGAGTTCAGTGATGTGGGATCCATTTCTTGCCTTTACCACTTGCTTTCTGACTTGCGTTTACTCTTAAACTGTTTAGACTGGGAGGTCGATAAAGTAAGGATTTTGTGCCATGTCTGTTTTTTCAAGTTCTCATTACATGGATGAAATAGATGAGTAAGTAAGACAGGACTAGACAATTAGCTTCCCTAGTTCTCCATCTTTTAATCTGTAAAGGGGAGATAATGTTATAATACCACTTCACACAGCTGCTGAAAGTATTTATTCCAAGCTATTTTTAAATCATACCATGACTCTGAAAAGTAAAACAATAGGAAAGCCTGTTTGCTTCAGCAGTGTTGGGGTTTAATGGGGAAAAGCCCTCTGTAATAGCTACAGTACTGCCGTGAGTCTGAGATATCCATATTCTGGTTTGGACATGTGCAATGATATCTTTAGGTAAAACACATTTTGTTGGATCCCTATTGTTTCAAATACAAACTCAGTATACACACTATTGATTTCTGATGACATGACCATGTCAGTCAGAAGCATGAAGATGCATCCTGAGAGATGCTGTCAGAAATACTGGGCAAGCATAATATTGGCAGCTTGGAGCTTACTGTTTGCTCATGAGAAGTGCTTTTACTATTTATTATGCACAATATCTGTGTCCATGAAAGGTTTACTTATGCAGTGTGGTAAACCATTCTACTACAGACCCAAAAGTAATTGGCACAGAGGAAAACCAGCCCAAAAACAGAGGCCATGCCTTATATCACCCAGACCTGGACCATTGCTCAACTTGTTTCAGCAGACTAAAAAGTTAAACACTGGTTAAACACTGCTTAAAGACCCCCATACCATTACACTTACCAACATCAGCACCACTGAGAGCTTTCCCTAATGGCCAGGGTCTCATATCAATTATCTTTCCATTGATGCTGAGTGACTGGACGCAGCCCTGAAACCCACGGTTGGTGCCTGTGGCCCTGACCAGCCAGTACACACTGGGAGCACCGCCAACATAGAAGGGAGTCTGGAAGGTAATTTTACTGTATTGGCCCTGAAGGGAAAACAAAGCAGAACATGCTGTATAACAGACTTAACACAGAATAACTGATTAAGCTACAGGGGTTACGATCAATATTTTTCTTCTGCAAGGAGTTGTCTCAGAGAATAAGTGGGCTGCTCATTGGTAATTCCTTTCTGTTAGTCATTCCTCAAATTAGTCTACCATTTTAAATGAACTTTTGCACCCACATCCGTCATGATAACACAAGCACAATAAAAAACTTAAAAATCAGTATGTTTTGAGGAGAGATTGTGGTATGTCTTTTGCTGCAATTTCTTCCTTTACTTTTGCCAAAACTGTTTGCCTTCTAAATGCTAAGCCCTGAGGGACAAAGAACAATGGGATATTGCCCTTTGGACAGAAACCAGTATGTGTTCAGCATTGAAAAATAATGAAATGACAAAAAAAAAAAAGGAAATAATGAAGAAAAGATAAAAGTCAATAAAATTATCACTTCAGGAGTGTTCTGCTCACTTTTCCAGTAGCAAATTCCCTGCCCACCTTTCTGGGTTTTTTGGCATTAACAAGGCTATAGAAATGTACACATAGAAATTTACTAGTACTGCTACAGTGCACAGGAAAGAACAAAAAATGTCAAAACCCAATAGAACCTTTTTGGACCATTGAATCAAACTCTGTGCTACTGTGGACAACAAAGTCACAATTCCTTCCAAACTGATCAAAGTAAGTATTTTCCCTCTTCCCTAATGGTTCTTTCAAAACTTCATTGACCTTTAGAAGAAAACACTCAATATTCCCCATTATTCAGGGTCAGTTTTTAGTAATGTGTGCTTGTGACAGCACTGACCTTTAGTCTAAAAGCCTTCTGGATTTTTCACCCCTGCCCTGTGTTTATAACAGTAAGTTATATCACCATAGCCTACATTTACCTGGCTAAATAAACTGGGGTTATTGAGTCTGGAGGTGTTCACTTGCACAATGCACTGCAGAAACTGCACACAACTCTCCTGATTCACATTTGCCCTTTGTGTGGCCTCATAGCATTGGGAACAGAGAGCGACATGACAGACATTGAAATTCTTTTCTCTGTCATTTCCAGCTGATGATAACTCAATGTACTGCAATTTTTTTTCCCCTTCAGTGCCTGCACATGAAAGTATAAAATAATAAGATGTCTGAAGCTGCTTTTTTCAGGGCTAGGAAAGGCATGCTAATAGTGGCCATCAAAGGAAAGAGGAAAGGCATCTGAAACAATTTGAAACTGCCTTTTCTTCAGTGCTTTAATTTCACTTGTTTTCTGGCCTGGCAACAGATGACCAAATCAAGGCATCTCCTCTATGATATTTTATCCTGTCAGCCTCATATGAAGTTGCTGGTGTTAACAAGTAAGGGCCGAATGTCTATTTCCATTACTGTGCTTAAACTATGTCCAGGATATGCATCTAATTACACTTCTGTATACAAACCTTGTGTGGCTATATGCATATTACACATAAATATATATCCTCCCATGCACATATGCATCCAATTTTTATGT
>JAOXXN010000364.1:11965814-11980079 GCA_026770055.1 Myrmophylax atrothorax | reverse complement strand
CAGGGACAGCAGATGAACAATTTGGTAAACGTTTAACAGCAGCCAGTATCTGAGAGTAGCAAAGAGGACCAGACAGGTGGCAGAGCAAGCGTGGAGGACAACAGGGAAACTGTGATGGGTTTCAGCCCTGGGATACTTATCTCTGTGATTTCTAGACTACATACTTGGAAGAGTAATCTGTAAACTGATGCTAGTTCACTAAATGTCCCAACAATTAGTGAAAATGTACCTTTTACATCTGATCAGGTTTCTGGTGGCAAGAAAAAAATTGTCATCATAACTTTGAGAAAGTCCACAATTGAACTGCAGGGGCAGGAATACCAACCTGAGATTTTCCTGTAACAGGAGCATTGCTGTCCATCCTGAGCCAGCCATTCACCCCATCTCTGAACAATGTGACACTGTGCCAGTTCCCTAGCTTGATTTTGTTTTCACTCGTTATGACTCCAACTCCAGTGCCACAGTTGAACCTGGGAGCAGCAGATAGATAGGGTAAGGTGACTGTCTTATATTAATTAAATAACCAAAAATTGTTTTTAGATTCCAAATATTCCTCTTGTACTTGGGAACCTATCTGTTCTACATTGCATATTTGCACAGGAAAATTACACGACAGGTCTACACATGATCTGTTCTAAGTTTCAAACCGCATCATATATCTTCCTACTCTGCAGAAGATTTTGCATTCTCTGGCCATACCAAGTGCACTGCAAAGCCTGCCAACAGCTGAAACTGTTTCAAGATGAAGGGTATTACAATCTCAGTTCCGCTATCACAGTAATTTCTCCTGGGAATTTTTCTAGCTCCTTGGTGAAAGGCAGTGCTTCTTTAATAACTCTGGCAGCATACTTGAAATCAGTACTGATTGACAAGAAGACTTCTAGGAGAGTCTCTGTGGAGCTGAATGTGCACAGAATGTGCCATTTTGCCTCTTTGCCATGCATTGCATGTGAACAGATGCATTACTAAGGCACATGACCCACTTTGTTATTCCCCACTTTCAAAGGACTCACCCTTCCAAAGCAGGGAGATCCTCCAGATACTCCTTCACATGCTTCATATCTATCAGACTGCAAAAAACCCTCTCCTTCGTCATTCAAAAACCCCACAACTCTCATCTAAACAAGGGATATGAGTTCCTGGCCCCTTGTTGGCATTATATCCTTTATTTTGCTACATTATCTGTAAATGTTTTGCTGTGAAGCAAAAACATTGACCATGCACCATATAGCATCAGCTTAGTAAATACAGTGTCTCACTGGGATTTCAGATAACACAACAATGAGCCCCAGACTAATATCTTGAAGAAAACTGGTCATTTTGCCCTTATACAGAGGTGTGAATAAGAGAGTTCTACAGGGCACAAATTCACACACTAAAGAAGGATGAGAGAAAAAAGTATTAAAGAACTTTTAAAATAAATTATGTTGTCCATTTTGTGCCCTGCATGAGGCAGAATTCAGACATTGCAGATATTCATCACATATAGCAGTCCCAGGAGGCAGCAATGGCTCTTTCTCTTTACATCAGATTTAGGATGGAAATTTTACCTGAACTGGAGGTTACGTCGGATGATTGCCAGTGACATAAAATCACCCCGTCCATGTTCATTTTCTCCACAGTATAGCAGCAAACCGTCTTCTGATTCAGACTGCAATCATTGTATCAACATGAAAAACCAAGTCTAAACCTCACAGTAACAGATAAAAGCAAGCAGCAGTGGGGAACTTTTCTCCAGAAAGGGTCAGCATTTTTCAGATAGAGTTTTTAACTCACAGAATCAGAAATTGGTTGAACAATTTTGAACCCTCCATTTGAAGAACGTAGAAAATAACTGCCTTAATGGTTAAGTGGTTTAAGACCACCTACTTACGGCATGATACGATCACACCTGAAAAAAAGCCTTATAGTACTAAAGACTGTCAGTCATGTCTCATGTGAGACTGACTTCTGAGCACAAAGTCTAGCAAGAATGTCCTAGCAAGCCTGTTAAGTGTAGACCCTACTGTATATGAATACATACACCCTACTTTACATGTTCCATGAGTCTGACACCCTTAAAGACAACCAAGCTGTTCTGGTAGAATTTCTCCATATGTGCATAAGAGCTCACACTAGTGGCTTTTTGCAGCCATCCTGCATTTTAAAGTGACAAATTGCCAGAGGAGTGTTGGATGACCACAAAAGGCAACAGATTGCTTTTCCTCTAGTGACAGTCTCATACCCAGGCTGTAAAACTGGTGAGTCTGCTTTACATGGGAGTAGGGGTGCATCCAAGAGCTCAGCCACTCTCCCTACAGGCACCTCTATCAGTTCTGTCCCTAATAAACAGACAGCATTAGCCAGCCAGTGGGACTTCAGACCTAAGTCTGAAGTAGTATTTTAAGTAGTACGATATGCTGTATGTATTAGTAGCCAATGTACCAAACTTCAGAGGTATAAAAGAATGTCCACTGAAATCCTACAGGGTAGGAGAGGAACTCTGATTATAGGATACAGGAGGACAGGATCACAGTTTCTTATAAGCAATGATGCTGTATGCCACTTCCAAATTCTAATTCACAAAAATTCCATCTGTACTTCAGGCCATAGGTCATTTACATGACTACAACCTTGCCAATGTACACTGCTGCTAATCCCCAATACCAGTATTCCTAGCCCCAGGGATTGTCTCATGCAGTGCCTACTAATAATCAATGCAAACATTTTAGTCGCTCATAAACTTCACTTACATTCACTGAAGGTTAAGCCAGATCTTTACAGATGAAAGTTACATACAGGTTCACCAAAACTTCATTACAAGCTACACTGAAGCTGTTATTATTCTACTGTCCACTGCATCAGAATAAGTAAATAAAATTTAAAACTCCTATGTGAGCTTGGAATTGCTCAAACTTACCCTAAACTCAAGGGTTATTTGAAATGTCTGGTAGGACTTTTTCAGTGGTTCAAAGGTGATATATGAATAGCCAGAGAACTGAGGATACTGGATGTTAATGTCTGAAAAATCAAAGAGAGAAGCATGTTATTTAGCAAGTTTCTGCCATGTAAAAATCGATATATACATTTAATACTAGATAACACCAGGTGGAAATGTAAGGAAGAGTCCTCCAGAGACAATTATTTGTCAGCAGCAGTCAACAATCAGTTAACCTATTGCCTTGTCCTCCCACCACTTTTCACAACTAATTCCTTTATTCCCAAGGACCTGGTGAACTTGGAAAGAAACAGAATACTGAGGGCCAAATACTGTTCAACAGTTTAATCACAGGCTTAAGAGGAAATTTCTCCAGATTTTCATCCTTCTGTTACAGAAGACAGAACCCATCAATTTTATATATATCTTCTTTTAAGAATTCATTTAGCAAAGAGAGAACAAAGTAATTTTTGGTTTTGCAGGATGACAAAAACATATGCCGGAAATACGGCCAGTCTCTAGACTGCATTAGTCACTGCTGCTCCATAGCTACCGCATAAAGCATCTGGAGAATCACTGGATGCCTCCTAACAGCCCAGAAGCTTCCAGCACTTTCCTTAAGTCAGCTCAGGGCAGAAGCTGAAGGGAGTGATGGGGAGAAGAGAGTCCCTGCAGGCATCTCTCCATCCCTGTTTGCAACAATGGCACTTCTCATTGTTCTTGTCAACCGGCATTATCAGTCCTCACCCTTTGTTGCCTTATGCTAGACCCTGACTCTAACAGAAAACGAACATCAGACATGTCTTACTGCTGCCTTTGCAGCCAATTTTCCTAAGAAGCACTGAGGACAGACATAGGTTCAGGCCTGAATTCTTACTTTTACAATGGATTTAAGTCTAATAAGGAGTCCCATTCTTCTTAGGTATTTGAATAACATAGTGTGTTTTTCTTGCATATTTGAACTTGGATATAGTTCTCTCAGATTTTTTGTTTGCAAAGCATACATTTTAGGCTACGGTGAAGAGGACCAATGCTATAAACCTGAATGTAACCTCAGCAGAGAGCAATTAACTCATGCCCTGATCACAAGCAGAACTGACTGCACTGGACTGCCATGCAGCTGTTGATTGTGAAGAAAAGTATGGTTCCATTCAGACTAATACACTACTTCACCATACCGGCTGCTGAAGAGAAATTCAGTACAAAGGAATACTGGCACATGGTGCTACCACTTACTAAAGAACAACACACTCTCCCCCATGAAAAATGGTGGGTTTGGACTATTTTTAACAAACCCATTTCTATGAGTTGTATACAGCTATGTCAGTTTAAATAAATCCTCAACTCTTCATACTTGATCAAGGTCTAAAATCCCATCTGCACCTGTTCCATGTCACTGAGTCACAACAGATTGTTTTCAGAATGAGATGCCTTTGTTCCAGCACTCCAATTTGAAGAAGATAAAACACTCTCAGTGTCTGTACCCCTGATGCATGACACTGTGCATCATGAAGGTCTAACATCACCCTGTAGAAGACACATGTGTCCCTGATGCTCTGCTGTGTGACAGGGTTTTGGCAGATCAGATCAGCATGCAGAGGAATGGATGGATCAGCCCTTTCTGGGCTGGAGGGACAGCACCATTACAACCAACAGGATACGGTCTTTGCATGAGCTCTGGCATTCATCTGACCCTTTGGTTGTCAAACCAGAAGAAAAACTACTTCTGAGGGGTAAAAGTGACCTGCTTTTGGTGTGGTGAGGGAGCTGGACTGCATCACCAAGTGATCTGCTCAGTGCTAAACCCACTAAAGGGTGAGTTTATGTCTCCAGAGGGAGAGAACAGTGAGGGAAGAAGAAGCAGGACAGCTTTCTTCAGTTCATCAAGCTCTTGCCCTGGCTCAGCTCCCTTAAAAAGAGGCAAGAGAATGGGAGACAAGTCTTGACTGAGACAAATACACCTCCTCCCATTGATCCAGGCTGCAGGTCTGGTCTTTCTGAAATGGTAGGGGTGTTTTGTTCCTCCCTTGCCCCAACCTGCCTCACATGAGTACTGGGGTTACCACTCCAGCACTTCTGCCCTGCAGACCACAGGGAAAGCCTCTTCTGGGGGTATTTTACAATGGGAACTCTGTCTCACATTCCTGCTGCAGAACTAGCATCATCCAATGGACCACACTGGAAATGGGGGTGGTTCAGGGCTCCAGCTGGTGACAAAGGTAAGTAAGTGTCAGAGGCAGGTTCGATGTCCCTGCTGGAAGCTGTGGATGCCACAATGGACCCTGTCATTCCCAGCTGACTACTGACATACACAGCTTCATCACCCCCTAACTCCTGGGTGAGGGAAGGAGGATTAACCTCCCCTGTGCATCTTTACACAGGTTCCACATTCAGCTTTATTAAAGAGTAACTTTTTTTCATTTAACTGAGGATAAAGAAGCAAAGGGGATGATGTCTGAACTGGCGTGTGGAAGCTGCTGCTATCCTTAGGGATCTGTTAAGCCCAGCTGGCTATTTCCAAAGTACAATTTTGCTGGTTCATTGGAAAGCTGATCCTTGTCCCGGACAAAGATAAGTCAGCAGCAGCAGGCACACAGAAACCTACCTTCTGCACAGGTCTCTCCTCCTTTCCCCAGGTTGCAGTGGCAGCGTGAGCCACCCCGGTCATAGTCGTTGATGCAAAAGCTGTCCGCAGAGCAGACGGCCTCGTCGCAGGACAGGTCGAAGAGGCGTGCAGCAGAGGAGATGCTGCCCCTCCTCGTTGCCCAAGCAGTGGTCGCCCTTGCAGTGGTTGAAGGTCGTGTGGTGATGGGAGTGGAAGCAGTGGGTTCAGAAGTTGTTGTAAGGACCCGGGACAGGAGTCTGGAACTAGACCCTGGCGTGACCTTGGTTTCGACCAGAAATTTCCTGTTGCCTCCTTTAATAGCTGGAAGTGGTCTGAGCTGAAAGGAAATAAAGAAACACCAATAAATACCTTTCAAGATACAGATTTGAGGCAATGAACTCACTCTCAGTGAAGATAAAGAAGTTCCCACATTACTGTATCTGATGAGTACATAACATCAGATATTAAACTTCCTGACAGGACTGGACACTTTAAAATATCAAGACTATAACAAAAACAGAAGTGCCAAAATGAAATCTTGAAATTTACCTCTTCTATATAAATGTCGTAGTCTGAATCATCAACATCAAATCCATCACCATCACCAGTCACTGTGTCTGTGATGTACCGATGCCCATAGCTTCCACTTCCTAACTCCTCAGAGCCTAGAAAGACATAACTGGCATATTCAGTTCGTATATTTTTCCTCTTTACACACAGAAATTCAGATCTTACTACTCTCCAATTCACAACACGTAAATCTGAAGTGATGTTATTGTTCATCATGTACAGACAAGTGTCAGCTTGAAGATGGGAGATGTTGTCCAAGTGATGTACACACACCTTAAAACAAAGGGAAGACCTTCATTGAGTCACTTACTAGCTGATTAAACAAACAAAGCAGGCAAAGCACAGTTCTTCCTCTGCAAACTGACTTTTATTCATCATTTTTCCTGGACAAAGTTTATGAACTTCTTTAGCATGGACAACATTTTACTGACTGCATCATTTTTATGTGAAGATTTTTTTCCGCCTTTATTAACACTCAGTTCTGCATCTGCCCTACTGGTAACAAAAGAAACTGGAACATCAAGAGTTGTACACATGCAGGGCACACTCTGCTTAGGACTTAATCTGCCTACACTGACTGCAAAGCCCCTGAAATTAGCATCCTGAGTACATTCTTAGACTATTTTTTAAAATGGAATTTAGCACCTTGAAAAAAGAAACATAAACATCTTAACTCAGAGGATGGTTGGGCACTGGAACAGGCTCCCCAGGGAAGTGGTCACAGCACCAAGACTGACAGAGTCCACAAAGTGTTTGAGCAACACTTGAGCAACTTGGGGTTGTCCTGTGCAGAGCCAGCAGCTGGACTCAATGATCCTTTTCAGTGCCTTCCAACACAGCATATTCCATTAGTCTATGACCATGTGTTTTTCATGTACATTAATCTGCTTCTGACTTTTCCCAGAATGCTGAACTCTGCTGTGAAGGACTCAGGGCTGGGAATGGACAATTTAAACAGTAAGACGATCCTCACAGAAAATACCTGTACTTTTCTGCACTTCACATAGCAAATTCTGCTTAAACATCAATTCTTACTTTTTAGCTATTACAATTTACCAGAAGTCACAATGAAAGATACCAAAAGCGACCACATCACTACAGTTAATTGTCATTTCAGCAGGGTTAAAAATAGACAGATATTTGCTAACCATTAAAACAACAGACTCATATGTCTGCCTTTTCCATAAAATATTTGCCATCACTTAAAAAGAGCATAGTAACCCTTGCTTTACAAAGGCTCTGTACAGAGTGGACCACAGCTGCTTGTTTATTTTAGCAGTCACTACATGTCTGTATTTTCTGGTAGTTAGCAGGCCCTTTACACTGCAACATGCAGAGATGTAAAGTCTTGCTAGGCACTGGCTGTTTTCAAAAAGGAGGCTCAGAAAATGCCACTTGATGGTACTGAGAGTTTCACTACCATACCAAAGAACCTGATGGAGCCAGCGAAAGTTAATGAGGCTGGACAGACTTTCAGAAGGAGCAGTGTGGACACAATGCTCTCGGGCTGTCTGAGTCACTCTGACTGGGTTCAGCCATCTCTCACCTCGGTGGATAATAAAGTAAAACTGTTTCACTGACCTGATACAGGCAGGAATGCACTTGCCTAAATCATTTTGTACTCTTTTCTCCTTTGCTGCGACTACAACCCAGAAATCCTGGCAGACAGTTATGAAATCAAGCACATGCGCATGAGATATGAACGTGTGAGCTGCCTAACTGGCCACACTCCATACACTCTGTGGGAATCACTTATCAATGGCCTTTACCCGTTACATCAGCATACAGAAAAATTAGAGGCAGATGAGCAGAGGTATTGAGGCATACACTCTTGCAACCAAAACAGCAGGCTAGACTGGGACAGAATATGGGTAAGTCTTTCTATTCTAACATACACAACTAGTCAACTGTAAGTAAAGAGTGTTTAGCTGTACATTAAACATGCAGCACCAAGTTCTACCAAATGAGCTGAGCAGAGAAACTATATCTAGATTATTTCTGCTAGTGATTGTGAATGCACAGGCAAAGGATTCATCGAAGATTTGGGAAGGCTCTACCCACATGGGTGTGTCCTTCGAGCCTGAGCAGTGGATATTTTAGGTGAGGCACAGCATGCGCAGAACTGGCCCCACCCTTTAACTCCTCAGGTTCATCTGCCATGGCCAAGTGAGCCTGGATGGTGACAGTGAAGTCCTCAGGAGTAGAACCTACAGCCCTCGGTATTCCCAGGAGGTCTCCCATCCAAGTACAGACTGGGGCTGACCCTGTTTAGCTTCCAAGATCTGACAGGACTGGGTGTCAGGGTGGCATTTAACTGCCCACAGGCAACAGATTACTGTTAGAGACTGAGACTGCACATTTATGAACTGGTCCCAGCCCTGCAACCACTGGAATGAATTCCACTATACTGAATTATTACCAAATAAGTATCAAATAATATTAAATGAGGTATTAAATGTGAACTAAATTCCTTATTCCTAGTATTTGCTTTTACAGTCACTCAGGTTAATCACTATCCAAGATAATTTTTTCTCCAGGTAGGAAGGTAAGAAGACTAGACGAGAGTACAGTAGAATAGCAAATGATTCTCTTGGAGGAGACCTACAATGATCATCTAATCCAGCTGCATCTTCTACACATAACTGCATCAGAATCTCTTCCTTTGGAAACAGTGATTCTATAAGAATGCATTCCTACAAAACAATTTCAGTGCATAAAACCTCAGACATAAACATTACAAATATGATTTGCAGTTTAACAGAAACTATATGAACAAAGCAGAGCCAAACATCAACTCGGCTCCCAGAAGATGCAGTAATTTTCAACTCACTGGAACACTGTTTCTTTTAAGTCAGGGCAGTACTATTACTTACTTCCTCTGTATAATGTGTCTGAAAGTATTTCAGAACTAATTTAGTTCTTCTAATAGATGAAACTGTAATTCACCTAAGAGAAATGAAATTCATAAAGATCATTTTTGAAAAAGAAAGGAAAAATCAAAATCATGCATCAGGGGAAACAATCTAATCTTTATTCAAACAAGCTGTGAAACACAAACTCCATTTTCTAAGTTAGAAGTCACAAGCTACAAAATAAATACCTGTTATAGTCCAAATGTTGTTATATTTTTCTCTTTTCAATCAAACTTTCTACTGGCTTAACAGGATGCAGGTTCAATAAGGGTGGCAGGAATGAAGCAATTCAGAGGGCAAGGTATCTTTATAGTCATACACAGGAAAATGTTAGGTCTCAAATTTACATTCAGATACACACACTTGCTTACGCATACAGACATGATTTTAATGCCATGCCAGTTTTATAGAACTGTCCTGATTTGAGTGGAATTATCACTGAAGTACATCAACAACCACCAGCAAACAGTGAGATATGGTAACTTATGTGAGCCAGCCAGTTCTCTAAGCAGCAGGTGTGTCTCTTTCATCTGGCAGATCAAAATGTTCCATGCTTTTCCATGGGAGATTAAATGTATCCACTGTTTTAAACTAGACAATGATTCCTTTCACCTTAATGAACTGGTACAACATTGAGAGCCTGGAGAAAGCAAAGAAGGTGATTTATTGCACCTGGTAAAAAAGACTGCTCTGAGGTCCTTCTTCAAAGACTTTCAGAATGAAAGTTTGGCATCACCAGAAAAAATGTAACTTCAGAAGGTGTTCTAGTGTCCACCCATCTCTAACACTGTCCCAAATCTCCAGTTTTGCCCCTTCCTGACTCCACCTATCAGAGTTCCAGCCAGCACACACTACACTGCTCTACCCACTGATCTATGAGCAGTTTGGGTACCTTGTAATGCATCCAGGAGCAATGCAGTCATGGGATGCACTTGCTTCTGACTATGCCTGAATTAATACAGGTGAGTACACACACAAATGATGAGGTATCAGCCCAGTGGCTACTCAGTTGCCTTGCTTTTTCCCACATTTAGCCTTTGCTCACTGGACAGGACATGACAGTCACATGTGATATGATGCGATAAAACTACAAAACAAACTGAATTAAGAGAAATTAACAGGACTTCTTGTAGAGAAACTCCCACATCAGCCCATCTCTTAAGAGCACTGTGTTGCTTTGGTGGAGAGCCCATCTCACAATGGGTGGCAAATCAGAGACAATTAAGCAAAGTGGTACTCTGCAAATACCAAAACAATGACTGCAGAGATTATAAACGTGCTGTATTTAATTAAATCAATACCAAAACAATGACTGCAGAGATTATAAACGTGCTGTATTTAATTAAATCAGTGTTCAGTGTACAAGGAGATCAAGTCTGATTAAGACCCTCTACTAGACCCTATAATCCTGTGCTATAATTAATTGAAAAACTTGTGGATGTCATGGACCTTTGACAGCCTCTTTCCAAATTATCAGGGATTAAGTTCTACTAAAGAAATCTTTCTCAAAACAAATAGAAAGCCACACAAACTATTGTTTTGCTGATTAGTTTGCCACCAGCATACTGATGAGGAGACACAAGAGTGTAGGCGGCAGAGTAGGGGGCATTGCAACACGGGCAGATTGAATGGAGGTGTTAACAGACTGATTGCCTTCATGCAGAACTCCTCACAGGTCTAAATACAATATATATCAGGAGCATTTTAGTCTGACATGCTTTTCAGTGACTCACAGTGAGACCCTGCATGTCGCTTGGCCTGTCTCTCATTCTGTCTCTTTAACACTGCTTTTGGAAAGACTTTGGAGATCAATGGGAAACAGTTCTGTGGAAAACCTTCTCCATTTGCATTCTCTAGGATACATCACTATGATCTAAATCAAGGTTTGGGCCCCAGAGACTGCCCTTTTCCTATGCCTGAGCCTCAGCTGACACACTCAAGCTGTGTGCAGAGTATTTAAGCACCTGTGTCAGTGCATTGCTCAGTGTGAGCCTGGCAGTGATAGCCAGGACCAGAGGAAGGGATGCACCCCGATTAAGCAGACACTTCTATCATGTTTTCTGTGGAGACAAGCAGAAGGGTATTTTTAACAGAAGACGCTTCCTCTGTTGGTCTGGCAAAGCCCAAGGCTGGTGACCTTCCAGGCACAGTGCAAAACCCATCTGTTTCCCGAGGAGATGAAGGGTATTTAAGTGATGCAGGTGATGACACTTCGTTTGTTTGACTCTTTGGGACAATTTATTTTATTGTTTCTAAACTGAGTATGTGCGACTTTTAGATTTCCAGTGAATTGCCCATGACACATGGAAAGATCTGATATTAAAAAAAACGCCAATAATCGTATAAGGGAAATACCCACAACCAACAACTGTAATTAAGAAAGACAACAAAGAAACTGATTTATTGCATCATTTCCCTCTAGAAAAAATTAATGAAACCAAATCACAAATAAATGAGAGCCCTTGGGGAAACTTACCTTCTCTTTCCTCCCTGAAAATGAAGCAATGAACTAAGCATACATTTTTTACTAGTAAGGGGGTAACTGCTTGTAATCAAGGCCAGATGTTCTACTTTCAAAGACCCTGAGAGGTCTGTCACATTAGGTGATACTGTCAGCATCCCTTCAGAGAAGCAAATAAAAAGAATGTTTTCCAATGCTGATCTGAAACAATGCAGTCAAGAGTACTGTAAGGCCACCCACCTTTTAAAAACAAAATGAGATAATTACCTGTGAGAATGAGATAAGCACCAGCAGAAAACACTGCTGAGTAGCATGGACTCATCTCTGCCTCAGCCTGCCTAGAAGAACTGCAAGAGAATCTATGCAAGGCAACACAGGCAGGAAAGATCCACTCCATTTGAGGTAATGCTTGGAATTTGCTACTCAGTTGAAATAAGTATCAGAAAAGCACTAATTATTTCAAGTCAGGCACAAAAATCCACCATACACAAGCACAAAGCTACAAATTTTTGAAATCCAAACACACTAATGACTCCAATGAAAGCACTACATGAACTAAGTGTAATGCAAAGGAGGAAAACTTCTGCCAGCTTCCTAAAATAATCCAGGTATTCCTGAAGAATACACAGGCAGTCAGAAAAATAGCATCACAAATCTGTGGCATGTGTCACTGTTTAGATTAGAGGAGGAACCATGGTAATAATGAAGGTAGTAATTCTTAAGATAAGCACTCTGAAGAACAAAGATACTTCACTTTCAGAGATGCCAACTGTTTGACAACTTTTTAGCAAACATAGGTGACTTAGACGTTTCTGCTGGCACTTCGAGATTGTCAAGCAACTGGTGCCACCTGAGATGCATTACCTGAGACATCCCCAGAGGATTATCAGGTGTCTGTGTGATGTCTGGAAGACACATGCCCTACTGCAGTGACTGCTGAAAACAACAGAACCCAGAAGATCTCAAATCCACTAAACACTTACTCCTGAGCAACAGAAGTGAGTGATTAACAGGGTCAAAGAACTGAGCTTTCTGATTACTAGAAGTGGGAAAGTACCTTCAGATAGATAATGTTAATTAGGAGTAAGTTTTAACCAGTCGCCCTTGAGTTTAGCTTGCTTTTATTTCTCATTTGTTTCATGAAACTTGTCAGTTTTTGAAATTATTCGTCAGGGTTTTTTAGTGTTTGGGGAAAACTAAATGTTCAGGCTATGCACAGCTTCAATCAAGATTTTTTTTCACAACTAAAGTTCAGCTTTTCTACTAACACACAAGGTACTTGTGTATCTGGTTAACAACAAACCAATCTCCTACACAGGCATCACAACTAAAGACAAGTGAGAGCTGCTATCAGTTACACTATCATCTCAGCTACACTGCTGCTTTCAGAAAGCTATAGAATTTATTTCCCAAGGCATGTATCCTATGACACTTTTAAATACTACTCCTTGCTGTGCAAAAAGCTGCTTGTTCTGAAGACAGGTGTCCACAAGATAACATAAGCTTTCATGCATAGTGGCTATATGTAGTTTCTCAGCCTATTTTCAAAATCCACCCTGTAAACCTAGAGCAGACTGGCAAAGAAAACATTTGCACTTGCCTAAGGGTCCAGAGTTTGCCAAAGTAACCTCAAGTACAAGTGACCTGGTGCAGGGCTGGAGCACAGCATAGACATGACATGGCCCTGGGCTGCAGGAGCTCTGCTGTCTCACGAGGGTCAGTGTCCAAGCACTGCCAGCCCCTTAAGTGCAGGGAGACCAACCTCTCAGCCACTGTCACACCCATAGGCCTACTCTGGGTCAGCATAGAGTTTTTAAGCCCATTCAAAGAGAAGTTGACATGCAGAATACATTGACTTTTCAGATCTTATCCAGGCACCTCTCCAGAAATCAGTGCTTATACACATTGGATGTAAATTCGATTCCAAGTTCTAATGACAGAAATCCAAGTTTTAGAGACACCTTGGCAGGTCTCTGCAGAACAGGAAGTTTCCAAAAGCAAAGGGTCTTCTCAGCAGTACTGCAGTAATAATCACAGCATGAAGATGATTCCACCCTTACTAACAGAGCTAAACACTTTATCTTTTCTAATCAAAGAATGCAGCACTCACATCCAAAGATAAACAGGATACAGAGGAGCACATACATGTGTCTGAGGCAATAGGAGTTGACCCTGGAGGATCCAGGGCCCAAGGAACTCCAGAATACACTGACCCTTCACAGTTTTCACAAACATTTACTTCAGAAGTTAAACTTATGAGCTCAGCAGCCCTCCCAAATACATGCAAACTGTTCAAGTGACTGAATTTACGACACAAGAACAAAAAGAATGCCAACTACCATATAACAGACAATGGAAACAGAGATTCCAAGATAGGTAATTCAGAAATAAATCCTTAGCATGTTAAATTGGTGGATCACTAAGCATGTTGTCCACATTTCTGCAGCATGCAAAATCTTCTTGCAGAGCTCACAGTCCTACCTAAATTTTAACCACTCATTTTCTACTAGTTAATTAAAGATGATTTGCAATTGATGGGGTGAGAAATGAAAAAAGGTCAGGTTTTCTGCTCTTTTTTATAGGTGATTAATCTGCTAAAATTTTATTCAGGCATTTTCTTGCATGGTATTCTGACCCCTATAAATGCTTCAAACCTGGAACTTTAAAGTACTGATATAGTTTTTTACATACGAAGTTTGGAACACTAAGGATATATCACAGTGAGTCCCCATAATTTGCCAGCTTTGGCTCCATTGTTTCTCTTTGTGACATTAGGTGTTTTGCTGTTAGAAAGATGTGA
>JAOXXN010000364.1:11950858-11965714 GCA_026770055.1 Myrmophylax atrothorax | reverse complement strand
TTGCTGTTAGAAAGATGTGATTTGTACAATTCCCAACATGCTCTCTGTTGGCTTGGCTGGGATTCTGGCATACAAGCTATGGCTTTGGGTGTGATGAGGAGCAACAGTCCCTCTAAGTCAGCCCACAGGGACACCAGCATTGTCAGAGAATTGCATCCCAAGGAAGGCCATCAGCAGCCTGACCTGCATTTACAGCAATGTGCATGGCCTACACTGCTACGTAGATGTAAATATAACAGTTAACAAGTTTGGATGTTGGGATGTTTGAATGTATTTACATCTAATATATTTGCTATGCAGCTTCTGGTCAGAAAGGGACATTTACTTCTTTATATAATTATTTTCATGATTGTTCTTGATAGTTTAAGAGACTGACTCCCCAGAAAACAGATTTGATTTGGTCTTTCTAAGTTGCTGAAATTATAAGTGTAATATATAACATTCCATTTCAACAAATAGAAAAAAAAGACAAACAATGTACTTGTCTCTCATTTCTCCCCATGATACTCACTTATCAGCTCTGCATGATACCAGTACAAAAGTCAGTAAAAGTTGCAATCCAAAAATATCTGGCAATGACCTCCAGAGCAGAGAAATGGCATGAGAGCACTGCTGCCTGGCTCTTTTCTAATCTTTGCCTGTGGGTTGACTTTCACAGGATGCTGCAAGCTCCTTGGACAGGACCAAGAGGTGTCAGAATGGGGCTACCTGTGCTAGTAGAGCAACTCTTTCCATCAGCAGACCCCCATGGGCTACCCTAGATAAACTTTATTTACAGATATACTTCATTTTTATACATCTTTAGTTACTAAAAGGTGGTTCTACTCACTGAATGTTCGGATGACGTCGCTCGGTGCACTGGAAGGGCTTGATCCATAGGAGTTTGCTGCTCGGACAGCAAACTGATACTTGGTGTTTGGGAGAAGTCCCTTGAGAACCATGGACTCCATCTGGATCTGCTCTCTTATTACTGTCCAATTGCTGTCAAGGTCCGGCCTTGAGGATCAAACAAAGACCAGATCATAAATAATTAAAGCTGGCTGCATAAATTAACTGCCTTTAAACTTTCCTGGGAAATATACACATAAATGAGACAGAAGTCTACTAAATCATCACTGAAACCCTGCACTCTTAAAGGACCAGATTGTGCAACTAACCATTGCTGAGCTGTGAAGCCTCTGACATCAAAACTGGGCAGTCATGCAAACTCAATATTCAGATTCCGCCTATAAAGCCAGATAGATTATTTAAAGGACTGACAAATCCAGGTCTGTTTACCTGTTTCACAGATTTTGGGTTAACAGTTTTCAAGTGGAGGTCTATTACCTGCAGTCCTCCATATCCTGCATGGCTATGTAAAGTAATACTTTGCAACAGAGGGAAAGATCCTGATTTATTTCCAAGAGTTTGTGCTCTAATGCCAGTAAATCCCTTCAAACATATACAAGCATTAGTAAGAGGAGAATCTCACATCTGATCTCCCAGGCAAGCAGGTTAATCCACACACACAAAGAAATCTGAAACCAAAGTCTTCTCTTCAGAAAAAAAAAAAAAAAAAAAAAAACAACAAAGAAAGAAACAAACAAAACCAACCACAAAGACAACCCAAAACCCAGAGAACAGTCATGCAGAGAACATGACCTAGAAACATGGATTTTGCAACAACATTCCCATGTCTGCCTTTGGACAATGCCTGGTTAACTCCTTACTGATACTGCAAGCCATCTGCCAATAAATGCTTCTCTAGTGCCATTATAATCCATCTGAAACCAGTATAACCATTCACAAGGCAGTTTGGTATCAAAAGATCTAAGTTCATATACACAGGAACATCAGAAAGGGGTGGACTACTTTGAGAGGGCATTCTGATACTTTCACACCATCTCCACTCTCTCTAAAAGTGAGCTCTTCTTATCAAAGAGAAAACAGAATAACACAAACAAATACAAACATAACAAAAATGTAAACATTCACTCTAGGCCACCCAAAATATTCAAAATAAAGTTTATGAAAGTAGAATAGGCACAGAAATGGCTTTCAGAGAAAATTATTCCACAGTCCTTGTGATATTTATTACAGGAAATAACCTCCAAGTGCTCCCTGAATCTACCACTTTTTACACAGGACTAGCTGCAAATGTCTCCAACAGTCTTTGAATGAAAATTATAGCACAAGGCAGGCATTTCTTATTTGTTTATTTTCAGATGGAAGGAAATGCCAAAGTTAATGTGTGTTTTCTTTTACTGGTCAATACAAGATTTATTGATCACTGAGGTTCCATTGCTTTGTGCCAGCTTGCAGATGCAGTGGCAAAGCAACAGCTCTTGCCTGGCTCCTGCAGCGGCACACAGAACATGAGTATTTCATTGTCTTACTAAAAATAAAATCAGACAAACGCACAATAATGTAATGAAGGCTAAACAGACTATCTTAAGTCACCCTCCACCACCGTTTCCTGGTTGACAGGAGAGAATTTATTTTGGCTACTCCTCCATTGCTTCCCTCTTCTGAGCTTTTGATGCCTGAGCCAAAGTGAAAACATATAGTGTTTTCCAAATGAAAACTGTTAACATCACTTCCTTCCACAGGCTTGCTTAGTAGTGTTTTCAATTTTCCTGTACACATCCTTTTTTGGCTCCAATTTCTGTCCAAGGAATTCCTGCTAGCTCAGGAGCTGCCTCACAGCCTCTTTGCAACAGACCTTGCTGATGTCTATGCCCAAAAGGAAACACACACCTCTGATGAAGGAACCCAAAGGAAGCACTGCACCCTACAAAGATTTAGGAGATAACACAAACCTCAGCCTAGCCTTCAAATATGCCATCTCTCGCAACATTTCCTTCTGCAGAAGTTTATAATAAAGGAAATTCCTGCAAACATGTAAGCATCTGCAGCTGAAGGAGAGGGAAAGAGGCAGATTTATCACTTGACCTTTGCTACTTCTCCAGAACATTCCCTGTGCAAACAAATCAGTACAAGATGAAAACATGGCAAACAGATGGGGAGAGGAACACAACAAACTCAGCTGGTGATTACATCCAAGGCCAGACAGCTCCCAGATTCCCTAAAATGGGAACATTTTGTTGAAAACTGTCCCCATGGTCCTTTTATTCTTTGTGTCAAATTTCATTTTGTTGTCAACTTTTACACTGGAAGGGTTCATTTTCATACCACTTCTCTCATCTTACCACAGCACTACATTACCCTGCACAGGGTCCCTCTGCCTCTGGCCCAGACCTTGCAGGGTGACTCCAGACATCGTAACTGTATATGGGGAAATGGGACAACTTCCATGGGCATCATCTGCTCTTGAAGCTACAGCTGTGCATCTCCAACGCGTAAATGCCATGCAGAAAGAATCCTGCCAGTGACCAAGTCGCAATGTTTTTGAGTCATAAATCTATGGCCAAAGTCAATAGCACTGGATGAATATAAGCCAAGGGCAGAATTCCATGCCATACATACCCAAAATATTTGGATTACTGCTGTATGTTGTAACCTGGAGACTAACTCAGCCAAACAAAAGGTAATCTTTCTGATGCAGAGAGGGGCAATTTTATACTCACTTGAACGTCCTTTTAAAATCACCTGGAAATGATTTAGGAGTGAAGCACCTGTTAGCAATCCAATCTGTATAAGGCCTTTTATTTTTCTTCTGTGTCGTATTTATATGCATTTCAAGTGGCAAATTCATCTCTACAAACATTTTTTTAAAATATTCCTACAAATAATAAATACAATGACAAGTAACAATACATTGTCATTCGCAACAGAAAAAAATCCTGTTGAATATGACACACTATAGGGTATTATTTTCAGTAATGATTATTATTTAGCATTATTATAAACACTTTCTACAAAATGCCAGATCAACTCTGAGGAAAGGAAAAGTGGACAATTTCTTAAACTTGTTCTCTTGTTAGATATTCCTCTGCTGTTGTCTAATGTTAAGCACTTCCTCCCTAATTTCTACATCTTTCTCTCCTCTTTCTTCATTAATTAACTTTTCAAGGATTTAACCCTTACAAACAGTGAGGTAAATGTTGAGACGCACCTATTGCATGCAATAATCGGGAAAAAAGTATTAAAGATATTTTTCCTGGACACTGGGAGATGTCTCCCTGGTCAGATCTGTTTCAGGTTGTTTGCAAACAAAAGTAAACAATGACTGCCTGGTTCAATGCAGTGCCAGGGACAGATAGTTCAACAGGAAATGGATTCAGGGATAGAATATTTTGGGGAGAGGTGGAAAGAGGGAAGGCTTCAAACTGATCAAGAAGTGTGCACACAACACTATGCTGAATCTGCTCCACCCTAACATCTGAATACTGGTAAATCTCCCAGTTTTATCAGCAGAATCTGCCTAGTTCATTGCAGCAGAAGTTTTGTATCACTACCAGGATACCGAAAAATTTGCCCTGCGTGCCAAGATTAATATTGAAAGATTTTGGTTTCATCTATGTACCATCAAGATGAAAAGAAAATGACCTAATCATTTTAGGGGATACGTTGCTGAAACACTTGTGGTTCTGTAGCTGCTATATGAGTATAAAAATTTGGGTAAGTTAGTCATCAAGTTTAAAAGATTGAGTAGGCATCCAACAGATTAAAAGTGTGAATATTTGGAGTATTTGAGTGAAAATATCCAAGACATTTTTGAGGATTAATTTTTTTGTATCATCTTTAGGAAAAACACCCAAACTCATTTGCTTAAGTCTAGGTTATCACTTTAGAGGCTTTCATAAAAATGCTGTTTGTCATAAAATATTTCTCACCATTAACCAACAGAATAATTACACTGAACCTACAAACTTTAACTGATGCTGTTAGCTGTTTCAGGTTTAACACTGTCTATTACACATTTCTTATGAACCATGCAGTGAGCATTAAGTCCCACAGTCTCCCTCCTGATTTTCAACATTTAGGCAAGCTGGGACTGTAGTCTCCTTAGCATCTTCTTAAAGTCAGAAGTAGAGCAGAGCCTGAGTTAACCCAGGCTCTGCTCATCCTATATCCGAAACTGCCTGTAGCCCTCCACTGCCTACAGTGAACCAAAGAGTCTCAAGGGAAACTCATGCAAAGTGCCTAAATAAAGCACCAAATTTAAACCCTGAATGGAGACAGGCTGCAGGTTAGCTTTGGTTCTGATTAGATTCTGATATCTGAAAACAACTAATGCATTGAATTTGCACAAGATTTTAATCCTCAGTATCACAGCTGCGCAACTGAAAAGAGTGTTTTGTACTAACATGTTTTTTCTAGGGTTGAAGTCATAAAGTTGGTTCTAAGGAGGTGGAAATCGTTTCAACAATGTCATACTTTTTAGACGTTTGTGCCACACCCAAGAGAAATGACAGATTTACATAAGAAAGTCATTAATTTTGCAAAAGCACAGGATAATATTGTGTTTCTTTGACACAGAGGACTCAATTCTAAATTTACTTGAACCAATTTGTTTTAGTTTTATGTTGGCTTAATTTAACAGCTTTAATTCATGGTAATACATTTTATAGTAATTAAAACTACATGCAGCAAAAGACAACGAAGCTCAAAGTTAAATGTTTACCTCTAACTACCATTAGGGCTTATGGCTCATTGAACTCTCTCCAAATATATAATCAAGCTTGCTAGTCTAAGAGAGCATAATCCCAAAATTAACAAATGCACTTCCAGCTGAGCTTTAAACCTCAAACTAAACAGTGTAATCAAAACATTGTGCTGTTAGCAAATTCTTTCCCAAAGTCTAAAACCAACGAAACACTGAAATTTCAATCACTTGCATCTTTTAGACCTAAACAGCAAAGGGAGCTTTCCATTCCCTGGCTGAACAGAAAAATTCAGGGGTGCACTTTCTGTGCGTCAGATGGAGATGATGGTGCCCACTTCTCCTCCATTAGCAGACTCCAGGTGCTATGAAGTGTACATAAACCTCCAGTCTCCACTTTCCAGTAAAAGCATGGAGCCTGTGTAGAAGTGCATTCAATCAGAACTCAACAAAATCCCTTCCCCATCTACTGAAGAGAGAAGAGATGGAGAGAGCATGAAACACTCAGATAAAAACTATGTTCAAAAAGCAGACATTGGAGACATTTCATGGTAAACCTACAGCAGACGTTACATGAGGGAGATCAGTATCTTCAGCCCTTGCATGCTGCCTCGCAGTGCAATGAGAACTGGATGGCTTCCCACTAAATAATGGGGCATTTTGATTCAAACACAAAGTACTGCAGTTCACAAGTAGGTTTTCAGCCTGGTAATTCTTTTTTGTGATATCAATATCTTCTAGATTGCAACTATAGTTTGAGCACTTTGAAAATCAATAGTTCTTCCTATCTGTTTAAAAAAAAATACTTCTTAAAAAAGCACTCTGTTTTCCTGAAGAATGATTTTTTTTGACCTTTACAGATCAGAGTAGTTAAAGAAGCAATTCTCTCTTCCTATCCAGGAACCTCAACTAAAACCTGTCATCAAGTATTCACCCAAAGGATTAAAATTCCAAAGGCTGAATTTTGCATTCACTGTGTAAGAGTAAACATAGGGGCAGGCAAATGAAAATAAATAGCTTTGTATGCAGATATGAGCTCACACAAGCATATGGACTGTCAAGCACAAATACTTGTTTGTGCTTGCAGATACAATCACCTCCTCATGACCCTTCTTAAGCAACTTATAAAAGCAACTTGTTTGGCAGATTTTCACAGTTCAGTTCTATTGCTTTAAATTTTAGAGTTCAACAAAAGAATACCAAATATACTCACCTACACCCCTCCTTCCCCCCAAATCTAAACAGACAGACCACCATTTCATGTAAATTTGATGAGCATTAGCATAAACAAGGCAAGTCTAAATCTGCAAGCTCAACACACAAATGACTTCGTGTTCAAGAGGTGTCTGTAACTGGTGCTGGGTGATATGGTCTAGGGGTTTAGGCACTATAGTGGCAGTGCTACGTTGACAATTGGACTGCATAATCTGGAAGGTCTCTTCCAACGATGATGATTCTGATTCTATAACTTTTGTCAGGTAAAACTACCTAACACACTGAATTTTCAATGCTTGGGTTATTTCCTATAGAAGTTCAGGGTACTCTTGTCCCAGGGGAATTGCTCTGCTGCCACTCTTTTCTCAGGGTGGTTTGACAGCATCTGATGACAGGACAAACATAAAACTTCATTCACTCAGGCCAGTATTAGAGGGAATAGATCAAATTAGATCTTGTTTTTCTTCAATCACCATGTACAATTTATTGGTGATTTTATAAAAAGTTGGATTATTTCTGGTTTTGTCTTTAAATTTTCATGGTGGTTCAACACATATTGAGAGGAAAACTAAGTGTATACATAGTAAGTAAATAAGTTATGAAAAGAATCTATACACAGTTTAATAGTGCAGTTTCAATTAAAACAAAACAAAAACAAACCATCAAAAAACCCCACACTGTAGTAAACAAACACTGAAATTCAGACTCCACTGGCAAACTTGCCTGATAAATTCCACCGTGTAGTACTGGATGGGAGAACTTCCTTCACTCACTCCCGGCTTCCAGGACAATGCAACTTCTGAATCAGAAACTACCACGATCTGGGGCTGATAGGGAGGTGCAGGGGGCATGCACTTATCTAAGCCAGAAGTGCAAAGGAATAGCGTTAGAGAAGCAGCTGGGCTACTACACACAACAACCCAACTCCCACAGACTTGGGAATCAAATTCATAGGCTTTTCCCCTCAACTGTTGCCTCTCTAAAACCCCACATTTGTGTAAAAATATATAATATTATGATACTGCCCACAACAGACATTTAGGTATGAATGTTACAGACACGTGCCCTGCCAATTTTGCAACAGAGTCCTGTAACCAGTGTTACCTTGAGATAAGGTTGTCACCTCTCTAGGCATGCTGGGTCGTCCTTTTCCTGCCCAGCCATAAGCTCCAACGCTAACGCGGTGTGGAGTGCCTGGTTTCAGATCACCGATAACAACATCCTGCCAGAGCCAAAAGGAGACAAGCACAGTGTGAAAGCTATTCCTTGTAACTGGGGATGGTGCTGTGAGCTGGGATTTGAGGATCTTACATGGCATTTTCCATGTACTCTCCTAGGAAGTTTTTCCCCAGCCCAGAACAGCTCAGAAACAACAAACACAAATAGCACCACGTGTTTCCTCTCAAGCTGCAGCTTCGCCTCAGGGGAATCCACAGGGATGACCTGGACCCATTTCTTTGCATAACTCATAAGGTTGCAGATTATTTGCGTTCACTATCAAGTTTTTTCACTGGTGAAGCCAAAGGCACATACTACTCTCTCCCTTGAGCCAGTTGCTGGTATTTGGTATCAGGCTGGTCTATTTTCTCTTTTTTTTTTCTTTCTTTCGTTTGTTTGTTTGTTTTTGTTTTAAATTTATAGGCCATAAAACCTCATGAGAATGAAGCAATTTGATGCAGTGTGAGCTGATGATCTCTAATTTCTCATGAAGCAGAGCCCCATCCCATTGCCTCTCACAATTTTACGAGCTCAGCCATCAGCCTTGACCTGAAGTGAGCATTTCCTTAATTTGTCCTTCTGCTATGAACACCATAAGATTAACCCACAGACTACCATAAGAGAGGCAATGCTCAACTCCATGTGAAGACACTGTGTTGCTAAATACTGTTCAGAGGAGCCTGCTCAAGTCTCCCAGAAATTTGAAAATGTCAAGAAAACATTACATTTCATCACTGGCTGCCGAAGATAGCATGGATCAGCCTCAGACATTTATACAAGATCTTTAATGGAGCATGTCTACACGTGTACAGAAATTCAGTATTCTTTACCTGTGGCCTACCTGTAGTACCTATGCTAATTCTAAACTAAGGAATTTTGACAGGACATACAAGTAAAGAGAACTACCAAGTTCTACACCAGAGGCTGCTCTTGGGGAGGCGGGGGCAGGAAATTCATACAAAAAACTATTTTACACTATTTTACAGTGGTTTTTCTTCCAGTTTTCATTCTCTGATATTAAAGACATTAGTCACAGTACATGTGCAAATGCAGAGATCTCCTTTCTCTTCATGCTGGAACAGACCTTAAATTTGTATTTTCAGTTGCAGGAAAATAGTAAACAATCTAAAATTGTATTAGCTGCTGAATTTCTTTATGACGGTCTCTTGGAAAAAACTATCCCTCTCTGCTTCTTCGGGGATCTTACATTATTACTACAACATTGTTCAGCAACACCCTTGCCATCTGTCATTTCTCTGGCTGCGGTTTTGGATCTCCAGCACTGACTTCCTATTAACATGCACCACCTGACCACTATCCTGTTTTTCCATCATTCACCCTTGATCTGCTTGAATGATCTGGATGAACCTGAGAAATATGATATCAATGTTGGAAAAGTAACTGTCCAAAGAGAGGCAGCAAGGACACTCACTCAGAAAGATTAATCTGGGTCTTGCAGTCTCATAGCTGAAGAGAATAAGATCTTCCAAAATGTGATCTGAGAAGCCAGTTGCTGAAAACCCTGCATCTGCTCCCAGTGACAATACTAGTGATCCTGATCCTGCCTTTCTATCCTCCACGCCATACACACTGACTGCATTTAAACTGTATGCATTTGTTCCTGCCAGTATTCCTCTTTATTACATTAATTCTTCTGAGAAAAAAATCCTTCATTATTTATCTTACTGTTTTCACACTATTCAGGAACTTGACCCCTGCAGAGAGTTGGATGTTTATGTGCTTGCCTCATATTATTACCTCCAGACTTAAGTCTACAATAAACTAAACGGAAGAAATCTCACTGAGTGCATGACCAATCAAGATCAAAGTCCTAATATCTACTTGAACATTTTAAATTCAACATGTGTACTCTCAAAACCTGAGCAAGGTGCACTCATGCCTTACACATGTGGTTACCTGCCTCCTTTTTGCAACATTCTCTCCATGAACACAGCTATGGGACATACAGTGGCTATCCCCTGAGGCCAAATACCTTCTAATTTCAAGGATCTGGATGTGAGTGAATAAGTAAAGGTTCAGGACACCATCAAGCTACCCTGACCTGTAGCAATTTCAGGGAACACCCATCTCACACTAGAACTCTTTCAGATCAGGTTCTGGAGAAGAAGCACAGTTCCTTGTACCCCAGTGTCTGGCAGCCTGTGAGTATATATTTCATCTTTTTTGCTTGTATTTATAAGACGGGTCTTAAACCCAAGTTTTCTCCCTCCTGGAAGAGACAGAGTGGCTTCACAGATAATGAATTAAGGTAGTATATGGAAGACCTAAGTTGCCATCGTTTTTCTTATCCTTCCTCCACTCACATTGCCTCTGTACTTTGAAGTATGCTACCCCAAACTGGTCATTACATTGCTGATGAGGCTTCACTAGTCATCAACATTACTTTCTTGCCTACAATACTCTTGCTGAAACCCTAAAAGATGACATTTAGTGTTTCATTACAACCTCATATGGCTGAATGGGGTGAAGCAATGTGACACTTTTTCTGTGGCAGGGGAGCACACAGAATAACCTATATATTGTCCTCTGTCCTGTCACACAGTTTTCCCTCCTTCCAAGTGTGTTGGAACTGTTTGTGAGGCTGTACAGTAAGCTGCCTCACAGAAACCCTGATTACAAATTATTTTCCAAAGAAAGTCTGTTTTCTGTTTTGTTTTAATCCAAAAAACCATCAAACCCTGGATTACAACACAGCTGAAGGAACTGAGCTTGGTTTAATGACATGTATTCCCTGATGACAATTCCTTCCCTCCACTACTGATCTCAGTTGGCCACTTCCCATTTCTACTGGTGTGTTTAGTGATTTGATAGGGAGCACTGTTGCTCTCCAGGGCTCTGTGCCCAATCTAAAACATCCCACCTTTAAAGTCTATTAATTTTTATTGATTTTTCTTATTTTTCATTTGTGCTCAAGCTCCTGAATATCATGCCTAGTTAGAACAACTGCCTTATTAAATCATGCTGCATCTGCATTTCTCCTGGCTGCTGTCCCTTACATGTTCTCTATTTCATTATGATATAATACAGCTATAACACATTATCCACTTTGCTACGATGCAGGCACATGCACACATGCATGCACAGAAGCAGGTAATGCAAATCAGCTCTTGCTACGACAGTCCCACATGGTCAAGAGAAGCCTCTAAGAAAGCAGTGGTGTTGCACCCAGCACCAGGAGAGGAAACTTAGTGACAGAGACATGAACTATGCAGACTTAACCACAACACCATCGCAGATTTCTGTTGAGTTTGGTATGAATATAACAGAAAGCATTTCAGTGAGAACACCACTTCCTGAGGATTAATGACAGCTGGGAGCTGATTAATCCCAGCCAGTCATACTTCTACACAAGTACCCCTCAGAAGTGTTATTTTTATCAAGCAGAAAAAAGAGCCCAGCATGGAACTTCAGCTCTCAAATGCCACAGTTCAGACTCAGCTCAGCTAGCACTGAACCAGATAGTCCTGGTTCAAGCACATCCTCAGGTCTCATCCTGACACTAGCCTCCTATAGTAAAACCAACATTCTCTTAATTAAGATCATGGAAGCCATGAGAAATCTACCAACTTCATGAGATTTTGCTATTCCTACAACAGCTTTAAGAAAACAAGTTTGCAAGAGGCTGTTGACGTTAGGGATTTCAGTTAAACACTGAAATTGCTGCCCTTATTCTACCCAAACCCAAGCACCTCTTGCTTGCTTTTCCCTCATAATAAACCCAAACTGTTCACTGCTCATAGGAATTAGACTTGACTGAGTGCAGGACTGGAAATAATCAGTCTGATTAATTCACCAGCTGCAAAGCCATTAAAAGAGTATTTATTTCAAATTTGTTTTATACTAGTAGCTACTTTCCCACTCCCTCCTGGGCGTTGCATGGCTGGCCTTTTCCTGCGTTCCTCCTCTACTCTTGCTGGACTAGGTCAGGTTTTTCCATCTCCATCTCCTCTCCAAGTGCCAGAGTTTGTTCTTCCCATTTTACTGTGTGCCTGACTGCTCGTCCCCATCACGTCTAAGTCTTCACTGCCTGGATATATCTCATTCTTTACATCAATTTACTCCAGCAACACAAGACAATGATAAATGCCTATGATGATTAAGAAAAAGGTTTATCCAATGCCAAAAAGGGAGCTACTTTGCCTCTGGATTTTGAGCATTAGCTGCTATTTGTGGCATTTTGTCCATGAAAGATCTAAGCGCTAACTATAATCAACATTTGAGATCAAATTTTGTGTGTGAACTTGTGGAAAGACCAGGTCAGTAACATTCAACTCCATTTTAAATCACAGCTGTGACCAAGTCTCATGTGAAGCAATACTTACAAAAATTGCTTGTCCTTCAAGCTGACCCTGGGAAAAAGCAAAATAGGACTTGTTAATGAACAAACATAGTAATAACAGATGGCAAAAGCACATAATAATGGGTCAAGAAATTAAACCAAAGCCCATATTGCAGCATATAGTAATCTATATGGCTGTTAAGAATCTGCATGAATACTGGGATACAGATTCTCTTCTCCCAGAGAGTAAGAACTACTGTTGTCAGGATTAAGATATGAAAACAAGGTGCTGTTTGATCTTTTTTGGCACTAATAGCAAGAACGTATCTTAGGGGAAAAAAAAGCCAAAAGACAAATACAGAGATAATAAAAGGAAAAAATAATGTGTAAATAAAGAAAAAATATATCATGGCAACAACATTCTTTCATTCACTGTGATCCCAGAAACCTGTGGAAGTTCGAACTGACAACTTGAGTGATTGAAAACTTCAGGAAAACTGAGCATCCCCCTCACTCACGCTTCTCATAGGGAAGGTTTCTGAGCACTCCCCAGAAGGGATCAGGAAATACCAGTGAATGCTTTTTCTTGAACATCATGTGGGGAGGCTGAAGGAAGAGGGTTGAGGAAATAAAGGAGGATGAAGATGAGCAGAAGACAAAGGAGGGCAAAAAGGAAAGATCATCCAAATAAAGATTGGGAAGCCTGCAGTGCTCCTCTGTGAGCATATGAGAGGCTTTTTTCCCTGTGCTGGTAACAGTGCTGTCTCACGGACAGACTGACTTTTGCAGAGTATAGTATGGAAGTGCTTCCTTCACAGCACCCAACTTGCAACACTTTCCCTCTTGGCTTGAGCAGAGGCTAGAATATCTCTGTTCCTGACTTGCTGACTCCAAAGAGCAGCTTCTCTGCACTGAGGAAGCACTAGCATGTTTCAAGAATACCCTTTAAAAGCAGACAGCATCAAACCCATCCCAAAAGCAGGGAGGAATTGCTTTCATTTTGGCACTAACTGATTAGCCGTGCAGCAAAAGAGGATGGCAGTGTTCATTCACAAATGGAAAAAGAAACAAGTGGGACAGAAAAAGGGAAGGAGGAAGGAGAAGGGGAGACTGAAAAAGAACCAAAAACACCAAAACCCCAAAGTAAGACTGCAAAGGAGAGATATAAGTAACAACATAACTAAAAAAAAAAATAAAATTAAAAAGCAATGAGAAAAAGTAGTGCTTCCAATAACAAAACAAAACAAACAAACAAAAACACCCCAAAAATTCAGGGCGTCTTCCAGGAGATGATCTCGGAGAAATGCAACTAAAGCAGTCATATTTCAGGAGGCCACAGGCTCTCATAGAGACAAAAACACACTAAGAACTATGTGTGTTAACCCACATACCTGTGTCAAGACACTGTAACACACATACACTGACTGCAATTCTAACTGTGCATAGACTTGTGCAATTCCACCCCTTCCATGTGCAAGAATGCACAGAAAATGCGTATTCAAAACTAAAAGTTCCATTTTAGTAGATGTCAAAGATCAGTACTAGGAAGATGCAAGCAAATCCCATTAGTTTTACATGAAAAAATAGTCAAGCCACACCAAGACATTTGCAAGTTCCCACTTGTATGTTCTGCTCCACAGCTCTTAGTGTTGATGAAAAGAAATACTCACCATGCTAATCATATCCAAACTCAGGGGAACATCATGTGAGAGCTGTTTAACTGCTTTGTCACCTTCAACTTCTGAGTAAAAGACCTTGAGAAGAAGATACAATCAAACCAACTAAACCAGTATCTCAATTTTTCAAAATTACTTAAAAATTGAGTGCATTGTTATCACGTTGTGGACAGCATTTCAGCCCACGATCCCCTACCTTTTCAATTGCATGGAAAGTTAAAAGTCCTTTAACATCTCCTTCATATTGGCTAGAAGTTGTCAGTGTAACCAAAGTATATCATTCTACAGTGTATATGCTGAACTGGTGTGAAACATATCCTACATTTTAAAGTAAACTTGAACTGACTTTAATTGTGCATCATTTGTCTGTGGTCAGCATGGACAGCTAAAGAGTTGTGGGACTAGTCTGCAAAATTTAGACACCTTACTTCATATAAGGAAGATGTTGACATTACACGATTTTGACATTATAAAAATTGCTCTATCATAAAATGTCTCTCCATGTCTGTTGCCATGTACTGGAGACTAATGAGACAGAGCATCTGCTTTCCTGTGCACAGAGACCCTGAGATGACAGAGGGTCAAAAGCAATACAGTGAAGATGATTTGGGTACAGCACTATCAGTGCTGTTTACCAGTGGTTTTATTATCATGCCACACATGAGTTCAAGACTTAAAAAGAAACTGGAGCTCAGATGCTTGATCTATTGCATGAACAGTGAAAACTGTTTATCACTTAAGCCACTTACTCACTGAACCTCTGTTTTCACACAGAAAGCTGGACCCAGCTACACGTAAAGGCCAACTGAGGCAGGTCCTGGACAAGTGCTTCTTGAGTTCCAGACTACAAGCATTTTCAGAAAAATAAAACCAATCCTGCAGCTGGGATGCACTGGTGTAAT
>JAOXXN010000364.1:11939872-11950758 GCA_026770055.1 Myrmophylax atrothorax | reverse complement strand
ACTGGTGTAATTTACAAGACTATGGGATGAAGGTACATATGTACCAGAAATACCTATTGCAAGGAATTTTCTCACCCTTCTAGTGAACATTAATAATAAAGGTAGAACCAGAAGTGTTCTGCTTCCCTTCTTTCTATATAAAACTGATGTTTTGGCAATTTTTCCTGAAAATTTCATATCCCTCCACAGAAAATGCTGTTAGAAACAACGGCTGTTTGTTGGGGTTTTTTTCTTGAAGGGGAAAACAAAAGATTCTAGTCAACATCCCACACTTTGGTGCTAATTTCCCACTGACTAACTTCCATTTTGGGACTGAATTTCATTGCCGTGGAATACCCAGATTAAAGCAATATCTAACAAAAAAAGACTGAATGGCAAATTAGTGCTCACTAGTCTTCCACTTGCACACTAAAACACAGTAACCAGTTTAAGCCAGCCATTCTGTTTTGCCCTCTAGGCAGAAGGGTAATGTGGTGATTTGGTGGGAGTGAGACTCCCCTATAAAATTGCTGGTTATAACAGGAAAATCACTCAGCTTCTCTAAGAGAAACTCATCTCTGCGGTAGGGGGAAAAAAACAAAATTCCTTTTGATATTTAAGGCTGTATCTGGGGACCCAGGGATGCTATGAAGTACAGTACATATCAAGGGAAGAGACACCGTGAAGCACTCGTTTTCTGGCACCTGCTGTCAGTCTGGGAAGTTTTAGAGGCTAAGTTTGCATAAGATACTCCTGTTAAAGCAGTTCTCAAGCTGGAAGTTCAAGTCAAAGAATGGCCCTTCACTTGCACAGTGTAATATCGACCTGATCTGCTCTACTTTACTGTTCTATCAGCTTCACACTGAGACCCTTGTTGGAGAAGTACAACAGAAAAGCACAACAGAAAAGCAACTGCAAGCCCTTGGCATCCAACCCAAATTCCCATCATAGCTTGTTTCTAAAACATGAACTGCTTGTTTCTTAAAGTTACAGTTCAATCCATTCAAACCCACAGTTCTCTGACTGTTCTCAATGCAGTTGCACTGGTTGTTGTGAGAAGGGGCTCTCCCATTCACTTCACGGTGCCACACGTGCAGTCTGAGGCCATGGAGCAGAAGGATCACTTACTGTGTATCCCGTGATGGTGCTTGCATGCTGCTTTGGCATCTTCCATTGCACACTGAACGCTGTGCAGTTCAGTGAATCCAGCAGTATATCAAGAGGAGGCCCCAGCCTATCTGCTAAAAACAAAATGGCATTGTATAAAGAGACACAGGACAAAAAACCCTCTCCTTTAGCTATCTGGCAGGTATGGATTTGAAAAATAGACCTATACTGTCCCTCATTCCAAACTATCAAACATAGCCCAATGCTCAGATTTGACTTGGGTGCCCCTTTTCCCTTTGCATCTCTGCCTTCCAAGGTGGCAGTGAAGTACCATGAAAGAGGGAGCAAAGGATGACACCTCCTTTTCTCAGTGGAAAAGCTGTTGAACAGCTCAGGAGCACCCAGTGTTTCAAGAAATGCCATTGAGCAACACATAAGCTTTTGAATATGTTCCTGAGATGCTGGATGCTACTCAGCACCTAAAGACAGAGACATTCACACATCCATACTGATTGTACAGCCTGTGGCACAAGTTCAGCCTACTGGGAAAGTCTCCCAGGAATCGTCTGGAGGGTACCACAGCTCATGAATCCCACCAGTATGGACAGCTTTGGGAAAGGGAAGGAAAGCAGTTCAACCATATGGATGAGAGCCAAACCATGCTATCTTCCCTGGGCCCCCACCCATTTTCTTCATTAACACAGGCTTGGTCCAGGGGCTTTGAGCACATCAGAGTGCCACTGCTTGTGCTCACCTCCTACCCTGCACTCAGCAGTAGCTGGAAACACACACTACCATGTATCACCTGCGACTGAAAGGAGTCGCAGCAACAAGCAGCCAGGGATGGGATATCACTGTCCACTTAAGATGCATTTCTCATTCAGAAAATACCTTTCCAATCTTCACAACACCCAGTGAGACAGATTATCACTACACCTCATTAGCAATAATGAAGAAAGAATACCCCCTAAACTTTCACTCTTAACATATTCATGGCATCTTTATATTATCTGCTGGGGAACTTCTATGAGACAAGTTTGCTGAAAGGTGTAATCACAAAAACAACAAATTGCAACCAGCAATGACAAATAGTCATGTAAGACAGCTTCAAATTCATATTCTAAATTCACTTTAGGCCAATAAAATTATTTACTGAAAGTATTTGGTGAATAATTTGAAACAACAAATAAATTTGAACAAAATGAAATCCATTTGCAGACTATCTGCAAACAGAGAGACAACATCTGTTTAATAAGGCGTCACACCATGAATTATTCACTCAGTCCTAGAAAACACTACTATCTCCAGGTTGCAGACGATGAAAGAGACACAGAGAGCCAAATGCTGACCTCAGTTACACTGGCCTATAAATTGTCACTGGAGAAGTAAACACAAAGCCCTGGACTAAGCCAGAGAAAATAAGAACAAGGAGCTGGAGAGGCCTATATTTCCATCCTCCTTGTATAGCTCTCCATAGAATTTAAAGGAAACTCCCAAGAAGTTGGGGAATTCCCCTAACACAACGGGGCAGTAGCTGGTTGCATGCTTGGGAACCAAGCATAAGCAGCATGGGCACTCTTTGCAGGCAGCCTCACATGAAGCTCTGCACTCACCTCACCGCTGCCTCCTGCTCTCTCTGTGATAAAACCATGCAAAAAGCAGGCACGTGGCACTCCCCCTGCCAGGGACAGGGCTGCCTCATGTCCAAGCCAACTGCCAAGCAGAAAAGGAAAGCCTGTGGTAGCCCTGACCCATGCACAGGGTTATTTCCTGGGGAGGATAGAGGGCAAGGCAGAGAGGAGCATCTCATGCAGTGTGGCAGTCCCACAGTCCTCTGCTGTCACCACTCCTGACCTGACAACTTAGTGATGTGCATCTGGGGATTCAGAGTCACGTCTGCTTGTCAGAGTCCAAGTTTCACAAAACTCGGCAGAAAGTAAAGAATTTCTATTTTGGGGCTGAATTTTCCTTCTCAACCATAGCAAAGTGAATGCAGGATCTGATACAAGCAACATTTATGGCACTGAGCTGCAGGAGATGTCATGGCTTTTGTACAACTGTACTGCAACACCATATCAAAGTGGTTTGTCAGCTGATCACAACTGCTGCAACACATATTGCTGCTTCACTGACAAACTGTTTTGAGATAAATGTGAGCTCGATGTATTTTGCATGATTTTACAGAGCATCATATATTAGGCACACTAAAAAGACACTAAAACTGGCCTAAATATTTATGTCTTTATGTCAAATGCCTTGTTTAGGCTATTAAAAATAAAAATAGTTTTCAAGGCTAATGCTCTCTGGGTATTTGTACAATTCAGGTCAGAAATAGCTCTTCTCAAAACTCAGCACAAAATCTCTGCTGATCTAGTAGTGCCATGCACAGTGCAAAACTGCAACAGAGTCTACCCTCTGCAGGCAAGGGAGGTATGGCATATTCACTACTTAGATGTGCTCTCAGTGATGATCCCCCCTGCCAATGTCCTCTGCAGCTGGGTCCAGGGAATACCTCAAAAGGCATGGAGATTTGCTCTGATCATAAAGAACAAGGTATCAATTTATATAAAAAAATACAATTAAACACATTTTGTACAAACACAGTCATCATCCCTTCTGGTCCATCAGGCACAGAGAGTTTGATATTGTCCAAAATGCTTTGATGGTAATGGAAGTAATAACTCCAGTCCCATGCAAAGAAACCATTAATCAAGCCATTAATCAAGGGCGAGCACTCTCACACATACTATGACTATACGTTGCAAAAATATATCAAATACAAGAAGTAAATGAGCATTTAGCAGTAGAAAAACAATGTTGAGCTGACAACATTGTGTTTACTTTTTCACTTACAGCTATTTTCCTTCTTGCTTCCACATCTCTGGTTCTGTACTTCTAAAAATATGCCAAAACTGCTAAACCAGTAAAGAAGTGAGCAAACAAGCTCTCCAAGTGAGCTGAGGAATATATGACCCCTCTCCCTGACATGGTGTAAATTTTGCCTGACGATGCCTGCTTTGTTGGGGTCTCTCATGGCATCACTGAGATGAAGTAAATTTTGCCATTTCAAAATAATGACCGTTATTTAAATTGTTGCTTCACAAAGCAATTCAAATTAAAGATGGTAAAAAAAAGCTTATTTCACCTTGATACAATTGTTACCTCCATTGTGACTCCTTCTGCTACATAAAAAAGCCTCTACCCACACATAAAATACTCATTGGCTACCATCAGTGTGGTCACAGGTAAAGTGACTCCTGGGAATGGTCCCCAACCTGGGCCAGTTGATGCCATTTTTTTATTGCGATGAAATGATGAAATTCTTTACTGTGAGGGTGGTGAGACACTGGAACAGGTTGCCCTGGAGGCTGTAGATCCCCCAGCCCTGGCAGCGTTCAAGGCCAGGTTGGATAAGGCCTGGAGCACCCTCATCTAGTGGAAGGTGTCCCTGTCCATGGCAGATGGATTGGAACTAGATGATCTTTGAGGTCCCTTCAAATTCACTAGTATTCTATCATTCTATGATTCTGTGTAGCAGTGCTTCAGGATGCTCCTTGACATCACTGACTCCACCAGCAAAAATGTCAGTTCTATGTCTACCATTGTGATTTTACACAATTACCTTGGGGGCATAATAGGAACTTCAAACTAATCCATTCTCTGCTCCCAAGCTAACCATGCTGGACCTGTGCAGGACTCGGGAGCAATCACTTCAGCCTGATCTTTTCCTTCAGCTACTGCAAGAAAACTGCTTGTGCAGACACAGGCAAGTTCCTCCTTCCTGTTGCTCATGGACTGACTCCAAAGTCTCACTACAGTGATGAACAATTATGAGAAAAGAAACCCAACTCCAAAAAAAATACATTTCTAATATTCACAGGCTTCACATCTGAAGTGCTCTGGATGAACAGAATACAGCTCAACACTACTGTTTTACAGTGTACTACTAGTACTACTATTTTAGAGTAAACTTCAAAACTCATTTAAATTTTAAATCAGATTAAAATAATAGTGATGGAAAACAGGGTTTTTTAAGTACTGATGAACAGAGTATTGGAAAGGATTGGTGTTGGAAATTCTTCTTTTAGAATTTTAATTACATTTTGCATTTCATCTTTTCTTTTTAGACATATCTGCTGTTTCAAGGCCTGCAGGTAATGACAGATACTTACATATCATGAAATAATATGCAAGTAATTCACTGATACACTCCACATGCAAGAATATGGCAATGCATTTAAGGGAAAACAGATGGTTCACTTCATCTTCAGTAGTTTGGAAAATCAAAATCGTTGTACTACATTTTCTGTACTACTACTATTAACAGGTCACAGGCCAATTAAAGGAGATAAGCATTTCACTATTTCACTTTTAAATCTCTCTAGGAAACAGCTAAGACCTCTGAAGTACTCCTAACTTTTCAGGGTGATGTGTCTCTTATTTCTGTTTCATGAAACAAGAAATTTGTTAATCAAGTGCCAGCTGTCACTACTAACATGTCGCAACATGAGGCAATAGGAAAAACCTCATGAAAAATAGTTCAAATCAATTTAAACTGAAGTTTTCAGAACAAAGAATTTTCCATAAATATCTCTGAATTTCTTTTGTTTGAAACATTATTTAATGATGTTCACCAATTCATAAAACCACTGAGTTTTATTGAAATAGTATTTTATCATTGTAATAGCTGCTTTCAAGAATAAAAAGCTTGTCCATTCCTAGAGGTGAACCAAAGTATATTACGGTCCACTCACTCTCACTGAAATGTTGATTAAATTCTTATTTATGAAACAATAACCAGCAATAAGGTCTTTTCTTGTTTCCCTTTTACAGACAGAACAAGGTCATGCAAACACCAGAGTGGAAGAAAGACAGCATGACAAACTGAAAAGGTCAGGAAATTTTAAATTAAAAAAATGTGCCATCTTTAAACCTCTTTGAAGCACTTTCCAGCACGCACTGTCCAGCAGCAGTACGTAAGAAAGCAAGAATCTCACAGCCGCAACAACTACAAAGGACAATGTCTTGGAACTGGAAAATCTCAGCCACTCACTCCTAGTTCTGCAACACATCAACATATAAAAAACAGCAAAAAACCAGAGAAATCTTGATAGTCATTGCTCCAAATGAGTTGTCTAGCACTGCATCAGATCCTGAGAAAAGGAAGTCCCTTGGATCCCCTGCACACAGGTAACATGGCTCTACAGAGGCATCATTGTTTTTGACCCAGACCACAGTGCACAGATCTTTTGAGAGATTAACTCAGCCTTCTCTAGTCCTTTAAAAATATTATTAAAAACCACAATGAAAAAAAGTCCTCAACATTATAATAATAACAGGCTCAAGCCACATGATGTTTCCCTGATTCATACATAGCATCTGTTATCTGCCCCTCGTACATCTGAGGTGATGGTCACCAGTGTTTTATAGGCCAAGGAATGGGAATGAAGGAGACAAAGCTCAGAACCCAAGCTACAGTTCAACACAGTGAATCCCATTAAGGACAGGTACAGTGTTACTGGTGACTTTGTTGCAGCTTTTCCTGTTTTGTCTGCAGATCACAGAACAGAAAGGCAGCAGTGAGAAGCCCTGGTTCCCTTCCTACAATCCTCCCTAGAGGAGAGCTCTGTAGAAAACGGAAGGAGAGAGGAGGGGAGCTCTGCATGGCACACAGTGACTTCTAGGATTGAGAAGGAAAAGCAGAAACTGCTATTTCAAAAAAAAAACCAAAACAAAACAAAAAACAAACAAAACAAAAACATAAAAAACCCAACCAAAAATTTAAGAGAGAAAAGTTCAAGCTGTGGGTGGTTATGCACTGGACTCACTTTTGTGGAATTCCTGGTGCTGAAGGCTATAAAAAGCAGGGGACATCACATCTCTGAGCAAAGGTCTAGTTTATAACCTGTCCTGCCCTTGTCAAGAGGAACACATGTGACAATCTCTGGGCTACTCTTAGAGGCATGTGTTTTTGTGTTTTTAATAATAACCAATCAAGAGGTCAGTTTGACTAACACAAGAGCAAACTTGCATACACTGTACCTGCATCCGAGATAACCTGGTGAAATATTTCACCTAATGGAAGCATTTTTCACTTCCGGAGTAAATAAAGTACAGATGTCTGCAAAAAGCCCCACCAAGACACTCCACCTGCATAACCTCAGGTGCCTTTCTGGAAGTCTGAGTTAAAAGCTAGTGCTCATTCCCCTAAAATCAGGCTTGTGCTTTGGCCATCAAAGCCACAGAGCTGGCTCATGGCTGCCCTAATTCCTGGCATCTCTGCAGCACCTTGGCCTGGCAGAGGAAAACGGTAGCCTGGTTCCTGGAGAAAGAGTGGCACTGAGGCTCAGCCTCTCCTTGCTCGAGCCTACAGGCCTGAATGCAAAGTTCAGCATTTCTTCTGGCTTGGAATTTCCTGGCTGAGCTCTGACCTGCCTTGTCCCTGTGGATGTGTCCATGACTGGTGGGCTGCAGCTAGCCCTGCCTGCTGGCCCTGCCTGCTGACAGCACTTTGCCTGCCCACACATTGCCTTCTTATTGACTGCTTTATCAGTTTTCAAATAACTTTTTAAAAAAGTGTCTCAGAAGTTTAAGTGAAGTGCTAGAAGGTAGCTGAAATCAAGCAAGACTATGAGACCATGCCTGTGTAACAGACTTTATCAGTGGGCTGGGCTGCTAAGATCCAGCATGCCAACAGCATGTCCTGGCAGGGCCTCCAACCCCATCTCCCTCCATGCTTTTCTACACATGGACTACACTGTGAGCATCCATCACTTAAAAAGCCACTCAGCAAATGGGCAGCAGAAAGCAGTATCTTCCCAGCCAGACAGCCTGGTGGGTTTGCATAGGTTGCCTGAGGTGAGTGTAGGGGAAGCTCTGCACCTGTAGAAAACCCTGCCATCCAGAGGTGCAGTTTCATCCTACCATGGGCTAAAAGCAGCTGCCCACTCCCAGTGGCAAGAAGGTCTCACACTTTGCCACCTCTCCAGTCCTCCATCCCTGTTCCTGCAGGCATTTCCCTCCAGCTTCCTATCCCAGGGCTTCTCCCTTCCCTTTGGCACTGATTTGAGTAATCTAATAAAATTCAACACATTTCCTTCAGCACAAAAAAACCCCACTGTTCTCTTTTCTCTCATGGGCTATGAATCTGAGGTGCTGGGAAGCATTAATACCAGAGTAGCTCCAGAAAGCATGGCACTCTGAAAACAACTGAAAGAAGCAACAGCAAAACACTAACAAAGTTGACCACACAATCCCTAAAGTTCATGACTGAGTCTTAAGCATTGTTGGGGAAAATAAACTCTACTAAGCAGGCTATTACTGTCCTGAAATGAAATTATAAAAATAAGGATACAAGTCAGCCTGTTGCATTTGCTGAGGATTTATAACACAGGTACAAAACATAAGAAAAACACAAATGAAAGACTTTGTATTTATTATTAAAAAAATACAGTTTCATTACAGAGATGAAATACATATATAAATAAAAAGGCCACCAAAACTGTAAAAATGCCAAATAAATAACTTAAAAATTTGGTTTACCATCTATCAGTATTGCTTAAGGGTGTATTTTTCAGATGTTTACTATCCAAAGCTTATTATCTTCAATGGGAACCTTGGCAAAATTGTTCATGATACTTGAAAAATGTTCTCCTTGATGTCCCTTAATCTGTTTGTTTTATCTACTAGTATTTCTCTCTTGCTGAAACTCGAACAAAACAGCTCTCAAATAAATGGCTTACTTGGTACAAGAACAAAATTTAAGGGGAGCTTCCTGAAAAGTGGTCAGATAGAAAAAAATGACAACCACATGTGCATTACAGACGTACATGCAAAAAGATTAAAGAGGGCAAAGCTGACCATGCGACAAGCAATAGAGGACAGGACAAGCAGCAACTTGGGTTCCCACAATCTCTCCAAATCCTGAGTAATTGTTTTGAAGCTCGTTGTTGATGGACAAAAACAATCTGGTCATGCACCAGAAAGTATCGCAAGCATGAATGTTGATTATCCCTGAGGTTTGACACAGGCCTCAGATGGCTACATAACACAAATGGTAGCAACCTCCCATCAAACATCTTTGCAATCATCACAACTCCAGCAAAAACTCATTTCTCTGTAGAAAGCAGAGACTTTGTCCAGTTGGTGTTTTCAATCCATGACAGGATGCAGGACAGCTCAAAGGACGATAAATGTGAGACCTGAAACAGACATTTTCAAGAGATTGTCATGACACTCTGCAGAAACACAGAGGGGGTGAGGCTGGAAGACACTTGTTGAGATCACTTAGTCTATAAGTCTGCTCAGAGCAGGCTCAGCTGAAGAAGGTTGCCCAAGACTGTCCCTTATGGGATTTGAATATATCCAAGAACAGAGACCCCACATCTATGGGCAAATGCTCAGTCACCCTCACAGTAAAAAAGTATTTTCTTATATTTAAATTAAATTTCCTGCTTTCAGTTTGTGCCCATTTCTTCTAGTCCTGTCACAAGGCACCACTGACCTCCAGACAACACTCCTCCCAGTGGAGTTTGGGATGCTGCAACTGTGCATCCACAAGGGCTGCTGCTGCACAGTGACCCTAACCTGACAGGAGAAGCCTGCTCAGTTGCAGCTGAGGTTTTATTAGAGATTGCTGAAGGCCAGGTCAGGGAGGAAATCCGGCATCTTCTCAAAGAGCAGGAAATTCTTCTCCAACTCAGTTCCTCCATAAGAAATGGGGCATTTTCAGTACCTTCTGCAGACAGCAAGTCTTTCCATTCACCAGCACTATCAGTAAAAAACAGAGGAAATTCTTTGTCTCTTCTAAGTGACTGAAATAGATGTGTTTTTTAAACCTGAATCCCTGAACTAATTTAGTGTGGGATGTGGCTGTGTATACCAAAAACCAGTATGTATTAAGTAGCAAGCAGGATGTGAAAGCTGAGAAAATGACAGGGAAGGACAAAAACTTCTTTGCTGCAAGAAACAATGAGACATGGAAATATATATCACAGCGTAAAGATCAAATACCTAAGAAAAAAATAGTACAAGATAGTTATGTTGTCCAAAAAGCTAGTGTCTGATGCTCCCTAATCCTCTCAAAGCATTCCCCATTCCACTGGCACATTGCTTTCTGGAGACTGCAGAGTCCAACCCTTTGGCCTGAACGTCTACCAGGACGACCTCATCCAAGCCATGCCCTTCTCTTGGAACCAGCTGGTTCAAACAGTTCACTTTTCCCCCCTTTTAAACCCATTTCAGGTGCTGTCTTGTCCTTTTTTCCAGAAGTGCCTGAAAGAACTGCTTAATTTTGCAGGTTTCTTCTTCCATCCTGTAATGTTGCATCCCAAGTGTAAATAGCTGGAAGGCACCTGTCTCACACTACTGAGGAGGTCGTTTTGCACATACATGGACAGAGTCACAGTCCTTGGCTCCATAAATCAACACACCACAGTGCTTCCATTATGACTGTTCATTAAGATGAGAACAGCAGCAACCTGCACACAAGGGATTCACCTGGGAATAAGAACATCATGAAATGGGAATGAGAACTAAAAATGCCAGCAGAATGCTCCTCTCTATTCATGGCTGGAGTATCAGCTGCAATGCCAACACCTCTGTAACCAGTCATCTTCATAAAACACTTGCATGGTTTCAGAAACATGCTACCTTCTGCCGTAATTGTCTAGAAACTAGAACACCGTCCTAGTTCAGCAGATGGGACCAGTTATCACTGTGTGGGGGTGATCAAAGCCATGTATTCCACCCCCTCTATTCATTCCTGAGAACAATGGACCATTTGCAGTAGCTGCCCAGAG
>JAOXXN010000364.1:11913202-11930797 GCA_026770055.1 Myrmophylax atrothorax | reverse complement strand
GCTCTGTTCAGTGTAGCCTGCCATTTTGACAGTGAACTATTAAGTAGTTCTCTGACTGTGATAGCCCAGGTAGTTAGTACCTAATCTATAGCAGTTCTTCTGCAGGGACCATGCGATCCATAAGGACAAATCGTTAGGGTCACAGAGAGTTTAAGTGTTTCTTTCCTGGATTCCCTTGGACAAATGACAAAGGAACAGTGCAAGTCTGTATGAACAAAAAACCCCAACACAGAGATAAGCAGGAAGTCCAAAGCTTCCCTTCAGAGCAACATAACATTAGTGGGATAAAAGACAAAATCCATTTGGTCTAGTATCCCATCTTTGAAATATAACAGACAGAGGTGAGTACAAGAAACTTAATTCTATCAGACATGAGATTATCTGCCCTCTGCTTCAGGTCTCATCCTAAGCTTGGCTAGTTAGAGATCAGTATAAACCCTGAAACACCAGAATTGTTATGTCCTGAGGGTTTGTGTGGGCTTTGGATTGGAAATCAGCTTCATTTGTTTATATTACTGTTTACTTTGATAACTTTCAGTGGGTTTGATGTCCATATAAATTATGTATGTTTATACAGTCTCTTTTTGAATTCGTAACTCTGATACTCTGTTCAATGAATTCCAGGCTGTAATTTTATGGCATGTGGAGAAAAAACAGGGAAAGGTCAGAAGAAAAGCTGTCTTCTCTGTGGGAACAATGCTGATGTAGGAAATAAGGAAATCTGTACCCGTTCAGGGTAGGAGAGAAGACAAGGAAATGATAATTAAGCCTTTTTGAACAGATCAGAAGAAGAGAGTTGGAGCCGTAATGTGTCGAAGCACTGTAAGTACCTCATGAAGATGTTGGAGAGGAGAATCAAAGTCCTCACAGGAAACAGTGGAGAGGGCGATCCTTGCTTACCTCAGGGACAAGAGAAGGTGACAGACACCTGGCCTTAGTAAGGGCAGCATGCAAGTTTCAGAGTGATCACTGCCAGGAGAGTATACTGGAGGCTGCAGGAATTACAGATGAGGAGTAATTTCCTTAGCATAATTGGGATGCCAGTGGTGTGTCTTTGTCACACCCTTATCAATCTGCCTTTGCAGAGAGGAGGAATTGCAGTACATGTAGGAGAAGTGCAGGACTCATGGCAGGAATTCCTGGTGGGATGAGGAACTGTGACACAACGTGAAGCTGCAGTTTACAGGGCAGAGAATGAACTCTGGACTCCATATTTGCCCAAAAGTCACATAGGACTGCTCTCTCATCAGTAAAAATGGCAGACAGATCACAGCCAAGGGTGGAGAAAAGCGAAATCTCTCCTTTATATGCACTTCAAGCAATTGTTATTTGTACAGTGTGCTGTCATCAAATACACTACTATTTCTGCTTTTCTTCTTACTTGATCACTTCCTTCTTTCACACCTTTATCTCCATCTTCTTTCCTCTGACTTTCTTTTCTGGCAGTACTCATATTGGCCACTCTAGTTTGTCTTCTCACATATGCCTATCTACCAAAAGTACCCTCTGATTAAGTTGGACATACTGAGGCCAAACTGATTGGATCACCAAAGTTGACACCACTGAGTTTCCAGCAGTTACACGGTTCAGTCAGATTTTGTAATTCTAATTACAGTTTTGGGAGATTATCTCTGTAGCCATGCCAGTTGGAAACTTGCCTTTTGCTATGATGAAGAGGGATATTTTGTTCTGGGTGTATAGAGAGGTGCTCTTCTTGAAAATCCTACCAACAATAGCAATCCTCTACAAGCTCATTCAATTCCCTCTAAAAACCAGTATGAATCCCAGTGGCTTTTGCACTGGTAGGATTTTTACATGCTCCTCATTGGCATAGTCCCTGTTGTCTTCCAGCAGTATACTGATTAAAATTAATAATGCTTGGCACATGTTATTGCAACCTCTCTCCAGAGAGAGAAGCATTTTAGTGGAGGAGCTACAATTAAAACTTAGAATTAGGTTTAATAAATGTATACCTTGCTGTTCATTGATCTAGGAGATGGAAGATGAGTGGAATGTGCTATGTACTTCTGACAGTGCTGAGTTCTGGGAGGGATTAATGTGCCAGTCCCAGACCAGCTTGTGAGATATACTATCCTTTTACAGATGAAAAAGTTAACCTTTATCATGGAGGACTCTGCTGATCCAGAGAAGCACAGTTACTAATGAGACACCATGCCTGCATATTCATCCAGTTGCTTCTCCTTGTCCTCACCCGAAACTTGTTTTGTCTCCATTTCGCTTCAATCAGTGGTCTGTGATTGGATTTAGCCTCAAAGCCATCTCTGTGCTAATGATGAGATTTTTTTTCTGCCACTGAGAATACATAGATGCATAAACTATCTACTGCATGCCTGGTTCATCAATGATTGTAAACAGTTGTTGATAAGGACTGGGACACGAACTTTTGAAACTCCAGAAACCCAAGAGTCTACTGGTGGTGGAGACAGTTTTCTGTCACTGTCTGCTGAATATGCTCCATCAGGGAAGATGCTAACTTAGCCAGCATATGAATTTGGATATATTAGACCTGTGTTTGGGTCAAATATTCCATCCTTTGTCTCACTCTGTAGCAATAGGAGGGAATCAGACTCCAGTCCACATAGTTTCCTACTCTGGGAAGCAAAGGGATACAATACAGAGCACAGAATTTTTCCCTCATATCTCTTCTCTAAGAGGCAACACTTGTGCATACAGCAATAAGAATGCAAGGAATGATGTCCTGGGAAGGCAGGAGAAACACTGTCTTGTACTTCTGTGTACCCAGACCCCTTTAAAAGCTCTATATCCAGAAGGGTTGGCTTGGTTCAGCTTGCAACTGCTTTACCCTGATATATCACGTGTAATTTGCAAGTGTTGAAATCAAGAGCCACCCCTTTTCTTTAAAAGAATAGAAGCAGATATAAAGCACCAAATGTTTAAGCATGGCCATAACCTCCCTTTTGGGTTTTGGAGGTCTAGTGTAATATTTTTGGGGTAAATTTCAAAGCTGGCACATCAGGACTCTTGAAGAAACAAAGAAGATACCTAGACCATTACTCATTCATAGTTAGAAATAGATTCCCCTCATTTATTTTCAACACTTGATTTTACAATAAATTACTGAGGAAGCAGTTTGCTGTGGAAGGACCTAAAACAGGATGTTTACCCCAAAGCTACTAAGTAAGAGTAAGGAAGCCTTTCTTTGTGGGCAGTCAAGTGAGCAGATGGAGAGACTGGCGAGCATAGGAGTCTGGCCAATGAGGTTAGCAGGCTTTTCCACTGTGATTCATGGGAGTAAAAAAGCCACATCTTTGCCTTGGGTCTTGTCCTCACTTGAAAGAGGCATGTAAATTTATAACTTGTTCCAGAGTTGCTCCACATGTGGACACATTTAGTTCAGAATAGGATTTAAAAGAAAACAACAGTGAAGAGGTCTTTTGAGGTAGAAGTATAAAAATGTAGACATCTATATTGAAATGGAAAATTTTACACCTTTATAGTTCTTTTAATGATGACTGTTAGGACAGTTTAAGAGATCAGGAATCTGTACATTTTCATAATTATGAAGAATGGATTTTTCTTCTCATTAACTAAAGCCTCAAAAATTTTGTTGTTCTCCCCCCCCCCCCCTTTTAAATAATTTACCATTTTTCCATTTTTTAAAAAATCAAAACCAGAGTATGTAGCTCTGTGTCAGTTTGTCCATGATCTACTACAGATTTTTATTGGGAATTTTTTATATATTCCTCTTGAAGGAAGAGCACAAACTCTTGGTATAATAAGGTCCTTTTAGCATGTCAAGGTCATTCTACCTATTTTACCATCCTGGTATTAATTCCAACATGAGATACTGACTATGAATTATACCGACCTATATATATGATAGATGGAATTATATAGAAGTGAGAATCTTTTTATTGACTTTAGTAACTTCATAAATTTATGGAAAATAGAAGCATGACTGCTCACTAGTTTTCAAATACAAACATCACAAATGTATTATCACTTAAAATCAGCAAACTTTAATTTAGCAGGTCACATTTAATTTTATAGCAAGACCAAACAAATCATAGTAATTTGTATCTTATAATTTAGTTAGAGGACACTGATGTTTCATGAATGTATGCATTTGTTGGTTCTACTAATCATTATAATAAAAAATTGTCTAAGTGCTAAAAAAAACCAGCAAACCAAATAATTAATTACCTTGCAATGTAATAGCTGTTTACATTTAGTATTCCATTTATCACTTACAAAATGCCATAAATGTGCATGGAGTGTTGTGGGGTGATGTTCACATGACAGAGCGTATTGACAATATGCAATATGTTACCTAAAGCCATAACTCTTCTGCGTACATTGTTTTCCTCTGGCTTAACGGAATGTCTTGGATAGACCTGTTTCTTATACCCTAAGGCCAGCATACATCTGAATAAGTCAGGAAGTAAGTTCAGGCTGCCCAACAAACTTAAGGAATAAGAGTCATGGAAACTCTAGTTTCCCTGAAGAGTTGGTAGGGTTTCTTCCCTAGGATATTATTAGGAAACACAGTGAAGGGATGAGTTTATCCTATTAGGTTCTTAACTTCTGACACCATCTACTTATTTTAGATGTGGGTCTGAACTGAGCCTTCAAGGCTCTTGCTGTCTCTGTTTTCCATAAGACAGTCTATGGAGCCTTGATTTAATTCATCTGGGGGAAGAAACACAAAACAATCTCTGCCTCCCATTTACTCATATTTTAATACAGAAACAACTATACGTCAGAGGCATACTGCCCTTTTACACATATTATATGCTGAAAAACAAAACCAAACAAAGCAGCATCAGTTTTCTCTTGTCACATAAATTAAGATTTTCCATATACTTTCCCCCCAAACTGATGGTTTTAAGTCCATCACACTTTCCAAGGCCTCAGATTCTTTCTGTCCACCATTGTCTCCCACATGGATTGGTTGTAGCATAGCCAGAAAGGCCACACATACAAGCATCTGCAGGGAATAACTGTGCTACAAGGGCCTCTACTGACCACATCTGCATGAGAGAGTTTTGACAACCTTCATTGTTTATGCTGTCAGCTCTGCCTCCTAACTTCCCTGCTTCCTGCTATATTCCAGGCTATTTTTCGGTCTCTCCATCTCTTTGCCTCCTATTACATTTCAGGCTGGTTTAATTAATTGCAAGTCGCTGGTTACTTGTACTCTACTAGGACTTACAAACTCTAGTCAAGACTAGTAGTTCTACACACAGAGACAAATAGGTAACATGGAAGTCCTTGTTATGCCCAAATTTTGAGCATGCAACAAGTAAATGCTGAGAACCAAAGCAGGAATGCGAGGATGATGAGCAACCAGAAAAAACAGTAGCCGTAGCCCGCAGTCACCTGGCCAGAGTAAACCATTACATTCCTCATTGTCTCTCTCTTTTGGTCTCACTCATTTTCACTCTTCTTTTTATGCAATTTTTAATATAACATCATGTTATAAAGTGCTTTTTCCTAACACATTATACATTTTTATTAGTCACAGAAAGACATTTTACAATATATTTATAAGTAGGAACTAATATGCTGAACTGGTATATAGTTTGTATTACATACAGTGTTAAAACAATAGGCTTATACTGAATAAACATTTGATGTTCTATTTGTGGGCCAACAATATATTACTTTGTTTTAAATTTAAAATAAATGTGATTAGCAGTGAGCACAATCATTCATTTATTCCAACACTTTGAAACAGATGCTGTAGTCCATGTGTTCAAATCCTAAAGTTTAATCCTGCATACTTCTTTTTGTAAATAGTACTTTTTCTTACTTGTATACCAAATAATTTGACAGCTTTTTGGCCACAGATTTGGGTGCCAGTGTTCTACGAATGTCCAAGGTAAGCTCCAAAGACCACTCAACCTGAGTATATTTAACTTCGAGATGGGAAGATTCGTAAGAACAAGGAGCCACTTGTTAATAGATCTAGCAACATGACTGGTAGCTTTTAAGAGCCAAACCTTACCCTTGTTGTTTATGAGAAAGTTATTGAGTTATTCTATCAGACTTGTGTGTGGATTTGTAGGTTCCAGTTTTGATAATTTTGTTTTCCTTCTCCTTTTAACTTCTTTGTCTGTGTCTTGGTAAGCTGGAAAAAGCATTGTTTTGAACTCAGAGATTTCTTTATATTGTCTATTTTTCAGCTCACAAAGAAACAGCAAAAGCACAAAGACCAAAATTCAAAAAAGTTCTCACCTAAGAATCTAAGTATGTTGTTACACATCTCTCTCACCATTTCATCTCAGATAGGTCAATAATTTCCAGTCTTATTCCTGGTGATTTAATGGAGCACATTCTTGGACCTGTGTTAAATTTAATGAAGAGCAGCAGAAAAAAGAAATTAGCTCCTTTACAAACCCAAGAGTTGCTTTAGACACTCATAAAGTTTACTTGCACCAAATATTACATATTTATTATTTGTAAGTGTGGGAGGTGTTGGGACAATTATGTATAGGTTTCTTTTTTTCTGTCTTTCGTGTTTATGATGCTATAAAGAAAAATGAATGATCCACAGCTGTTTGAGGAGTTCAGGGCACCATCTTCATTTCTGTTTTCCCATTTCAGTCCTTCTGCTGCTCTGAAAAAAATGTGAATTTTAAGATTGTCTTTCATTATTCTTCTATTTAATATAACATGTATCATCTTTCCACCCTGTCATCTGTTGACTTCACAGTCTGGCACATAGCTCCTGCTTATGATATAATTTCCTGAGGTATTTCCTTCACATTTCTGATAAGGATTTCAGAATCATAGGATCACAGATTGGACCAGGTTGGAAGGCCAGTTGGAAGGTCATCTGGTCCAACCTCCCTGTTTAAGCAGGGCCATCTTAGAGCACATGGCACAGAATTTCATCCAGATGGTTCTTGAATACCTCCAGTGAGGGAGACTCCACAGATGCTCTGGCAGCCTGTTTCAATACACGGTCACCCATACAGTAAAGAAGTTCTTCCTTACATTCAGATGGAATTTCCCATGCATCAGTTTCTGCCCATTGTCTCTTGTCTATTGCTTGGCATCACAAAGAGTCAGATCCATCCTCTTGGCACCACTTCTTCAGGTCCTTTATATACGTTGATTATGTGCCCTCTCAGTCATCTCTTAGTGAGGCTGAACAGAATGAGCTCTGTCAGCCTTTCCTCATAAGAGAGATGCTCCATTCCCTTAAATCATCTTTTTTGCCCTCTGATGGACCTGCTGTGGGAGCTCCATGTCTCTCTTGTGCTGAGGAGCCCAGTACCGGACAGAGATTCCAGGTGAGGCCTCACCAGGGCTGAGCAGAGGGGCAGGATCACATCCCTTGACCTGCTGGCAAAAGTCTTCATGATGAACCCCACTGGCCTTCTTGGCCAAAAGGGCACACTGCTGGCTCATGTCCCAGGTCCTTCTCCGCAGAGCTGCTTCCCAGCAGGTTAGTCCCCAGCCTGTAACAGTGCCTGGTCTTATTTCTTGCCCAGTGCAGGACCCTCTGTTTGCCCTTGTTGAACTTCAGATGGTTCTTTGCCCATCTCTCTAAGACATTGAGGTCCTTCTGAAGGCCTGCGCAACACTCCTCCAAGGTTTATGTTGTCAGCAAACTTGCTGAGGAGACCTCTGTCCCTTCATTCAAGTTATTGAGAAAAGAACAAGGAAGGAAGGCATGGATGACAAAGAACCATCCAGATTTTACAGTAAACTCCATGAATCTTTGTATAGTTTATTTAAAATGGATAAGGGGGAGAGGGAATGAATTCTGTGGAAACATGAAAATACCACAATTCATGGCTTTTTCAAATTTGCTGTTAACTCCAATTCTGTTGGAAGAAGTACCCATACAGTAGAGTCTGTTTCTGCTCTGTGTGCAGAAGGAATGTGATTCTTATTAATCTTTGCAAGAGAAGGAGTGAATATTGCTCCAATTTTATCACTTCACCCTTATGCTGATGACACTCCTGTGAGGCAAGTGACAGGGAGGACAACCCTGTGCAGCTTCACTTGTTTTACTCATTAATACCTATTCATTGTGCCTCAGTGCATTTCCAGAGTCACTGGGAATCAGTGAATTTCACCACCCTCCTTATTTGCAGGGAAGAGCAGAAAAGGAGAGATTTGCAGAAGAAATTGCATTTCTGGGAAGGCCATTAAAGTGGTGGAAGACTATAAGAACTGCTAGTTCACTTTCACTCTGTCAGTCTCTTCTGCTCCCTCCTTAGGGAAATATAAGCACTGGAGGAAAAAGCAAAAGTTTTAAGAAGTTGAATTTTTCTTTCCCAGTCAGAGGATCAAGGAGAAAACTGCTGAATGAGCACCACACACCTTGTAGGAGCCCAGTTATTTTCCTGAAGTCTGGGCTTTTGAACACTTCACCCTGGATACATCATCCCATACTGGTTCACCTCTGGTACTTGACATTAAAAAATGCACTGGTAGGTATCACATGGTCCTCCAGTTTGCATGAATGTAAAAGATAAGAGGTTTCCAACTAATTTTGTGCACTGATTCATGTAAGATGTTCCTTCTCTTTCTCTTTCCAAAGATCACTGAAAACTTCACTTGCCACTGTCTTGAAACAGAGAGAGAATATTGCAGAGTTAATTTCAGCTGTCTTGCAGCTTCATAAGCCCATAAGAAGCTTTTGAAAATCATATATTTTTTAAGAGACCTTTAAAAGCAGTTTTTAATGTTTCCCCTAACAGAGTAACAATACTTATTTAAAAATAGCTGGTAGCAAGATCCAACCAATAAACCATAAAGGCACTGACAGCACCAGATAGGATTATATGATGATTAAGTTGTGAAATCTTTAACTTTTTGATTTTCTGACCAAGAAAACACAAGAAAGATATTATATTTATTTCATAAGCCTCACTTGATATGATTTTACCTCTTATAATCAGAAAAACCTCCTGCTTGTATAGATATGAAATTTTTAGGTTAGTGAGGTAGTAATTTTATCATAAACCCATGATTCTTATTTTTGGGGATAAAAAGTGTTTTAAACTATATAGCAATTTCCTTTTGCTTCACCTGTAAGTTAATATCTAGGTTTCTTGAAATTCTTGAGGGATAAGTTCATCTGTGGCTACTAAGGGTGATTGTTTGGTGGCAGCCACTGGCACAGGAACTGTCTGGACTGTTAATATAAGGGAGCTGGAAGATTCTTTGTTTCACCAGGAGCACCAAATGAGCTTTTGAGTAGCCACAGAGAAGCAGATTTTATGGACCAGGAAATGTCATCATCCAGCTTTTCTTATATTCATAATGACTATGTTGTGCATTCATACTTCAGGTCTCAAATGTCTTGTCATGTTGCAAGACAGTACAAGGAAAATGGTGCTGATCTGTAACACTGTTTCAGAAACTGAGAGTACCATTCCATTGATGCATTCAATGGAATACAGTCCTAAAGGTGCCCAATGGTTTCTGTGCAGGGTAGCTGTACGTTCACATCGCACGTAATAATAATGTTAGTCTATTTAAAACTACAAGCATTGGTCAGTTGTGCTGCCCTCTGGCCTGTTCATGCACCTCAATTTCCTTTGACTTTGAAATTCAAGGGCTGATGGTTTCCAGCACAGTTATCTAATGCCAAGGCAGTTTTGACACGCATTTCCAGTCAGCAGTCCTGTCATTTCAAGGTGAGTGCAGTGTAGGACAGTATGCTCCTGCATTGCTGTCCATCTTACGCTTGTTTTCCTAAAATCACCATCCTAGTTTCAATGCTGACCACATTGCCCTTTGCTTCTCTGCTATCCACTGCTGAGATGGATGGCATTCCAAGTACAGAGGTTAAGTCACTGTGAGGCAGTGTTTTGGACTCAAAGTTATGTATGCCAGCTGTCCTCTTGCCACGGATGTATTGATTTATTTTCCCTCAGAGAAAGTGAACAGAAATGTGTATTCAGTTCATAATTTGAATATGAATTACTAATTAATCTGATTTAGTATTTGTTACTATTGATCTCATACAAAAAACACACTTCGTTTGTAATTTAGAGCACACAGTTCTGCAAAGCTTATCAATGCAATTGCCTTACTGGACTGGAACCAAAGCTGGTAAAGTCTGCAGAAAGCCTTTTAGTGACTTTAGTGGATTTTGCACTTGTGAGGTGAATGTTGAGGTGTTCTAGCATAATTTTCAACATCCCTATGTATGAGGCTACATGAAGCTGCAACCACTCTGTTCCTACAGCTGTTGAACTCAAGGCAGAAAGGGCACCTGCTGCAGTTGGGAAACTTCGCTTTATATTCTGATTTATGTACATATGTAGGATTTTGTATCCAGCTTCCAAACAGTATGAAGGTCTCCAGACTACATTGGTCTGAACACAATGACCAGCAAAACTTTTGTGCTGTGTTAATGAGTCCAGCAATTTCCTGTGGACACTGCAAGAAACCATCAAATTTACTTTCTACTACAAAGTGAAGAAGCAACAAATTATGCTTTGGTTTACAGAGACAAGAGAGAGCAAGCTATTGATCCAGCCCCCTAGAGACTGCCTAGCTCTTCAGGTGCACATGCTACAGATTAATAGGATTCCCTATATAGTATTACCTAATACGGATTTGTTTAGTATCTGCCATTGTAACAAGGATGGTAAAGCTAAGGCTGAACTAAATAAGCTGTAATATTTAAAATAAAGAGTGGGGAAATGAAATTTTAAGGTTTTTTTAAAATAGCTTCTATATTATAAGAATCGAGAACTTCACAGTTTGAAAAGACATCTTTACTGTATGCCACATCTTTTTAAAATGGCTTTGGCTTACAGTACTCTGTAATATTATCATTTCATTAGTAGTGCTGTGGGTTTGTCCAGGTTTTCCTTTCAGAAATACATCTCTGTGTGTATGATGTAGTGCCTCCTCTGCTAGTATAAAAAGTATCTGTACTAGGTGGGCTGTGGCTATGTAATGTGTCACCAGATCCGCTGCTTCATTAGGCCTGATACCTGAGGATCCTAAAATATGTGCATAAGTTCTTGAACTACCTTTAATAGCTGCCTATTTCATGTTTATATTCTGGTAAGCAATGGATTCTATAAAAAAATTAGGTAAATTACCTTCCTTGTAGTAGGAAGTACTGATCTTCGCACAGTTTGAAAGTAAAAATGCAACACCTTATCCTCAGAGTAACCTATCCATCTCTACCCGTACCAGTGGAGCTGTTCTGGATTTATATTACCATTTTTCAGTTCACAGTCAGGCTCAAGATGGAGCAGTGATAATGGGCATATGCATAACTATAGATCAGGTAGAAAGAACTGGGTTATTTTTCCATATTCATGTTACTAAGTGTCAGTATTGCATATTATTTTTATTTTTTCACAAAAGGACCCTCCATATAAAAGGGTCAAATCTCATAGCTGCAGGGTGCAGGAAATGCAAGGATGTTATTAAGTGGAGATGCTTGAGTATTTTTTTGCTATGCAGCCCTAAACCCGTGCCTTCATCTGGAACTGCCATAGAAACAAATGCCACCAACGTCTTTGCTTTGCAGCCACGTTTCCTGAGGTCAATGTTGCTGCTGCCAAACGGAATGATGGCCAGTAAGGATATAAATGTATGTCCTCTTTACGTCAACCATATTATCTTTTGTTATATATTAGGTCAGTTCCTCTGTAAGTTTAAGTCAGGACAGCTGTTAGGAGACTCCAACAACTTTAGAAAAACACTGACTCCTACAGTGACCAAGGGTCTGGCCCCATCACATTACCTTATAGAAGTATAGAGAGTAAGGACAGTCTACTCATGAAATAAGACTCCAGTGTTGATGTACCTCGTGTTTTCCAAACCCTTCCTCAAAATCTTGAAGGCTTTTTTTTCCTCCCTCATGCAGAAGGAAGACAATGATGGTTGAGTCTTCCTATTAATTAAAAATATTCTAATAGTTAAAACTACAAACTATTTTGACTTTTTTTTATATGGTGAAGATATGTGTGTGTTTGCTCTCCCTTTGACTACTTTCATGGGAAAAAAAATTTTTCAAAAGAAAGAAATAAAGAACAAACTTATGCCCATAAAAACTTCTCAGATCTTTAGGGGCTTCCAGATGCACTTTTTTAACAGAAATAATAGGAGCTTGCGTCCACCGTATCATACCTGGGAGACATCATGCTGCTTCTAGGATTAAGCCAATTTAAAATACATTGAATGCCACTTTGTTGGTGTCATGTTTAGAACTCTTTCCTCAAGAACAGTGTTATTTCCTGGAATAATTTTTCTTTGATTTATTTCTATTCCAATACCAATCCCAGAAGTAAGCCATGCTATTTTCTGTTAAGAAAGCCACTTGAATCTATCTGATGTTGTGTTCTTTACATGCAGTAAAATGGTAGTTGCTCCAGGCTCTCTCCTTTACCCTCCCTGACAAATAAACTCGTGTCTCTGTTTACTGTAGCCCATCAGTTCATCAAGAGCTCAGTTAACCAAATCTATTGCATGAGGCCTGTGTGTCACATAATTAAGAACCTAAAATTGTTTCATCTTCATTTTTCAAGGTATTACATTAATATGTACTACTGAAAACCAGTACTCTAACCTTTCCTCTCACTATTAATTTGATGTTACCTTTATGGAGCATTTAATTCTTAAATAGCTACTATTTTCTCTGTCCAGCACGGCCCAAAAGGTACAGAAGGAAGAGTGTGTCTGCAGTGCTCTGCCTCTGATCTCTCCAGGATGCTCTGGCTTTCAGGCTGTGGCACACAGCTGCACTGCAGCACCGCTCACTACCAGAGCCCAGGACCCACACCAAAAAATCCACAGCTTGCACACAAACACACCTACACAATAGTAGACTGTTATGCAATTGGCATCTAACTTTGAAGTCATTGTGACAGCAGAGATGTCTGAACCCAACTGGCATATCTGTAACCTTTGAGTGCAATACACTTGGTCTCGTTATAGCTGTGACAAACCACCCAGAGAAGCTCAACTGCTGGTTATAATCACATGCTGTAACCACTTCCCTTGCTATTTGCAAACCCATTGTTCATGAACTCTAGAAAAACAAAAATTGTTCTAGGAGGTAAAAAGGTTGCTTAATTTTCTTCATATGAACGAGAAGTATTGAAAAAAATTGGGACTTAAAAATGCAACCATGCACTGGGGGCTTGGACTCAGGGGCTCTATTTCTCCTCAAGTCCTTATGAATACCTAACCTTGCTATAAACATTTAAATACCCTGCCCATGTTGTATGTGCACAACATACTTTGAATGTCATACAGAGTTCTTAGGAACAAAGTATAAACAGACCTTTTCAATTAGCTATACTGGGAATCTCAGAAATCAAATACTAAAGTGCAGGCCTGTGAAAGCTGTAGGGGATCATTTATTTATTTAATTGTTGCTATGACACGTTGCCTGAGAACTAAATTGACACTGCTCCAACTTAGTGGGTGAAGGAAATAAAAAGACCTTCATTCTCCCCATACCATGAGATGCAAAATGGTGACTTACTTAAAAACCAGGCAGCAATAGAATGGAGAAAAATGAGCTCCTCCCATTCCTGTGGAAACCAGCCACTGTTGGGGGCTAATGTTAAAAGGACAGAGGAGGGGGTGTTGTAAATACGTAGGCCAGAGATACAGGCTTTTCTAGAACAAGTGAGGGGGCAAGAGGTAAGGCTAAAGTCTTACATTTTGACCCCTATCCGAGATGATGCTGCTTTTCCCATTCATCTCATCTTAAACTGGAAATTCACAATCAAGGCCTAAGGGACTGCTATGTATCTGGAAAGCCACCTGATGGAAAAGGACCTAGGGGCACTAGTCATCAGCTGGCTGAACATGAGACAGCAGTATGCCCAGGTAGTCAAAGGCATCTGGCTTGTGTCTGAAATAGTGTGGCCAGAAGGACCAGGGCAGTGTTTATCTCCCTGTACTTTCCACTGGTAAGGCCACAACTTAATTCCTGTGTCCAGTTCTGGACCTCTCAGCACAAGAAAGACATTGAGGTGCTGGAGCATGTCCAGAGAAGGGCAACAGAGGTGCTGAAGGGTCTGGAGTGCAAGTCTGATGAGGAGCAACTGAGGGAGATGGGGGTGTTCAGCCTGGAGCAAAGGAGGCTCATGGGGAGACTTTATCACTTACTACAACAACATGGAGGGATGTTGTAGCCCAGTGGGGGTCGGTCTCTTCTCCCAGGCAACCAGCTACATGAGAGGACATAATCTCAAGCTGTGCCAGGAGACATTCAAGTTGAACATCAGGAAGGATTGGTACAGACTGCTCAGGAGCTAGTGGAGTCACCATCCCCAGAAGTCCTCAAGAAACATGTGGATATCACTTGAGGACATGCTGGTGGTGCTAGGCTGATGGTTGGACTTGATGACCTTAAAGGTCTTTTTCAACTCTAACAATTCTATGATTCTGAGTGAGGCTCTACCTTGGAAGATGTTAGAGAGAATCCAAATGCTGGAAAACTCTGGGGAAATAAGCTCCAGAAAATGACTAGCACACAAAAGAGAAAATGCACATCAGCAAAATTGAAGGACAGCTGCAAGCAACTGGGACACCTTTTTTTTTCAAGATCAGTTCTAGTAAACAAGGGGACTGAAGTCTTCCAGTCACTCCTCTCTCTGTAAATAAACTGAAGGGGTTCCTACAGTTCTCCTTCTTTCCAGCCTGGCACTATCTGGTAGGTACATCTGATGCTGTCCTTTCTGACCTCCACACTACAGCACAGTGGCCCAGTCTGAGATGGAAAACTACTTCTTCATTGGTTGTTGCTCTTCCCACACATCTGGGCAGGGAAAGGATCGCTAAACATGGGATAGTACAGCTAAACTTCTCCCCTTTGAACTGAATGAAATGCTAAAGAGAAAGGGCTCCATACCAGCAGTGGTTGTATTGTTCATCCCTTTCCCCCTAGAAAAAAGGAGAGCAATGACTTCGACTAGGCACTGAATCTTGCAAATTTTGCCATGCTTATATGGTATTAGGTCTTTGAGATGTACTTGGCCACACCATAATGATGTGGTTCTCCATTTCTTCCCATGGAAGTTTGTGTAGCTCAGTAACTACTCTTTTGTAAAATGAATATATTTCCAGTTGCTGGAAAAGTGAAATGGTTATCTTCTAGTGAGTGAATGACAGGATCTTCATTGCAATTAAGTTAATCTATTAGCGAGGAGAGCCATGATTTCAAAGCAAGACTAATGTTGTTCAGTTGCCTAAATTGTGTATGTAAATGTGGTCAGTACACAGTCAAGGTAAAGGTATACCCCACAAAAATTACTAGGAGGAAGGAAGAACAACAAAAATTGTTAGTGATAGTTACATCCAAGAAAGTGGTATCTGCATTCACAACATCTTAATATGGCTTTATCACGCAGAGTTGGAAAATGCTTTGTCAGACACAAGTGCATGATCTTTAGTGCAGCCTTGCCTATAAACAGACAAACTGTACAAGTACAGAGGATAAAAGTAAAGAGAAAAGAAATAAAAAAAGGGAAGATAAAATCCACTTTGTTTACAAGGCAAAGATGAAAGGACATGGATACAATCCTGAAACAAGTTTAGCATTACAACACATAGGCAGATTTGTGATGCATATTGAAAAAGAGGATATATCTTGATGGGCAGAGATAGTGCCAGAGATCAGGACCAGTGAAAAGCAAACTCCAGGGGGAAAACACTAGAACCAAGTATGTAAGTGTGTAGGGTATATAAGGTTAGAGACATCAAAAAAGTCTACAGAGAGTGCAAAAGATTGGAAGTCAAAGACAAAGGTAAAGGAACTAGCTCAGGACTACAGTTCTTTTGAAAAGTTGTAGGAGCTCTGAATCCCTCAATTTTTAAAGGAAACACTTGGGGTAACAATTTGTGTATCGTAAAACTTCAGCTCCTAGAGTTCACATGATCATGTGAAGCATTAAGTATTTCATTTTAAGCCACAGTTGCTGTCGCTTAAATTGGAGGCAAAAAGAGGTGTTCTGCATAAAGCCCAAAGAATCCAACAGCAAAAGGCAATAGTGGGAGGGAAATATATTCACCTGGGTATTTTTATATGATTTTAAGGAAATATTATTTCCTAACATTCACAGTCCTCCTTCCCACCCAGTCTCACCTTGAGGACAGCAATTCAGGGAAAATGCTATCAGTCCTGTTATACCCACTCATTGCGCAGAGTGTGACAGTCTCATCCAATACTATATAGATAAGGGTTATAGTGTTTTACACTGGAACCAGAAAACACATATTCTAAAAAATTTTACTGATAAAAATTATAGAATTATAGAATCACAGAATTGTTTGGGTTGGAAAGGACCCTTAGAGGTCTTCTAGTCCAACACTCCTCTGTGAGCAGGAACATTTTCAACTAAACCATTTTGCTTAGAATGCCATCCAGTCTTATCTGTTTCCAGGGACAGGGCACCCATAGCTTCTCTGGGTAACCTGTTCCAGTGTTTCACGACCTGCATCATAAAAAATTTCCTTCTTACACCTAGTCTGATTCAACCTGCTTTCACCATTACCCCTTATCCTATCTCTATAGGCAGGCCCTACTTCAAAAGAAATCTCTTTGAACAAGACATCTATGTCCATGTTCATGTCCATGAACTTGTATTCCTGGGGCTACCCCAGTTTTTCAGTTTGAGGAGAGAGGGTATTAAAACAGAACACACACACACACTACCTCACATCCCTTTGAATTGAGGGACAGGAAGTGTAGGGTTGTGCAAGTGCTGTGATCTTCCTTATCCAGATCAACTCAGTGCTTAACAGCAAGAAGCCTTATGGCTTCACAAGGAGGTGTTTGTGTTATCAGTAAACCACTAAAAGAGAATGAGTGATGAAGAAACAGGATGTCCTCGAGCTGTACTGAGCTCATCCAAGGTGGCCCTGTGAGCTGGAGTGCTCTGTCTGGCACCTGTACAGCCAGACGTGGCTGCACTGACTCTGCTTTTGCTCACAGGGATGGATGTCAGCAAAGTCCTGGAGATGAACCCTCTCCCATTCTCTGAGAAAATGAGAAGCTAACTTGGGGTCTTTGCAGTAAGTGGCAATTCCATTTGCTTTTCACTGTGTTCCAGGGTAAGTTTTATTTTCTACTTGGGTACCAGCACCAAACAGCTACTAATCAAAAAATCAAAATAAGTTCCAGATTTGTGATTTCATGCTGTAACAGTGCAAAGCTTGTGAACTAATATCTGAGATGTTATGCCAGGGGAAATCTGGATTCTCCCATGCACCAAAGAATCGGTACTGCCTTCTTTGGCTGTAGGGAACAGTAAAGCATATCGGGGTGTAACATATGGAAATGGACCGTAATTACCTATGAGCAAATTCAGGTTCAGAGGGCAGGGAGTTAAAGAGCAGAGGACTGACGAAGAGCACATGTTGTTTGTGCTGTGAGCCAAGCCCTGGAGTGGATCCTGGTGCAGCATGATGGGGAGGACACTGGAGCAGCTGGAAAGCCAAGTTTGATAGCTACTTGCATCTTTTTGTTAGGACAAGACAAGGAAGAGGTGAGACAAAGAAGAGTGCAGTTTGTGAAAGGCCAAGTTAGTCATATCTATCTATCTATCTATCTATCTATCTATCTATCTGTCTGTCTGTCTGTCTGTCTGTCTATCTATCTATCTATCT
>JAOXXN010000364.1:11881405-11893097 GCA_026770055.1 Myrmophylax atrothorax | reverse complement strand
GTACAATTGCTTCTTAAATGTGTTTCTAATTTAACAGCTTCTTATCTTTTTCCAGAGATTGAGGTTGCAACAAAGACTGAAATGGGTGTAAAACAACAGTCCTAAATATATCAGGAATGTCAATAATTCAGCATGTAATTCCTTCAGCTAATACTGGCTTTCACAATTATTTGTGCTACCCATGCAGCTGAAGTGTCTTTGAACAGAGAACAGAAGAAACATCAGATACAGCCTTTGCATGCATTGTCTTTCTCAGTCACACTGCCCACTCCAGTCAGTCTCATTTTTTTAAAATGCCAATTAACAGGTGTGAGAAATGCTACTTCTTACCCAGGGACTGATGCCTGCATAACAGCGATACTATCTTGGCAATCCACTCTGCAGCATAAATATCATGGTGTTTGAGCCCTTGGGGCCTGTGGAGTTTACAACTATGCTGTCAAGATCTCTTCATTGGGATAGTCCTTGAAGTCCTGCCAAGACGTAGGGGACTCTGGTGCTTTTATGTGCTCCCAAGCACAGCTCTGGCTCCAGGAGTCAACAGTCTTGTCAGGCTGAGTGATGGTGTGAATCTCAACTCGCGAGCTGAGATTCCAGAGGGGAGTGTGACAGTGCATGCTTGCATGATGATGCCAGGGAAGCAGGTGACACTGGCAGATAGCTGCAAGGAATAGTAACTGGGTGGCTTCTTGTTACATATCCTCAGAACTTCACAGGATGGAATTTGAGAGAGAGGAACAGTTATAAAATGAGGTTACAAAATCCGGATGTCCTGATCAATTCGAGACAGTTGTAAGGTACCTAACACTGCATGCACAGGCAAGAACAGCATTCAGCACTGGGTCAGGATCTGTTTGCATCATATTTTAACTAATCCAAGGATTAATCACATTGCAAGTCAATGAGCTGTTACACTCTTCCAGGCTCTCCAGAGACTGCCTGGAGAGAAAAGAAGGGGTCGGTATGTCAAAATAGTGACACAAAAGGCACAGAGCAAGTATGTTTTCTTTGTAATAAAAAACTACACAGGCCCAAAGTATTTAAACACAGCTTGGAAAGAAAAACAAGAGTTAAAAGGGCAAAGCTTATCTCGGCCACATCCCAAAAAATCAAGACAGTTCTGAATTTGACCCTCTGATTATACAATAAATAGAGAGAAAAAGCAGCATTTTGTAATCTGAAGTACTTCACATTTGGTAGCTCTCAGAAATCCTCAAAGCCTTCAAAATGGACAAACCTCTTGCAATGCAGGACATTACTAACAGGTTTCTGTGTGTGGCCTGCACTTCTGCTGCTGTTAAGCCATGAACATTGAAATGGCAGCATGCCTGCATTTCACCTGGGCCAGAATTCAAAGGCAAGTCCAAAGAGAGCATTTAAATGGCCATGTTCATTCTGCTGACAGCTGGGGCTGATTTTGTAGCTATCCTCAATCTCTACTTACTACCACAAATAAATGAGCTAAAATCTTTTCACTTAACCATGGAAATGCTGCTGAATGTCAAGTGGTTATTCCACAGTCTCAGTTTTCAGATTCTTTATCCAAGGGTATAATCTTGTGAGGATCTTTGCAGATGCCTGTGTTGGCACCAGCAACTAGCCATGCAGTCCTAGAACAGTGAGGGAGGCTGGTAGGCCACTCACTGCTTCTGAAAACCTTTGCTCTTGTTAGTACAAGGCACAGTATCCAGATGAGACAAAAATCAACAACTGAAACTATATCTGAGGGATATCATTAATGAACATATTGTTCCTTTCCCTGTGATGACTTTCAGGGACAAATGCATTTAGATAAGTGTTTGATTGAAGTGGGTTTTGCAGTAAACAAGGCTGTTAAGTGTCACCAAACTCTTTTAAGACTCTATGAAATAAATCCATGTTCAGGATCAGTTCTGCCATTTACTCAGTATCCTTGGCCTCTTGTTATAATGAAACACTTCTGACAGCATTGTCCAGACTTCAATACTGGAAGGTGCTGAGGAACCTTGTACACTGAAAGTAAAAAAAAAAAAAATCACATAACTTACAGATTCAGAGCCAATATACTGAGCCAATTCACTGATGAGATTAATTTTGAGCTCAATTCTGCAAGGTATTGTCTCTTTACTAGAAACCTATCAATAAAATAACAAATTTGATGGTATTTGGTAGCATCTTGTAAAATTGAGCTCCAATGAAAATCCCTTTAAGTGGTGATCTTGTAATGAATATGAAATTAAGAGAAGTTGAATCCACTGTCAAAGTGGTTTCTCCACAAAGCATCTAGAAAAATTACTCAGTTAAGTCAAACATATGAATTTAAATCAGTTTTGTACTACTCAGTGATAATGAAAGTTGTACCAGAGTTGTGTACAAACACTTTTAAATTCTACTTAAAACTTTTAAAGGACTGGTTTGTGCCTTATCATATGGCTCCTAAATAGTGTCAGACGCAAGATGAAAAGAAGATGGAGCTCATATGCAGAGAAGCAGGTCAGTACTGCAAGATTCTGCACTTGTAACATTACAGTCAATGTTCACAGTAAACCCATGTAGGGTGATTGCTAAACATCAGCTTTTCCCAGTGCTTACTTGTTGGGTTACAGTTTAAGAATTCAAATTGAAAGAGAATTCCCAGCACTCTGAGAGATGGAAGAATGAGTGTACAAGTTGACAGGTAAAATTTGACCTCAAAAAAATCCCTAGTCCTGTGGTGCAGGAGAATTGGTGGTGATGGCCACACTAAGGAGCTGCACCTGCTTCTTCCTGCTATCACTTACTCTATTCCTGCCCAGCACAGCTCCGAAGCTTGGGTATACCTGAGCTACCAGCTTTGCTTTTACTTCTACAGTCACTAGAAGGGTGCACTGTGCTAAAATACAGCAAACAGAGCTCCTTCTTGTGAAAAAGATGGGTTTTATTTATTCCCTTCCATCTTTAAAAAATTTTATATGGAAAACATTTTCAGGTTTGGCTTCCTCAAAGACCAGCAGAGCAAGCTGTGCTGATCTTGAAATTGCTTTTATTTCTTACTCAGGATATATGTATCTATTAGCATGTTAAAAGCATTTTCTTAGGTTCCTTCACTGCTACCATTTTTTTATTCTGCTGCATTGTGCTAAACAAAGCATACTGAATATGAATATTTTTAGAGAGAAAGCAAAACCAGCAACACTTTTCCAAGCACTCATATTATGGTCTCAGATGGCTGCTACCAGCAATCTGTTCCAACCCCATGCCTAAGTGGATCATAATCTCAGGCAGACAACTGCTACTGACACTGTTCACTTCATGGTGTGGTGACTCCATCCTGATGGCAGTGGGTAAACGATACTGCCACCCACAACCACCTGTTCTGCCCACATGGCAGCTTGCTACTGAGGAGGTCTGTAGAGACATGGCACCCACCTCCAAACACAGGACAACATGCCCTCTGGAGCAGGGGCACGTCTGTCTGTTGTTATGCAGTCAGACATACCAGCCTGCATCTCATTTCAGACATGCAGTCTATAATGCGACCCAGACCAATAAAAATTTGGGCCCCATGAGCTTGGAAATGCAGATGAACAAGGTCTGTGTAGCAATGCCTTCAAGGCTGAAGAAGTCATGGCTAATCTCCATGCAGGGTCCTTCTTGGGTCTTAGAAATCCTGAGTTTCTTCTCAAGCTGTCACAGGACTTCAGAGACTGCTTTACAAAACATTGTTTAGAATTGCTGTGCCCTTGCCTGCCAAGGCAGGGCAAAGCTGTGGTGGAGAGACATGACTAAGCAAAGTGAACCTGCAAGACAAGTACACAGCTACCTGCCTGAAGATTCTTCAGATATTCCTTTTGCAAAGAGAATTCAGAAAGCTATTTCCTTAGAGACATGGAAGTACTGTGACAGTCTCACCACATCATCCCAAATGTTCCCAAATGTAGGGCAAAGTTGTTCTCAACATTAGGGCATGACCCAGTAATACGTTACTACTCAGCTTTGTGCCTGCTACAGCTGGATGCACTGATGAATCTAAGGGGAAATTTTACATTTTTAAAATGTATTCCTATAGAAGAATTCTGGAGGATTTTCTTTATTTAGGATTTATATTTCAAAAAAATGAATACTGTAAGGTGTGATTAAATTATTTGTCTAGCTTCATTCAGCCTGTATCGCACTTTGCACCACTCTATTTGAAGGGAAATAAACTATATGAGTTTCCATAATAAGCAGGCTTTACCTTCAGATATTCAGGCTGTGGTTTTACCTTTCCCAGAGACAAGCTTCAGGTTCTCTGGTGCTGGCCATAGGTGAGATGTAGAAAGGGATAGGAAAGCTGAAGGTGAATGAGAATGCAGAGGAGGAGTTGAGGACATCAGGAAGTTACTGAAACTGTGCTATACTCATGGAAGGAAAGTAAAGTATTTCAGGATGTCTTTTATTCAGCAACTGTTCCTAAAGCTTCATATGTTCTACCTAGTCAAAATTTCTTTTTATTCGGCTATGGCTGAACCTCTCTAGGATGGTACTAAAAAGGGAGGATCGTGTTACTGGAATTACTATTGCTGACATTACATCCCCGATACAGGTGTGCAAGTTGTTTCATTTAACCAGTCCAACCCAGCCTGGTCTAAGCCTTGGCTCTCTGGGACACTGACTTGCCTTAAGAGCCAGAGCAATTCCAAAATTTAACCACTCCTATGAGTGAACTAGGACTAGGTGATCTTCTGGACTAGGAGATTTTCTGGACTAGGAATTTAATTCTGAAAGCAGCCCAGCAGCTATAGAGTCTGGGACCTTTTGGCCACAGCAGCTGTTACTGGACACCAGAGAGGAATGGTCAGCTCATGGATGGTCAAGAGTTGGCTCTACGGTACTGTGATAGGGGACAGTTTTTCCTTACGAAGAAAAACAGCTGGCCCTATTCCAACCATACAGTTGCCAACACAAGGAAATTCCTTCGCTTTCAGAGTCAGATGATGTTTGGCTCCATCAGAGTGGAGGTGTTCTCAATACCATCTGCTCATTGAGAAATTTCCATGGGCAGCTAATGCAGAACAGGAATGTAATATAAATCACACACTACCTCAATGAGCAGCATCTTCCCTGCCTAGACCAGCCCTCCCTGAAATGGATGCCTTGGTATGGTGAGCCTTAGCAGTTAGTTTATGTTAGAAAAGGCGATCAGGTCAGGATCATCAGACTGGCTGATTAAAGAGCCGGTTTCTAGAGTAGCCTAGCCCTTGGCTACAAAGTCTAGGCAGGGATGTATACTTAGAATGCAAGTTTAATTCTCAATCAATAAGGGGGAGAAAAAAAATATACACACAACAATTGATTGGATTATTTGAGATAAAAACAGGTACCATATCCACAGTCTAAAAAAGCAAACAGAACTTCATTCATTTCAATGAGAAGATGAGGCTCTGACTCATTCAGTGCATCCAAAAATAAATACAAATCAAGCTTTTATTGATCTAGTTCTGAATTTTTACTGTGTGGTCTACTGCATGTATTTGTACTGTGGTAGGATGTTTAACTCTCTTTTCTTAGAAAATGAAAACAAAACAAAACAAAACTCCTCCTAATTAAATTTTCTTCTTAATTCAATTCAGAAATTTTCATTCAGTTCCCAGAAGTGTTCTAGCTTTGAGCTTTAGGAAATGAAGAAAGTGTTTGAACTTTAGAAATTCCTTGAATCATTAGTTTTAGCAGATGCACGATACAGTAATCATCACGAGTGCTGCAACACTCATGTAGCTGACATTTTATTAAAAAATGGAAATATACAGATGTGCTAATCCCTGCAAAGTGCACATGCATCACCACAGATGACTTTTTATTCTTAGGCCATGGTGACCAAGTGAACAAATGTGTGGGCATTAATGATTTCCCCTGCAGTATGCTCCACTAGGTTATCATCAGAGCACAGTGTTTGTTCTAGCTGAATAAAATGCTCTGGGCAAGACACATCAAAGAATCTGCAAGGCTGGTAGTTAGGGCTTTTTTCTGTTCTAAAATGCACCCAAAGGATCTCTACTCTCTGTACACATGGCTGTGTCGGATAGACCCTTACTTGTAAAGTTGGTGCACGAGCACCAACTTATTTTTCATAGAACTGCTGCTGCAATTTTCAGACATGCCTCCTGACTCTTCTTAAGATATACAGCAAGTATCAGTTATACTTAAGGATATCAGGTCTGTGAAAAGTTAAACAAAGGTGCTGACTTTTTGCCTGACATTGTGGATGACACAAGCAGCAAGATCACTAAGTGAATAAACAGAGCTTTCTGCTCTCCCTGCAGCTCTGTGAGCTCTGTTTTTTTCTGACACACTTGCAAACTGTCTGTGGAGCTTAAAATAATTGTCTCACAGAGAAAGTTTGACTTAAACACACAATAATTTTTTTGGGGGGGGACGGAGAGTGTCTAATTTTGTAAGAGATGGGCCAACAGTAGTATTAGACACATATGCCAAAGAACTGCAAGCTTGTGTATGTACCATTTAACATCAAATCCCTTGTCCACAAGGGAAAGGGCATGTGTGCACTCCTCATAAAAAAGCCTTCATATTAAGGCAGATAAAACCCACATATGGCTTCCTTTGCTCTCTATTGTTTAGAACATTTGGATTAAAAGAGACAATCTCTATTTTGCTCAATTGCTTATTCCACAAATAAAATCATCACCACTTGCATAAGGACAAGTTATAATGCAGCAGTTTCACTGCTTATTAAAAGCCTTCGGAAAATACTGGTACCATAACCTATGGATAAGATGCTACTTCTTCCCAGAGCCATCAGCCTGCGTTGTGTGCCACTCTTTCCAGCCCAATTTCTGGTTCAAGAAAGGGCAATGGGATGACCCCAGCTTGGAAACAGTCATTTCTTCTTCTTCAGCAGAGGCTGAAAGTTTATTGCTTCACTGAAGGAATTAACAGAGTCAAAACCAGTTGAACTATTCAGGCTAGACTGCCTCTTTCTGAGTAACCCAGAGAATGTACTAGAGGGGCCTTCTCTCCAAGGAAAGATTATTAACCCAATGTATCAAAAAAGATTTGGTGCCAGACAATTTTTTCACCTTCCTAGTAATACGGGAAAAAATTTCCTTTGGATTTTTTTTGTTACAAAGGAACCAATTACTTTCACTTGTAATAAAAGGCAGAAACAGATTCACACTCAGTTCCAGTTCCTTCACTACCCAGAGAGAAGCAGGCTGTTTAATGAGGTCACAGTTAACTAAACTTTGTTTACTCAATAAAGCCTGTGGGAAGCAGTTTGAGAGGAAGAGGTGTAAATGCTGCTGATGCTAACTCTCCTCTTAGATACAGGTGTCACCCAGAAATTTCAAATGTGTAGTCTCTCTGTTTTCTCTTTCCCTGGGGAATAGACTGTCAATATGGTCAGGACCTAGGGCAAGAGGGACATGTGCAAGCCTAGAAGTGGTGCTGTTTGCTAAACCACAGACCTCCAAATCATGAGCAGCCTGCTATTTGGCTTCCTGATTACCCTTAAGTCTGTAACCTGGTTTGCAATAAATGTCACATCCCCAAGAGTTTCATCTGGTGCCAGTGAAGCCAGTGGGAGCTCTGCTCTCGTCACAGTTCAAGTCTCTTGCTTAAGAGTACTTAGTGTCACTTTATTATAAATAAATAAAATCTCTGTGCTAGCTTTCCTTTAAGTGAAACCTGGCAATGACCTGTCTCTACCTGCGAGGCAGGCAGTGCTGCCTGTAGGTCCAGGTTGTGACAGAACACAAACAAGGAAAAGCAGGATTGAGTCATTGGCAATATTCTTTCCCCAGCACTTCTACCTCTCTTTCAAAGTGTCTGTTATTAAGAACTTGGTATTTTCATAACACTTGGATAATGGTCAGGGCGTGTTTCTGTGGTGACATATTGATAGCTCAAAGATTAATGTGTTATTTTACTATTCCCATTCTGACATCTTTTATGCTTGGCAATCTCACCATCCCATTAGTAATATTAATATGGTGAACCTGGGTTTTAGGGAGATACAAACCATTGCAAAATTTAATGCCACTAATAAAATGTTCTCTGGGCAGTTTTTCAATGCAAGCACTACTCAAGCTCACTATCAAAACATGGCACAGAAAAGAGCTACCAAACATTTATTTCATAATAGGGAGTAAGAGGTTGAGCTTTTGTGATAGTCCTTTATGGACAAGCATGGAGATGATCATGCAGATATTTCTGGTTTCAAATTAAATTATAACATGCATCATTAAAAATTGGAGGAGCTTCATTTAGATTTTCACATCAGTGTTGGATTGAAACTTTGGCAAATGGAAGCCTCTCTATTATTTCTGTTCTGACAAACTCCACTCCTCTCATCTATAAAAGATGGCATTGTTTTTCTCAAAGAAGACTCAAAGTAAAGCCCAACAAAACCACAAAAAGAGCTGAATTAGGGCCTGTGTGTGGGTTTCTCTTTGACACAGAAACTTCTTTTAAGCCTGAGATGAGTTAGTCACCATTGTGATGAAGTCAGCCCCTATTCTAGTACACTTTCTCCAAGGTCACCCAATGACTCAATAAGCAAACTGGGCTGAGAGTACAGGATTTGCATCCTACAAGAGCAATAGTTTTACTATATTTACCCAGACTCTTGTGATTCTGATTTTTTTTTTATGGTGAACATCATCAGGCAGCTCAAACCAGGCACTATTGTCAGCATCAGCAGACAGGGAGCAGGGAGGTGGGAGTGCTTCAGAGGCATTTGGGAAGGGTACAGAAATTCACCCAAGATGCACAGCAAACTTTAATTTTTCTCAAGGGAGAAAGAAAAAAAAGAAGTCAATCCTCAAATGAATGGGACTAAAATGTGACCCCAGGAAAGGTCATTAAAGTACAGAGGCATTTTTCCACTCTGTTTGGTTCAGACACTACAATGCAATCAGGACACTTGGCAGCTCTGCACTTCTACAAGCACCTTAGCAGCATTATGTTTAGATGTGTATATCCTACTGCCTTATGTCTCAGCCATAACAGAATCTTTTCTCTAGCCTGAATAAACGAAGCCTGATCTTTTCCCACATCATTTCTATTTCAGTAGAAATAAAGAGGTCTGCTTATTGGTCTTGACTCCAGTAAGCTGCTTTCCTCTATATATGGGCTGAGACACACAAAATGCTGAGCTGCTTCTGGACACAATTTGATCCTGGACTCAAGATAACACAAGCACAAGCAGATTTGCTCAGACCCACTTTGTTTGGGGGACGTCCCAGGAAGCATCAAATAGAAGAGGCAGTGGTTTGAAACAGCACAGAGAGAACCCTGTGAAGCACTGACCACCACCAGTACCTGTAAAGTCTGATGGGAAGAGTGATCGTGTTGGGCAGGGAGGTGAATTGGAGATGGCTTAGAAGCTCAGCTTAAATTTAAATAGTCAGTACTTAACCTTTTCTTCTCACACTTATCTTCCCTTATAGTCATCCAGGGTCTTTTCTCAGTTGTACAGTAGAGTTTGTGGCATAAACCTGCAACTAATATGGCTTAAAAAACACCACTGAAGTGAATCAGAAAACAAGACTCAAGAAATCTTCCACTCAGACTCTGAGACACATAAAGAAAACATAGTAATTTCTAGATTCTCACAGGACATTAAAAGAAGGAAAAGGATCACAGCAATGTCAGCACTAAGAAAGGTAAACAGAGCTTTTATCCAAAAGTATCTTCAGAATAGCTGTCAGCCTGGAATATCATCACAATAAAACAAGAGGCTCTGTGAACATTAACACACAGGTCCTGAATCACCTCTGCCCTCAGATGGTTGCCTAAATGTGAACCTTCTGAACATTTAAATATAGTTAAATATCAATAGTTATGGCTGATTCCTCAAACCCACAAGATTCTTTCAGGGGACCAGACATCCTTATGTCCAAATATCACTCCTTAGGAAGGTCTCTTCACAGAGATTTATGGGAAATGGTTGGGGTGAGAAGCAGAGCTGTCTACTGTTCTCATCCACATATCCTTTCCCTAGGACACTCCACCACCCTATGAACACAGCCACTTCATTTCACCTATTCAGACAGCAGAGTAACCTGACTTGGCATCTGCTGTTGCCATTCAATAACTGTTTCCTCTCCTGTGTCCATAAGTCATTGTTAAATGAGGACATGAACAAGGGGCTTCCTATTTCTGTCCTACTTCATTACCCATGAACATGAATTGCTTTGTTGGCTGATTCAACCCTTTTCCCAAAATAGGTGTCCCTAGCACTCCCAGTCTCTTCCTGCCTTCTTTTAAAGCAGGACTGTGGAGGACATGGTAGTGCTTTCCCTACAGAGGGAAGAGATGTGGGAGGTGGGTGATTTCACTGCACACAGGAAGAGGACACAAAAGGAGGCTTCTTACCTTACTCTTCCCTGCTGAGAACAAGAGTGCCCAGAAGCCAGGTGAGCTCAGCAGCAGGCCAAGCTCAACTTGCTCTGAAAAACCATCTCAAGCAGATAATTGAAAATTGTGTGGCACACACGCTTAACTGCCCAAAAGTTGCCTGGGACTCAGGAAGTCCCAAAGCTGAGTTTAAAAATCTGTTCTCAATGCCTGAAAGTAATGGTCTTAAATGTAGGGATGGTGTCACACAGGGACTGATTAGCAGGAGCTTGCCACTAGTTTTGGAATGTAATTACCTCGTATCAGTGAAAGTTAATTTCAGTTAAATAGATCATAGCAATATCCTTTGAGTCTGGGTAAGCTGATCTAAGATGAAGGTGCCAGTTCAGTGATTTAAAATTAGAGCAATGCCCTCCCTTCTTCAGGCCCCCCAGCATCATTCTTGTTACCACATGCTAACCCTGCGGTAATCTGATGCTGTACCCGATCAAGAATTGCTATGCTCAAGTGGGAGGCAATGAGAACACAAGCACCACTGCTACAAAAATCCAATAGAATTTGTGTTATTACCAAAAAGTATTAAGAAATGTGAGGGTGCATTTCTGTGGCATTGTGATGGCCCTGTGTTCACATCCTATGTAGAACCATTTCTTTGTAGGGCAGGGATGTGGCCCAAAGATAAGTGTAATACATCAATTATGAAGTATTCCTTACTATCTGGAAAAGAAGAATCGGCAGATAGGTCTGATAGAAGATAAGTACCCTTTCATTAAACCAGATAACTAAAGAAGAGGAGGAGAAATCCAAACAACACACTCAATTACCCATCACTAATTATTAATAAAACATCTGATTGAAAAGTAATTTTTGCTCAAACTTGTGACAGTGTAATTCTAAAGGAAGGACAGGCTGTTGCCCTTCAACATTTTAAAGCCCCCATCCTCTGCCCCTCAGGGTTTGAACATCACTCTCTGGTGATACCAAGTCTGCCCACACACAGGCAAAATAGCAATGTCATGGCTGATGCTCTGGCCCTTGAAACCCAAAACCTGAGCTTCAGCCAGAGGAAAACAAGAGATTCAAGCTGTTGAGCAGATATTTGGTGGTGCCTCATTGAGACAAATGTTCTTTTCTTCCGAACATCAGAGTTCAGCATCCCCTATCTACATATGCAGACACAGTACAGCAGAGCTGTATCCAAATGTTTCACAGGCATATTAGACCAATATAACATAGATTCCACTACCTTTTAAGGTCCCTTTCCATTTCCTACTGTCTTGTTGCATGACCAGTCTTAAACTCCCCATAAACTCTAAGCTACATTTTAATCCAGAACAAACAGATCCAGTGCATCAAAGGTGAAGAAGCAGTGACAGAT
>JAOXXN010000364.1:11864202-11876671 GCA_026770055.1 Myrmophylax atrothorax | reverse complement strand
AATTGAGCACATTTTATTAAGTGTACAAAAATAACAAACTTAATAGAGGGAAAAAAACAAACATAATGTCCATGGAATTCTATAGGGCAGCTCTCAGTATCTGGATACACAAGTATTTGGTGAACTCCCTTTTACTTCAAATGGTGCATTTGGAGGTCACTTTGTGGAAATCATTCTGTCCCTGTGACTGGAGGAAAAAGGAGGGTTAAAGTTATTTATATTCTGACTGTTTCTCTGGGTTTTGGGGCCATGAGTCTCAATAGAAGCTTAACTCATTTATAAGGGTAAAACACAGAAGATTGCCTGTTGTTTTTTCTAGTATTTTTCTTCCACCTTAGGTTTTGTAGCTAAAGGAATAAAAAGCAACTTTCAGTCTGTGGCTTGACTATTTAGGACAGATGTGCTGCCAAAGTCCAGCATGCTTTTTTATTGTTTACGCATGTACTCCAGATGAGTTTATTGGTGAAACCTAGGTTTTATTCTTGGTCATATGGCTATAAATTAAAACTGTAAAATAAAATGACAGCTTCCTCCTACTTATGCTTGTTAACTTGATCTACTAAATAATCTGTTTTCCTTTCTTGCCTCTGTGTTTAAATATGGACATGTAGGCTAAAAGTCCAAAGCTAACGGAGATAAAGAAACATTAGAAAAGAGTTTCAGCTAAGACTCAGTCAAACTGGAGTAGAGATCAACCAATGATAAAAGAGTTACAAATTGATTTTTGGAAAACATACATATTATTAAGCTGTCTCACAATTGCAGGATCCTTGTCATTTGACAGGGTAAGAAATCTCAGGCTCTGCTCTTTCTTGAGCCGCTGCAACCTTTCGAACTTTGCGTTCAATCAAAAGAGGAATAAGGTTTTTACAAACTAAACAATGGATAATATTTATTCATGGCGCAGTTCCATTTACTTGTCTGAAGTTAACCTAGTAATGAATTGTAACCATATAATTCACCCAGAGGATTTATTTACTCAGTGAAACTGAAAAGGTGGAGTCAAAACAGTCTATCAGGTCAGGCAACACAGCAAAGACCACACAGCACTGCAAACTCAGCCATAGTCTTCTCAGCCTACTGTTCACACATATGTAGTAACACAAAAATATTTCCTTTAAATTAGCTGTGGGAGTTTAGTCAAAACAGCAGTTGTAATTAACCTCTGAACAATATGTGTAGCAATAGCTAATTCTACGCTACTTGAAGATTTTCACCAGTGTCTTTCAGACACATACACCACAGCTGAAGCAGAAGTTGCGTGCTTAATACAAAAAGGGATTGTTTAAATTCTGTGAGATGTGCTAAGCAGAAATTCACTTATGGTCATCCTGAATTTGTTAAATACAGTAAGTCCATGATGTGCTAACTGCCCAGGGAACGGCAGGGACTCGAACTCAGGTCCTTGGGATTCAAAAATCCACCGCACAGGCTCAAAGGGCACACCCATGTGGGGAGAGCCCTTCCTAAATCTTCATTTGCGAAGTCTGGCGATAAATACATACCTGATGTGCTATGATATTTTAAGACAAAATTCAGGATAGCTGCTGGAGCCTGGCTTCTTCTCTCCTATACCTTGTCCTCTGAATAGCTTCATGAACAAATCCCACCTATTTCATTGCCTTCAAGAGCTCATAAGTTACAAAAAATTAAAACAAACTCAAAAAGATTTATGTAGAATTTTCATCAGGGTAGCAAGAGAACAAGACACAGACTCTACCATCCTGAGGGAACATCTCCTTCCTGTGCTGGCCCCATGAACAATGGGTACATGCAGAGGTTTGAGCACAGGACACAGAAGTCACACCAAAATCTTGCAAAGTGGCAGAATAAAATATTGGAGCTTTATTATTCAAGAACTGTTACATGTGACCATTAAATGTCAGCTACTTTTCCAGCTCTAAACCACCTACAACATTTAAGTTAAATAAAATGTATTGACATCTTTATCATGAAGTCACGATTAAACTTTAATGAAAGACTTAAAATTTATCATCAGAATGTATTTTTTGAATGGGTCACCCACATCAAAGATTCCATCACAGAGATAATATTTTAAAAATAGCTTCCTAGATTCACATCCTTCTGACAGATGATTCAGGAGGAGAGGAAAATTATAAAGAATTCAGTCTTGACGAGGGCAGAGCACCCGTCATTCTTGCGCTAATACGGCTGTTTGAAGAACAAGTTAAATTGCAGAGGAGGACTGAGAAACAGCATAGTCAGAAAAAAGGGAAGCTTACTCCAACAGAGAACAAGTTTTAAATGTGTCAAAATTAAGTGACTAATTAAGACTAATTCAAATTAGAACTAGCTGGTAGTTTAACATTCCTCAGATCTTTATTCAGCAGAAGTTCTGAGTGTTTTTAGTCTTATTCTCTGCCTGATTTTAGTCCCACCAAAGTCAATTAGCAATCAAAGAGCAGTTCAGAAAGTTTGAAACCTGAGAATAATTTTATTTATTTTTTTGAGATTTCTTAGGCTTTCGTCTGGTGTGCTAACTAGGTCCTGTGTAAAAGTTTTGATTGAGACCAAACTACAGCTACATCCTGTACAGCTTGTGTATAAACACAGCAGTGCGACACATGGGGTCAGGTTTTACCTCTGTGAATCATCCTGCTCAAATCGTGTTTCCAGGGTAACCAGAGCCACCATTCAAGTGCAAGAAGTCTTTCCTACAGAAACCCAATCACTGGAAAAGCATCTTCCTTATACATTTATGGACTGGCATTTCCCTTTTTGAGGCCTTATTTCCCTTTTAAAATCCATATATAAACTCAACTAATACAATTGTTTCATATTATGTGGTTTATTTTGTTTCTATGACAACCTGAGGAAATGAGTTCCAATGATTAATTACACATCCTGGGCCAGGATCTTACACTTCTGGCTTTGCCCAAGCTGGCCCCATTACTATCAGTTCAGGACTCTTTTTTCACATCACTACAATGACCTTTTTCCTCCCAGAGACACCCTAGGCCCAGGAAGAGAAGCAGGCAAGCAGGTCCACAAAACTCCCTACCAAAAATCCTAGTGTTGGTGTAGAGTAGAAAGTCTCTTCTTCTAACAGAGCCCTTCATGAGAGCTTCCAAGTAAATCACAAATTCTTTTTCCTTAACAGTTGCCAAGGACAAAATGCAACACAGTCACAGAAAAACTAAAGTAGTTGCTGTCAATACTAATAAACTCCAGAAACTTTAGCAGAAATTTAAAACCTCTCATACTACTGTAGATTAATAATGTGAATTCCCTTCTGCTAACTCACACCAGGTAAAGTCATTCATTTCTTTGATGGCCTCTTCAGGATTTATTTTTGGCTTTGGACCTCATGAAGAAGGATTTGTGGTGATTTTCTGACACTTCTAACTTGTCAGAAACTTAGACATATCCTCCTGTTATCTCAAACAGTTTGGATGTATCCTTAGGAATGTAGCCATTTGTGTACTGGAAAGACTTTATTGCTGCTATTTTTTGAGAGATGTACTTGCCATGAAGTTGCTTTTCTCTTATATTCACAAAACTGCTCTATGCTGCTTCTCTGCTGCATTCCAAACAAAGGTTTATTGATGAATCTTTTTGATGCACACAGGTTGCCATCATCTCATAGTGTGAGATAATGGATGTAGTTTGTGGAATACTGGGTCATGTATTTGGGAAATAAATCACACCCCAAGTTCCTTAATGTATATTTCACACTGAGGCATGTGTGCCTTTTACAAACTTAGGCAAGATCTGCAAACATTCTTACCAAAAGGGGAATAATGTTTGGGGGAGGTAAAATTCCTCCTTGGCTTCCTGAAAAGGTTTGTATGAATTGACTGAGCAACAATCTGCAACCCACCAAGTGACATGTTTTTCCGTGAGACTGAGCTCCTCAGGAGCATATTCTATTCTGAACCAAGGAGCAAGAAAGAAAATAGCCTTGCAGTATCCTTTAAGCCTTATCCAAACAAAAGTCAGGATTTTTTAAAGTGACAAATGACTGTAGGTGCCTTGAGACTCCATAAAGAGGTCTGATTTCTAGGGCTTAAGGTGTTGCCTGAAAATAGCTGTCTTGCTGGTGCCTCATGTTAGCCAATCTAGTACAGAGGCACTCCAGCTCACCAGACTTTTCTCTTACATCAACTACTACTGCAATCTACTGGTGATACTGTTTGCCAAACAATGAACAACAATGAACAGCAACCTTGCTGCATCGGAGATTCCTCCAGGTTTCATTACCTACACAAGACTAAAATATCTCTCCTGGTAGTTTGAGTCAAAACTGAGTAATTCAATTTGTCAAGCAGGGAAATTTTGGAGACTCTCAAGACTGAGACCTTCTCTACTTCCAAACCCTAACTGGGAAGGGAAGCAAATGAAGTGCTTTGCCCCTTTAGATGCCAAAGATAACCTCCAAGTTGTAAAGCAATCAACTCATATGTTACAGAGACCTCAAGCAGACAGGCTACAGCAAAAACAACCAAGGTGCTAATTTCAACAATCGATCTCCAGGCCAGGGTTCTCTTCAAAGGGTACTCATGATCATTTGAGTGTTAACATTTCCAAACAACTAATATAAAAAGAAATATCCTCTGCTGGCTTAAGTGACTTTTTAAAGGAGCGTAATTCATTCCGACTGATATGCCAGGGAACATATGTTAAAAATCAAACTCTATGCAGCATATGAACTGTTACAATTAAAATAATGAAAGTTCACCCTCTGGGGTAAAACTGAATATGCCTTTACCAATGATAGAAAACAGGAGTGCAGCATTTAGAAGGAGAAAGTTCCACTGCATTATGAAAGGCACTCTTGGACCACCTTCAAGAGGGGATCATTGCCCACTAAGATGCCACTCCCCAGTGTGCTCATCTCTTGTGCCTCAGAGTTATGGTCACAATGTAAGGCTTAGGACATCACTGGGCATGGATAGTTTCATTGAAGATATTTTCAGGGGAGGACTGAGGATGAGAGACATTTAGTGTTGCAATTGGAAACATTTACAGCACAAAAATTCATGTACATAGCATGATCACTCGCCTCCTCTCTAACTGCAGAATTAGGATACCATGCGCTGTAACTGAAAGAAAGGGAAATACACCCATGTCTCCAGTCAACCAGAGTCTGCACGTCCTGAGTGACGCCATAGCTTTAAACATAACTCTTTTGTGTGAATTAGTCACTCATATTCTGTCTATCTACATAGTTTATTTCACTTGTCACTTTTCACTTGTACTTGGCAGAACAGAAAAAGGAGCCTGGGATGACAGGTAGAATGTTATCCACTAACAGGGCAGCACTTGTCCACTACTTTTATCCAATCTGCTTTGCTGCAGCTAAGCCTTCCATGCTAGAGCCTCTATGGAGTCAGACCAGGGAGTAGAGACTGGGCTGGATTCTTGTCAAACCCCACTGATAAGGGCATGTTCACACTGGCCTGGGAGGAGGCCAGTTTTGCAGTCTTAGACCCAGTGACTATTCACCACTCAAAACTATTGCTTTGAGCCATGTTGTGTTTTCAGGCACCTCAGAAAGTTATCACCTCCTAGGGAACCCAAAGCCTGCCAGGCTTGTGAGGCTTATTTAAGCTTTCTATTCAATTGCTATGTTAATTGTAAGGTGCTCACATGCAGTGGCAAACCACAGGCTCACTTGCAGGACAGCTTAGCTGTCTAAGTTTTGTTCCAGCTGTCCATTGCTGATTCCCAGCTACCTATGAAATAACTACCATGTGAGCACTCAGCCCACTTCAGTGGAACAGTTTCAAACCAACAGGCAACTGAACTGACCCTGTTTGCTCAGCTGTGCTTTTCTGATTGGTACTGCAAACTCCATGTAAAATTAGTGCTGTGTCTATCTTATTAAGATTGATCAGTCAGAACTTCTTTAATCTGGTAGTTCGAAACGTTTTGTACATGGCAGTGTTCAATCTGAACTTTTCTTCCCACCTTAGCATGCACTTGCTCTGTGTCAGCTCTCTGTGCCAGGACTTCTGAATATTTCTTTTAAAGAATGCAGTGGCAGATAGGGGAGCCTTGGACTTTTGATTTCTAGGAATTCTGTGACATTGTATCCAGATTCCATGATATATAATATTTCATTGCTAACTGACATTGTCAGGTGACTCACAGGCAGTTCTAATCTGGCTGGTCAGTGCAAGTTCTAATTTGCTCCACTTCCAGGAAGGATACAAGAGATCTCAAAACTAATAATCTGCTGGTTCCATCAAAACCAGCCACAGCTAAAAGCCCTTTGCAGATTACCCATAAAAGTCTTTGTGGGCCTCCAGTAGTCAAAAATATTGCACATTGAGAACTTCTGGAAGGAAATGATGCCTGATTTCCACAAGAGGCTTTCCTTGTGACCTTGCTTCCCATAGCACTATCATAGATGCAATGTCATGTCTGCATGGAGGTCTCTTCTCTTGCCATTTCCTCTAGAGCCAATGCTGGTACAAAGTGCCAGGTTTCTTCCTTATAACAACTCAAGGGCTTCAGTTCTCTAATGCAGAGTGATGGCATCTCTATAAGTTTCATCTTGATGTTGGCAGTGGCATTTCTACTCACTCACTGGGATCCCTACTCACTCATTTATGAAGAACCTTACCTCATGTTTTCACTCTCATATGGCTTGTGCTCCATGAAAGACTAAGAGAGGAGAGGGGAGTTTTTCTTGCCTACCTTTGAGCTACACTTATCAGTGATACACAAGAACTTGGAGTGTAATGAACATGTGTTTCAGGCTATGTTCAATTCTGCTGCTCTGCAGCACTAAGCAACAACTGTCCCTCACACAGAGACAAGACACACTTGGTACACTGGTTTTGCACACCGGAGGAAGAGAGCCCTTTGTGTCAGATTGCTGGTGCCATCCAGCAGACAAGAGCTTCATGTCTTCTTACACAAACTGTCATTCACCAACAGTCAAAAAAAACAAGGGCCTTTGCTTCCTTCACTAGGAATCCCACAAATCTCGGATCAATGCATGAAGAAGACAGATTAAGGCTACGCTGATTGTGTAATGTAAAACAGAGACATAAAAGTGGGAGCAGACTCGAGACAAAACTTGTCCACCTAATGGGAAAACCTGCTAAGCTTTCCTCTGTCTGGCTGTGCCCTCACTGTTTCCTCAGCATAGAAATAAACTTAACTATGTTAAAAATGTTCAGTAAAAAGCTGCAAATGAATACATCTGAACTCAGGGTCCTTGTCCTTTTCCACTCTCATGTTGTTCTTTGTCATCTCTTCACTTCTCCCTTCCTTCCGCCCTTCCCAGTCAGCATTTTTGCAGTTTATATCATACTCAACTCTGGCATTTTAGTAATGCACTTGGAAGTTGCTCCCAGAGGCTAAACTTTATTCCTCCATGTGAGTTTTTTTGTTTCACGCTTGAATAGGCTTTTCTTGGAAGGGCAAGTACTCACAGAACTGTAGCACACGGCAATCATGCTACATGTCGAAATGGTATGTAAATATTAATACTCACACAGCACTGAAGATTACAAGATAATTAGAAGCCACATAACCATGTAATTCAGTTTATAAAGATCATGACAGCTATAGAACCAAATTTTGTCATTCTTCCAGGCCTGACTCCTTGGAATCTCTTTTTCCCCTTTGTTTATGAGTAATTAATCATTTGGACCCTGATCCAAAAAGCTCTAGAGTCAATGCAAGTCTCCCATTGACTGCAGCAGATTTTGGTCTTTGATTAAGTAAACTCTCTTGAGTCCTTGGCAGCTCAAATCTCAAGCACATTAAAGGACTCCTGGTACCCCATTCCCCAGCAGCATCCAAGTGAGTTGTCAGAAAACAGTCACATGAGATTCACTCTTTGGAACAGACAAGAGGGTCAGGCAAAGCCTTTCATTTGGACAGAGGACATGCATGTCCTCAAGCACACCAGGTCACGTACTGCCAGAGCTCATCAGGCTACAATGCCTAAGGGTCCACTGCCTGGCTCTGCTCCCACCTGGTGACACCGGGCCACCTCTTGCCAGTCAGTGACACTCACGTCTCCCCAGAGAAGCAGAGGAGCTATAGGGCTTTGCCATAGACAACTCACTACCAAAGGAGCATGGAATGGGAGCTGGAAGAGTGAAACATGTCTTGGCAGGCACAGCATAAGGAAAGAATGCTTCCAGCTTCCTCTCCACTCCCCAGACACCACTTTTGATCAGATTTTGCTTTTCTGGTGGTAGCATCTATTTCTCTTTCTGGCTTGCACACAGTTATGGAGTCAAAACAAGTACCCTTTAAATACAGCTCTTGGTGGTTTGGACCCTGTTTCTTTACAGGATCTGTTTGTAGGCAATCTCTGCTTTTTGCAGATTTATTCTTTAAACTGTTTGCCTTCTAGCTGTAGAACAGGCAGTAAACATTGTGATAAAGAGATGCCAGTGGACAGGTTTCCTCTCACATGCTGTGAGAGTCCTTGACAGAACCAAACTGGCATCTCGGAGATATACACAGATTATCATGACCAGACTTCGTGAACGAAGATTTGGGAAGGGCTCTCCCCACATGGGTGTGCCCTTCGAGCCTGAGCAGTGGATGTTTTAGGTGAGGCTCAGCGTGCGCAAAACTGGCCCCACCATTTAAGTCCTAAGGTTCATCTGCCATGGCCAAGTGAGCTTGGACAGTGACAGTGAAGTCCTCAGGTCTAGAACCTACAGCCTCCAGTATTGCCAGGAGGCCTACCATCCAAGTTCTAACGGGCTGACCCTGCTGAGCTCTGGAGATTGGATGGGATCAGGTGTCAGGGAGTCATTTAACTGCCTTATATACACAGATAGATGATGAGCAACAACATCACTCTGCTTGAACACTGAGACCTAAAATAACATTTTATGGCATTCTTTCCTAACCAAAAGAACCTATTTAGAATCCCTTTTTCTTGTGCTTTCTGTCCACACATGTTCAGTAAACCCCAGAAATGTTACAGAGACCTTTATGAGTCTTTTGAAGTGAAAGTGTTTCTCAGGTAAATACATGTGCTTTAGGTGTTTATTATTACAGTATGCACTGAAACTGTCTCCATACCATGTTTCTGGAAGACTGGATTGGAACAGATCTTATTTAAAGCCAGCATGTCACCATCATGTCATTGCAGGGTACCCAAAAGAAAGTGATTCATAAGATATATTTTAAGTAGTCCACATTTTGACGATTCAGTAATGTGTTGTTTCCTCCTCTGCCCATATTCAATCTGTACCCTGGGGTTGAGGTTTCACAATATTACCATGTTCCAGAAGCTTATTCCCCACACCCTCTGTTGCTCCTCCCTGATCATTTATATACCCACCAGAACAAGGTGGCTCACGTTTTGGGCAAAATTTCTTCAGTAAATAAGCTTTGAGCTCCAAATAGTTTGCGAAGTAATTTGACTTACATTTGTAAATAGATAATTTAAAAGCTTAGATTGTAGTGTTACAATATGGATTATGAAGGCTTTCTCCCACCAGCTTTCTATGTATCCATTGTAGGATGAATTCCAAAGAATTACCATGACTGCAATCTAGTATGTGCTTTTTGCAGTAACTTTAAAAGCCAGCACATCATTCATTCACTTGAGTTTTCACAAATAGCAGTCTCCCATCGATCCTTGGAATTAAATACAAAATGCAGGCTAAACTGAATTTTGGCTTTAATATTGAATGAACTTAAAGAATAATGGTTTTCTGTTATGAATTTCTACTGGTACATTTTTATTTGCATGTAAATGGTCGAGATGCAATTTCATAATTGCTGACTGTTCAAAGCTAAGGAAAGAAGTGATATGAATTACCTCCATGCTTCCACTAATATTTTTTGCCTGTGTCATACAATCACAGCAAGGGACCATGAGGTGGCCATGGAATGTAAGCATTCTGCTGCTTTCTCAGCAGCTCTTGGAGCTGCAGAAGTGATAACCAAAGCTTTGAGGAAGCACTAGCTGGACTTCACACATGTCAATTTAACACTGTAGTGAATTTCCTCTGGAGTGTCTGTAGATGCATGTTCCTCTGAACAGCAGTAAGTCTAGATTTACAAAAACAAAACAAAACAAAAACAAACAAACAAACCCACAAAACCTATTCTTGGTTTAAAAACTAGGCTCCATCCATGCAAATAGATGCTCTACATTCTTCCTAAAATTATGCTGCCATAAATATCTAATGGGTCACAGCATGCTACCAGGTCATCTCTCCAAACCTCTGTAAAAGAGTAATTGAAGTCAATGCCAACAGCTAAAGAACAAACTTACAGACTTGCATTTGAGAAGGAGTCATAACTTTCCACCACGTAAGGTCAGTCCCAGCTCCTGAGTGAGGCATCAGGACACATGGCAAAGAGTATAAGAATGAGATATGGGCAAAGATGCATCAATGGACATTCTTACCAAATAGTCAAAAAGTAGGGAAAAAATACCTCCCAGACTATGTGTTAAAGCAATGAGCCAACGAAGCTCTTTCTATATCTTGATTTCTTGCATATATTCATATTTATCAGGCGTATTCCACTCACAGTAAAACTATTACATTTTACTATGGATTTGTGAAGTGGATTTAAAAAAGTCTATATACTATTTTTGATGATCTTAATAATGTTCAGTGCAGCTGCCTGATGGTACTAGACAAGATGATCCAGTGCCTTACACCAAGTATGTTGCAGCAAATTAACCAGTATGCCTGTATGAGGCCTGTGTCCCTCTATATTCAAGACTGTCTCAAAATCACTTGGTGACAGTGAAAAGAATGAAAGGAAAGCTTTACATTTATTTCAGCTCTTAATCACGTATAACACAACCTCTTCTATAGTGTTGTCCCTTATCTTATTCAACCTTGTACTTTCAGATGCCCATTCATAAATAAATTGACAATTACCTTCAAATGCAGCCTGTCATTTATGAAAAACCTCACCACAGAGTTTGTTTGACAAAAAAAAAGGGATGTTAGAGCATCTTTTGAGGGTTAAATTTGCTGTGACTGAGTGTCTCACAGCCTTTTTTTCTCCAAGGCGTTGATGATCTCCATGCCTAGTCTCGGTCATAAGCTAGACATCATCATCGTTCTCAGTCCCATTTATGGGTTTAGAGCAAGTACATTTATTACTATATGACTTGGCAGGAAATTCAAAGGCAAGGTGGTTGAAAACCATAAGCCACAGAAACATACATACTGCCAGTTCTGACTCCAAAGGAAAGTGCTAAAGCTGCAGCTTCCATCCAAGCAGTGTCAGACCCATGGAGGCCGTATCATTAAGCTGGCTCTACCTGAGGGTGAAGGGAAGAGTGACAGGGATAGAAAGTCATCAAGAGAGAGCTGATCCATCTGATCCCATCACCCAGGACAGTTGGCCCTTAAGAGTGTCCCCCAAGCTGCAGATGCAAAAGGCAGAAAAACCCTGACAAGGTTTTTATGGCGGTGACAAGTCAGCCAAAACCCAGAAGATCCTGTTAGATACGAGTTTGCTGTGATTAGATTAAGTGTTCTCTTTCTGTAATTTCTTCCCTTACCTCTTTTATAAACATTTGTAACTGTGTTGCCTATATTAGATGCTGTAAATACTTTTAGTGGCACTTTTCCCAAAACTTCCCTTTAATTTAAACCAGGCTAAGGTAGCTGGGTAAGATCAAAGTGTTTTTCATCAAGACTGGTAAATTAAAAAACATGAGTACTAAGAAACTGTATCACGTGTCCAGCTCCTAAACATACTTCTGCAAAGTCAAAGGGTAAAGAACTTTCCCTGACAGAAACTACATCAGCTGACTTCTGAAGACTTGGCCCTGCAGGCGGGGGGAGAAGCAATCCTAAGAACATAGCCTTCTCTGGCACACAAGGAGCTGGTGGGAAGCAGTCCTGAGCACAAGGACACTACAGGAAGTACAGGAGACTTTTCTAAAGCAAAAGCATTTTTATTTTCCATACATGCACGTGGCAGACAGCATTATACAGCTTGGCAGACTGACCATGCTTTCTAACACTTTCATAAGTCACATGTCTCTCTTTATTTGCAAAATCAACCCTGGAAAATCTAAGTGCAGCTGAATAAAACCTGGGAAAGTTTTAAATGTGGAAAACTGTGGTTTCACAGTTCAGCCTTAATATCAAGGCGTTTTGTGTCAGAGTGGCACGATATCATTTCAGTATCATTTCTTTTTTTCTGTTAAAGTTTCAAATAGGGATTTTAAGTTAAAAAAACCCTCTGTACGGTTGTGTTCAGTCTGTACGTTGGATTCATGCAAACAGTTATTATCCTAGGGGACCTTTAGTTCTGTCTTTAAGAAAGTGCAAAATTTTTGACCACAGGATTAAGTTTTGGTGTATGTTCAAGACAGCATGCTCCATCTAAACTAGGATTCTCAAGACAGTATCACAATACAAAGATCGTTGTTACTTATAATCTTCTTTTTGCCTTAAGAACTAGTGTGTAGGAAGAGGCAAAAATGGATGATCAACTCAGAGACTTACAGTTGGAGTTTTGGAGGGGAGTTTTTGGTTCTGTT
>JAOXXN010000364.1:11852962-11863866 GCA_026770055.1 Myrmophylax atrothorax | reverse complement strand
CTGCCCCTGTCCCAGTTCTATTGGTTGATAGACCCTAGACCCTGCCCTTTCCTCAGTTCTTACCCAATCCAGTTAGAGCTGGGAACTGCCCCTAGGGTCGGTTAATACCAGTTGAGGTTTTGAATAAAACAGTTGATCCTCCTGCTGCAAACAGCCTGCTTTAATTCTTTGTCTCTCCCTCCCTTCTCTGCCCCCATGGAACAAAGGGGATAGCAGGGAAACCCTTTTCCCTTACCTTCCACGTTGCACATAAGAGATTTTGTCCCTTAAAACCTATACTAGTGGAGACTGAGCTTTGTGCAAAGTACAACACAAAGAGAACAGCAGACTGGCTTCACAGAAGGAGCTTATTGTCCAAAGAGAGACCTAGTGGTGAGAAACACAAAAGTCCTTGGAAAGCACAACATACACATAACAGTAGCTCGTTGGCATTGTAGCAGGGGATTGGCCAGAAGGTTTAGGCAATGAAAGGCAGAAAGCTGCTGTAAAATGTGGTAGCCAAAGGAGTAAGAGTGAACTGACACAGAGTTGAAGAAGCTGAACAAAAGGAAGTAGGAGGACAGACACAAAGAGGCAAACAGCATGGCTAGCTGAAGTCCAGGCAAAACTCTCTAGAGCTCTCTGAGTGCCCAAAGTCCCAGGCTGTGGCTGGCCACAGCCTCTGGCCAGTTTCTCTGCAGGCTTCCCCATGGGCCACATAGCAGAGTGGGAGGATGAGGCATCTGGGCAGGGTCCTCCCCTGCACACTTCTGGGTTCAAAAGGTTGCTGGCAAGCCCCATGTCTCCCCTTCCCCTCCGTGCAGCAGGCCTGGTTTTGGCTGCCTTCACAGCTGCAGCTGTTCCTACCAGCTGGAATCAACCGACCTGGCCCTGTTCCAGCTCAAAAGCAATTACATTCTTGCAAGTGGATATTGCAACTTCCTGTCCTAAACAATCATGTACTGTTCCTCTGTACTTTTAACCAGCTGCTGCCTTCTACTCAGAGATGGCTGCAGCCACAGAGGTGGGGCCCTGGAAGAAAGGTGGTGGTGTATCAAGAGATCATTCTTGTGTAGGTTCACCTGCAGTTTAGAAAGGTCAGGGAGTGCTTCCTGACAGCCCTGCATTCCTATGGGTAGCACTCTGCTCCAGCAACTTCTGAGTGATGAAGAATAATATGATGTGGGCTAGACAGTGCAGCAGGAGAGTGCATTTTCTTGTCCTAAATCTTCCAGGAGAAATCTTCCTCTATACCTGAACTTCATAAAATAAGGCACCTCCAGGAGTTGGTGCAAGAACTCCCTTGCCTTTGCCAAGTGTTTAAAACCAGAACTTGGTCCACAACACCTGGAAAAGACTTTAGTAAAACATCTTAGTGCAAAATGTGCTGAAAGCATCCAAATGATAAGCAGGATTACTGGTCTCAAACTTACAAACATACATTTCTGTAGTCTTCTAAAACTCTTCCCCTCAATCTCCAGCTTCTACATTGTGTGCACAGGAGAAGAGGAGACATGTATATTTCCATACCAGGTAAGAACCAGCATCTGCCCAAGCAAAGCTCAAGACATATTGTTCCTTTCTAACTTTGCCACATTATAAGTGTGGCTCTGAAGTGATTGCAAGAACTTGTATTTCTGTAACTTTTTCCACATCTGAGTTTTTTCAGAGGCGTGGATTAGTTAAGTTATCCACTCCTAAGAGAAAGGTGCACACACATTCCTTAATGTAAGCACAGCACAGAATAGCACAGAGAGGGCAAAGTACCGTGAAAGACAGAATAAACACATGGGAAAGCTGGGAACCAGACTCCCAAGTAAGAGGCTGTGACATGCTGTAAAAGGTCAGAAGGATTTTGAGGATAGAAATTCCTACTCAGACAGGCACCATCTCTTGTAACAAGCAGTAGATCCACACCAGCTAGTCAGGACAGTTAAACCCCTCACTTCATCGCAGAATAATTGCCTACACATTTGGTGAGGGAGGGCTTTTAAACATTGCTGATTCCTACCTCCTTAGTTCCTGCTGCCTAAACCTTTTTGTCTGTAATGAGTGGGCTGGTGAAGTGCCTGTGAATTACTTCTACTCCCGTGTCAGTGAGACAAAGTAAATCACCCAGAGCCCCACCAAATGACTGCACAGGAGTCCTGCCATAAGTCCATCACAGCTTGGAAAAATAGCTTATCATCTTGCCATCGTTCTGTCAGGCTCTGCTTGCAAGATACTGCTAAGCACTAGGACATTTCATTGTAACAAACAATGGTGCAAATACCAAGTAGTCTATTAACAGAACAGTCCCTTAATATGACTAAAAAAGTCTGATACATATTCTGAAGAAATTGCAGTTAACATTATTTCCCATGCGTTTTAATAGGACAATATCAAGTGATGCATTCATAAAATAAGCATTTTGAAAAAAAAATTAACCAGCAGTCACATGATCTTTCCACCTACTGTTTTAGATTTGTGATAGGCTCTGTCTTGGCAGACAGCCAGGCAGTCCTAAATATAGTGTAAAACCAAATATTTAAGTGTCAGTCTGAGCAGACAGGGGGGTTTGGTTAGTTTGGAAGGTTTTTTATTGGTTTGTGGTTTTTTTAACACATTGCCTTCAAGTGCTACAAAGTCTGCTGCAGATGCATCAATTGATAAATATTTCTCCTCCAAAGGAAGTATTATATGCTCGGGATTCCCAAGGTAATGCTACAGGAGAGCAAATACTAAGTACTATGACATATGGGTTTGAGTGCTGTAATTTATAAAAATGTCTCAAAGTGTTGTACACTGCAGAAAAGCACACAGATAAATCACAGAAACATATATATTAGGTACAGTGTATTTTCAGCATGTGCTGTCTGCCAGTTTGTAACATACACACCTGCACAGGGGAATACTAGAAAGCAGGACATTCAACAATATTTATTAGCTATTGTATCACCAAACTGTCATTATCTACATGTGTCACTTCAACATTCTGCTTTGCACAACTGTAGTCTATTACCCAGTTATCTCACCTGTATGACATTACCTGGGTAAGGTCAGTAGAGTGAAACAGGGAACCAAAAAAAACCATTTAAACTATTTTTTATTAAATTTTTTACTAAATTTTTACTGAGTTTCCACAGATCTTCTCACAACATCCTGATCTCACATGGGATTCTGATTTTTATTCTGTTCCTTTTTTTCTTTTTTTTTTTTTTTTTTGTGAATCATGTAACTGCTTTCTCCAGTTTCTCCCTTGCTAGCGTTGTGCTGGATGATCTCCAGCCTGTTTCAGACACAGGAACACCTCACTTGCTGCTTTTCAGTATGTAATTTTTGCCCTTCCTGCAGCTCTGCTAACAGGCTAAGAACAAAGCTGTCTAGTCCCAGAGCACAGATGTACTGTAAAAGAAGAAAACACTTCCTTGCACTGGTGAGTGAAAGAGTGGGTTTCCAAGAGCCTGCAGTAACCAAAGTCAAATACATCTCCAGACCTAAGCCAGGGCTGAGGTAGTACATGTAAATACTGATAATAAGAGATCCAGCAAATTAAGCATCAGCTCCACAATCATCACTGAAATGTGGTTTGGGGTTTTTTTCTCTAATCAGAAATTAATTAGGCTTTTTTAAACTTTAAGTACTGGGAAAACCAAAATAAGCTAAAAAGAATGTCCTTCAGCTCCTCCTGTCACTGACCTCATACTCATACCACTTACAACATTTGATAATATCTCCCATACCCTGTTTATCAATCTCTTTCCACTCCTCCTAACAACCTCCTTTCTCCCAATAAATCATCCTGGTTTCATTTCTATTACTCAAATAACATATTTCTCATCTTCATTTTTTACTTACCTAGTTAAAGTTTTCTCAGAGTTTGGAGCACAAGCTATTCTAATCCTTTTAGTTTTCCAAGTCCCATTAATCATAGAAAAATAATTATTATGTTACCACAAAAATCGAGACTATTGACACAGTTGTAAAAGGAGTTCCTCTTTTTCTTACTATTACCTGCACCTTACCTTTCCCTTCTGCTCCATAGCAATAGTCACACAGACTGAAAGGCTTTTTATTTGTTTTTGCACTGGCACATCTGTTGCACTCAGTTATTGGATGCCCCATTCTCTTGAGAATTTAAATTGCCTTTATTAATTGCTATTAGTAACAACAGATGATGTTGATTAACAGTTCAAAGAAAACAAACAGACAACTCCCATTAGTTTTTAAAGCTTCTCATTGAGTGTCATATTTAAGTAATTCCTCAGGGACTGTTTTAAAAGTCTGGCCCATTTTGTTGGTAAGAGTCTGCTACAACACACCAAGCATTCAACTGAGCAGAAAAGAATTTAATGGGACTGTGAAACAGTCTAATCAGGTTGATGCTCTGTTCCTGTCTAGTATTGCAGGACATTTTCTTTTCTCCCCACAAAGTCTCATGATCAAATAAGGAGGTTCTGGACACAAGTTTTTCCAGGGTTGTGCAGTGGTGTTAAATTTATTAAACAGCAGCTAGGACTCCTATGCCTTACCATAAACCAGTAAATACCACACTATGGGAAAGAGATTTTACAGCCATAGCTTTCACTTTGAGCTGGGAAGGTACAGCTTTTCAGATTGGAGAGGAAAGGGTTTGCTCCAAAGTCATTATTTTTCTGTTATTTTGTGCATCAAATATAAATGCTGGTTGGTCCATTCCTGCTCCAAACCACCATCATGTACAGGTTGTCTGTCACTGCAAATGGAAAACAGGAATGCTTTTAGTCCACTACCACTTACCGAGTGATGCTGTGTTAATATCACTTATTGACCCACTATCTTTGTTCAGGTTCAGGATGATGAAGCTCCACCATGCGCTGCTTTCCCCAGTAAAGCCTACTGACTAGATTTCTTACCAGCTTTGTTCTCACAGCTGAGACATTCCTTTTTGCCGTTTCTAACTCTTCTACATGTACCTGTAAGAAGTGGTATGGACACATGGTTTGCGCACATACTGTAACTTTTCCCTCTTGACCTGCCAGATTTAGCATGGAAGAGGCTTATGGTCCTTGCAGTCCTAGATTAATACATGGCCAGATGGAGACTTTGCAGGATAATGCCCCTGAATAGATCGAGGAAACTTCCACAGAATCATAGAATAATTCAGGCTGGAAGGGACCTCTGGAGGTCACCTAGTCTATACTGCTGCTCCAAGAGCTCTACTTCAAATGTAGATCAGATTTCTCAAGCCATTCCAATCTCAAAACGAGCTGATGTCTGCCAGAGACCATTAGTGACACTTCCCAGAACAATAACCATATATAGCAGCTTTCCAGTAATTCAGCCAGAGAACAAACAGGTTTAATTACAGCCACTATACTTTCACTGTTGGGTACTTCCATGATAGAGGATAGTTCACTATAGTATCTTTCCCTGCAGAAGAGAGGCAACCAGCTCAATTACATAGTAGTTAAAGACAATCAAAGGCTGAAAGGTTTGGTGCCCTGAGGTTACACACTGGTCACATGTTAGTTTCCGATTGGCAGTGCGCTCAAGTCACCTTTAGCCTGTCCCATCCCTGGAGCATCCAACTGGCCTTTCCTCTTTGCAAACTGTCATTTGTTTCGAAGTGTTTCAACATTAACTAAATCAACAAATAACATTGTCTGCTGCAGCATTTTTGCCTATATAAAAACAAAACCACAAGCCATTAGAAAGCAAATATAATTTGCAATGTCTGCAGCATTTGAGGCCCCAGGTAAGTGTCACATTGATACAGCTGTGATTCCCTTGGGATAAGTCATTCTGGGGGCTGGCAGTAGCACATTTTCAACAAAACCTGGAAGGCTCCTACAACCCTACTGCATTTTCAGTCACCTTCTAACAAAAGACAACTCAAACATTTCCCAATTATACATGTTTTAAATTAGATAAGAAACAAAAAGGAAAAATGCAGGTGGCAAAAAAAATGAATAAAATCACCACAGTGATAGAAAAGACTAATACATTTGGAAAAGAGGTTCAAAGAAACAATTTTTCTCACAAAGTTATTCTCTGTTTTTGGGGGTGGGCTGGGTTTTTCTTCAGTTATTACTCTAGGACAGGAGAGAAGATTTTGCATTATCCAAAGAGGAGGGAAAAAGCAAAATCAAAGTTAATTTAATTTTCAGGTTTCCAGCACTGAAGATTATAAAGATTTGTCCTTCAGTTTCAAAGAACAGGTTTCACTGGGGGCAGGGGAGGAAGGCAGATATTTTTATATCCACTATTCATGAAATCCTTGGAAGTTATTTTTGTGTGTGTGAAAGTGCACCTGGATGAAATTTAAAAAAGAGATGAAACCTGAAAGAAGTGCCAGATCAGCTACTGCTTACATTATTTATGAAGAAATTAGGATTTGCCCCCTTTAAATTCTCCTACTAACATCTACTAACATTACTCTTTTTAGTATCAGAGTACATGGGGTTTTAGACAGAGCAGCACACAGTGTCCACTAAATCCATGCATAAAACCAAGACCAGAGACACTTGCATCCTAATTCCACTTTTATTATTCTCAATAAAATGGAGCCTTTGAAAACCATAAAGGATCACTGATACTAACAAATACATCTTCCAGCTGGTTTAGGCGTAATGATTGTATGACTAATGCACAGGTAAAGCAGTTAGAAAACCAAACCCAGCTTAATTATATACAGACTAGTGATTGACAATACCATTCCAAACTCCTAGTTATACCAAAAAAGGCATCAAACACCCCTGTGACTCTTGAAGCAGCAAGGCAACCTGTGTAGTCTCCTGCAAGCAAGATAGGAGTCTGTCTACCAGTCTGTCCATCTCCTCGGGGAGACCAAGATCACCCAGGGCCATTACACAGTTACAGGGACTGCAGCATTAGAAGGTCTGATATTCCCCCTTGACCTCAAGGACACACGATCGCCTCAAGAAAACTTTTCCATTCCCTGGATACTCTGACCCTGTAGATCTCCCCTTGCATAGCAGTTTTGCACTAGGGCTTGGCTGGGAAAAGGGAAGATCGTCCTCCAGAGCGGAAGCTGGCAAGCAGGCCAGGGAGGGCAGCTCAGGTGAGGCAGGGGACAGGAAGGGCAGAGGACAGCACAAAGCAGGGTCATGCCAGAGTACACAGGGCAGCACAAAGTAGGATTTGAACAAGCATCCAGGGTAATATCAGCAGCTCATCAGTTTGATAATGGTGGTGAATGTTATTTGGATCACAGAATTCCAGTGGTATTGGTACATCAGCCACTACAAAAAACTCTGGAAGTGGCTTGGAGAATTTAGACACAGCGCTCATGAACTTCAATGAGGATGATGCATCTGTCTCTAGCGGTTGCTTTGAAGCTCTCGGCCAAAAGTATTCTTAGCCCTACTGTCATGCATGTCCCCCAAAGAGACGAAAAAAGAAGGTGCGAGTATGTGAGACCGAGAGCGGACGTGGTTGAGGAAGTGAGAGACCAAGCAGAGCCTGATCTGGGAGCCCTGCAGAGGTGGATCATGTCCCTCAGGCTTTATGTTATCAACACTTGTTGGGGGGTAAAGAACAGGCCTTTTTCTCTTAGCAGAATGAGGGCGCCAGCCTGCAGCACTGGGCTGCAGACACTGAGCTGCTTTCAGCAGGTTCTCAGATAATTAAATTCAGCTCCACTATCTCTACCTGACCCTGTGGACATAGAAAACAGAAGAAGCAAGGCAGAGAAAACAGTACAACAAAGAAGAAAAGTGAAAAAAAGATTTGCAAGAGCTGAAAGTGCAGACTGCAAAGCCATTTTCTTATGCATTTATGAAAGGTTTGTGTTTTCCCAGCAAGTACCTGTATGGGAAAAAGGAGAAAATCTGCTCTTAGCTGAAGATAACCCCTTTTTGCAACAGTACAGCTCAGTATTGAGGTACCTTGCTTTCCATTGTCCAAACAGGACCTTTCACTGACCTGCTGCACAAGGTTGAATTTCCTTTCCCGACCGCATCTGTATTCTTTACTTCTCTGTGGTCTCTTGCATCACAGCAATGTTGATATCATCTCCTGCTTCTAGTTCAGAATGTCTAGAAAGCAATCTAGAGCAATTCAATCAGCAATCTCTATGCTGTTAATAATAAGCAGTGTGCATCAGACTCCCCTGGATCTTGGATCACTTCTTCAGGGGATTAGAAAATACCTGCATGTGAAAATGTGCCTTGCAAAGATTTGTATGTGACCAACTTCCCATCCTTGCGGAACTAAATCAAGCAGTCAGAACTCCCTGTGCTGAATAAACAATACACTTGGAGCAGCTCCTGCACTTTGGAATAGCCCTCTGTGCCTCATAAAGGCATTTTGTGGAGACAAGAATTAAAGTATTGGAGATGCAGTTTATGTAGATCCTAGAAATAAGATGTCTGAAAGGTTGGTAAAAGGCCAAGGTCAGTAATTTTATATGCCAAGGAATTAATTAACTAATTTTTTTTTGTTTGTATCTTTATTGTGTCTCCAAGGGCAGAATGCCATTTGAAAGCCTGAACTCAAGTGAGCATAGATGTTGCTGGTTTACATTCCTTATTTGCTGCAACACTCCTTGGAGTCTGAGAGTTTGAAATTACATTTTCATGTTGGACCTGTATTTTCACAAATCCTGGAAGTTAAATAACTCTTAGAATAACAGAGAAGATATTACACTGCCAGCTAGAGCTGATATTCTCTTTCATTATTTGTTCCTATAAATAGGTATGATCTTTTCTTTCTGGAACATAGTCTCATGTAGAGCAATACCTTTTCCTCAGATGGCATCAAGAGGCACAAAGCAAGCTTAAAGTTCTCCATTCTCCTAACTCCATCTCCCTTCAAAGCTCTCACAACAGACTGAACAGATGCAAGGACATGTAATCATGTTGTCACAATTCTGAACCTTGCAGGTATAAAACTAGAACTAGAAAATATCCATTCTTTCATACTGTGTCCCCACTGTTTTGTCACCTTTCTGCACTTTCACAAAATAAACTGTAGGATTACTAGATCCACAAGACTGCATGCATAGAACAGGAAGATTTTCACAGCCTCCCTAATGCCCAGGAGACTGTCGGATTCAACAATTTGGTTAATGACAAAGGTGATACATAGTGGTGTTGAGGAATACATCGGGTAGCTCAGTTTGTAAGCTGTAGATTGAGATGCAGATTGAGCTCTGGGTGGGAGCTGAAGACAAGAAGCCATAAAATGCCAACCCTTTATTTAACAAAGGGCATGAGGACTGGTAGTGCCTGCCAGGATGATGGACGCTTGGACACACAGCAGCAGTGGACTCGTGGGACTTGCACTCAGATTGGACTGTGAGGGTATAAAAACCCAAGGGTTCCTTTGTTTGGGGTCCTTCCTCGGAGCCACCAGCATAAGCTGTTTCTGTTACCATGCTATGAGTAAATGGCTTTTTGGAACCAGACATCTGAGACTCTGACATGGGAAATCTGGGCTTGAGCCAGCAAGGAAACACAGTTTGAGTGTGTGAGTGACTGTGTGCAGGGAGCCAAGAGGGGACCCACTGGGTCACTGGAGCTGCCCGTGGTGAAGGGGCTTCAGTCCCAGCAGTGAAAGTCTCTGGTGCTGGGAGTGTGTCTGCCAGAGGGCCGTCTGAATGGTCAGTTTCCTTAATGGGAAGTTTCCTTAACATTGGAAAGAAATTAAATTAAATTAAATTACTACTCAGTATTTCTGTTTGATGACATTTCATTTCCTGTGTAGCATTTAATTTTCAAGATAGCAGTATAAATTTTCATTGCATATTTCTTCAGTGCCATAAACATCAAACATTCAAAAATCACACATTAGGTCTTAATAACACAATAGGTGTCGAGGAACCTAGGGTTCTTAGTTTTGCCCCTGAGGAATACAGTTTCCCTAATCACATGAAATAAAAACTCACCTGGAAAAAAAAACACATTTCAATTGTTCTACTAGTCAGACTATGGGACTTGGGTTATATGAAAAACATACAAGCCCCAGAACTAAATCTATGTGAATGGGCTTATACTAGCACTCTAGAAACAAAAATGTTTTTTCATAGCACAAGAGTCTGAAACAGGCAGTGAAAAATGAAAAGTAAATCTAGTTTGGTAGGATTTTTACAATGTTTTTTAGAGCAGAGGCTGTCCCTTATTTATATGTGTGGTAGGTCTCAGTCAGGACCATGACACATTACCAGAATTTACACACATTCAAATGTAGACCAAAGATGGTTAAACACAAGGTTTCTGCCACTGAACTGCAAAAGTCCAAATACCCATTCATGCACCAGGATTAAGAAAAGCCATCATGGAAACTAAATGCTTTCCAGTCAGTTGATTCCAACTAAAATGTGCTTAAATCGTTCAGTTTGGTAAAATACACTGTGCATAAAATAATGTCTAAAGAAAATAGTGAGCATGGCAGCCTGCAGTGAAAAATGGGAGAGAACATTTTTGGCACTGTTGTAAAGGAATTGTGTGTATACAAAAAAATTTATTTCTCATGAAAAGAAATAAGATTGGGTGTACCAAAATCAGAGCTTACCTAGTAGACAATAGTCCTGAACTTCCTCACACCTGATCTGCATCTTGCTTTGGAATTTGTCATTAATACAGCAGTTGGATCAGCTCCTGGATCAGCACAGTTCTGAAGTATCACATATGTTTAAATAATGCCTTGCAATTTTACAGTCTCTAAAATTTAATGACACTAACTTTACATTGATTAATTTAGGGTGTTATAAAATTTCCTGCTTGTATCATCTTTGAAAAATACAAAGGCAGCTGGATATAGTCACTTTTTCTCTGTGTCCTCCAGAAGCAGGCACAACCCATCAGCTCACGGGATGGTCACAAGAGCAGGATTTGCAGTTCTCTGCTGTGCCTTTAGCACCCTTGGGATAATTCCACTGGGGAGGAAAAAAACTCAAAACAACAACAACAACACCCCCCCCCCAACTTCCTCCGCCTCCGCCC
>JAOXXN010000364.1:11837183-11852783 GCA_026770055.1 Myrmophylax atrothorax | reverse complement strand
AAAATACTCTAATTTAAATTCCTCAGCTGATCAGGGCACTAGTACTATTGAAGAGGAGGAAGTGCTCAGTACACTTTCCATCTCACAGAAACCACAGTCACCATCACTGTGGTAAACTTGGGTCAGGCAGTGGCACCCTATGCATGGGTTGAAACTACTCATGTCCTCCTGCCCAGACTGGTGTTTGTTTAAGCAAATGGTAGCTGAGCTCAGGCAACAGCAGTTCATTTTCAAATGGCAGCTGCCTTTCCCTATGCACAAGACCTGTACAAGAGCCTTGGCACAGTTATAGCTACTCAGTCCCACCATGGTTTGGTCTCACAGGTGTTGCAGTTCAGTTTTCAGAACAACTGACAAGCAAGATAGGGCTATGAGCCAAGCTGGTCTGATTTCTACACTTATTTTCTCCAACAGCTTAGCTCACTCAGAGGTGTGACTGGATGTTTAGACATTTGTGAAACCATGAAGATCATTTATCAATCTTAGGGTGCACAACACCATTTTCAGAATTACCTGTGGTCTGCACTACTCAGACAGCTGTTGCTACTATTTCTGTGACCTGCTTTGAGCAGTTCAGGTACTCAGACATCTTGCAAACAAACTAACACTGCAATTTTGACATCAGCAGATAATCATGGATTAGCTGAACTTGATAGTCTGGGGTAATTTCTTCACATGCTTAAACTTTTATTCACCAAATGAATTAAATAACTCTTTAAAAATTCAGGCAGTATTAGTTATGCACTACACTGTAAAATCTGAAAGCAGCTTGCACCTCTGGAGCATCCTGGCCTGGAAATAGGAAAGAATTTGGTGATAGGATGCATTTCCTGAAGACGAAAATGAATCTACCTTTGAAAGATTTCCTTTGCTCCATCAGGTGTGCTTTATTCATAAAATCTCTCTCAAGGGAAAACAAAATTTGACTGCAGGTATTTCAAGGTTGCCTGGCTGACAGACCTGTTTAAATCATCTATGCTGGCTAAGAAAACAAACTTCAAATGTCCTGAGTAGTGAGCAGCCCTGTAAAAGCTGGGGCCAAGGACAGCTATGCTACTCTGTGTTTGCAGGTTTTAAGCACTGTCATATCTCTCTTGCAGTCTGGAGCTGAACTTGTCTGCAGGGGAGAAATATACCCACGGTATTAGTATAAACACATACTGAAGTTAAGATGTAGCAGCACAGGTCTCAGTGGGGACAGTCCAAAACCCACAGTATATGTACACACAAATTTTGCTTGTAGCTCAGAAGAGCCATGGAAGCCCACAGGCTTCTGGAGGCAGCATACACTAGTCTTACCAATTTTGCTTCAGCTGGAAAAATTGCACTCACAGTTCCAGTGAATACAATCATAAGGCATGAGCAATAATGCCAAGTCCAAGTTTTATACTTAGAAGGGGCTTCTTTGTGATGATCTTGCCGTTCCAACCACCTCCTAGGAAGTACAAGGCCAAAAGCATTACCATGACCTGGGCATTCTTGGCAGCTTGTGACACATTAGCCAGATGCCACTATTAAACTCAAGCACACTAGCTGCAAAAGACACGTGTTTCAGACAGCCACGGAGACACTGATGGTAGGTGGGCATGAAAAGAGGGATTTTAACTGGCAGAATTAGGGAAGAGACTTACCTTTTAGTCATGATATCTGTACTGACAGGTTAAGTCTTCCTCAAAAGACCTGCCAGTATTTAACATGTGCAATCATGCTGAAGGACAACTATTTAAACAACTGCCTGAGTGTGCTTTTAAGAAATTAGCCAGAACTAAATGTCAGTGAAAGGGGAACAATCATTAAAACATTCTCAAAGGTTTGTAATATGTCTTAAAATAGTGTCCTTGCATATAGCAATGCTAGGAGATTAAGATCCAATATCTCATAATCTACTGTGTCTAGGAACAAGTACTTTAATACTTTTGGAAATGTTCCCTCTTGAATTTTTGACTGCATATTGTTTCCATCTCTAGTTGTAATGAGTCTCAAAGTCCCCTCTCCTAATACATTATTGCTTGCCATACATGGGTATGATCTGGGCTTAGCAGGTCACATTTTGAGGAAAAACAGATGATTGGTTTGGGTTTGTTAGGGGTTTTACAAGTTTTAAGATGATACCTTTTAAAAGCAGTTTAGACAACTGGCTATTAACGTGCAGCAAGCCACTTCAAAAGTGCAATTTATCACAAGATTCTCCAACTCATGGGTGTGACTTACTCAGCTTTCCTAAAAATGTGATAGCATGTGGCAAAAATGATTTTGCCACTCATCTGGCCATCAACACAACTCAAACATAACTCTACTGTTTATGATTAATGGCATCACCCCAATGCATGCCAGTAAGAATTTGTAGCAAGCAGCCCCTTAAAAATCCTTCTTATAACACCGTTTATCCTTTTCCCCTCAGTTCTTCCACATTACTTAATATAAAAATATCAGTATGTCTGCCATAGTTTATTCCCAAACACTGGTTCAGGAGCACTGCATTAGGCTCTGAGCCCCCAACACAAGAAAGATATGGATGTGCCAGAATAAGTCCAGAGGAAGCCACGAAGATGATCACAAGGCTGGAGCACTGCTACTTTGAAGAGGAGCTGAGAGCATTGGGGTTCAATCTGGAACAGAGAAGGCTCCAGGGAGACCTTCAATACCTGAAGAGAGCCTACAAGAAAGACGGAGATGTACTTTCTACTAGGGGTTGGAGTCATAGAACAAGGGGAAATGTCTTCAAACTGAAAGAGAATGAGTTTAGACTAGACATGAAGAAAATCTTCACTATGAGTGTGATGAAGCACTGACATACATTGCCCAAAAAAGTTGTGGATGACTTGTCCCTGGAAATGCTCAAGACCAGGCCAGTTGGGGCTTTAAGCAATGTGGTTGAGTGAAAGGTGTCCCTGCCTATGGCAAGGGGATTGGAACTAGGGGGCCTTTAAGGTCCCTTCCAACTCAAACCATCTTATGATTCTGTGAAGATTTTGGATGACAAATCAGTAAATTCCCAACTGCTAGATTATGCAAGTCTATTAGTCTTTGTGAAAAAAATAATTGTGATGCTTTTTAAGTTCAGTTCACTCCACTCAAGCTTTCCTTAGAGATTTTCTTCGGTAATGTCTCTGGGTATGCTTTACCACATTCAGCCATGCAACCTATACAACCACTTCCCTGGACTTAACAAAATCAGGGCAACAAACACATTTAGGATACTACTAACATGAGGACAAGTGGTTTTAAGCATCATCTTGGCCACCAATGACCACAGGACTGAAAAAACTGGAAGGTCACTAACAATGCCTGAAGACCATAATGTTCCATCATTTTAGTCACGTCATCTCTTAAAACTCAGCAATGATGGCTACCTAAGCAGATGCACAATCCCAAATCCCAGCTCCAAAAATTTTTAAAGGTATGATTCCAGTTCCCAGCACTTCTACTCATTGCTAGCAGCAAGAGAAGCTGATCCAAATTTGATATACAAATTACTATATTCTCCGATCTAAACCCACACAGTTTTAATTTTACCTAACTCAAAGGGTAATGTGCAACTAGTTAGCCATCATAGCTACCTCCTTCAGTTACACACACTGACACCACTTTCCCTATGTACTGACAGCGAACACAACAGCTTTGCAGTTCCTTTATCCAGCTGGGAGGTGTATACCAGGACAAATGGTGCTAAACGAGGAGGTGCTGGAACACAATTCTTTGTGACTGGAACCGCAAATATTTGGATGTTTGTCATCTTCAGTCACTGTAACCATCCTGTAGTCATAAATGCAATCAATCACCTATCTGAAAGTTTCAGGGCAGTCTGCTAATGGTTTTCATACAATTTCCTCTTCTGGTTTTGAGAAATCAACACAGACACAAGAAAGCCTGGATTTGGTTCTTGTCACTTTTTCTTAAGCTAACCTGTGATGAATATTATTAAAGACATTCAAGCCCCTCTTACAATCTTCAGTGCTTAAATAGAGATAGATAACAACAACAACAAAAAAAACCCCACAACACTTCCCAGACCTTCCATATTAACTAGATCAAAGTCATGTCTGTTTGTCCCTACCATTGCTCTTTGAATAAAACTGTGCAAGCCAATTGCAAATCAGCAGAATATTTAACATCTTCTCACAGCCCATTCCCTGCTCTTTTCTTTCATGAGGACCTGTGGTAATTTTTCTTCTGCAAATACTCAGTTTTGTAGGAATAACATAAAGGTGTCTCCAAAGTTACAGATGTTTGATTACCCTTTCATTTGCCTTACTACGGGGGAAAATATCTCCAGCAAGTTAAGGGGACAGACAGCTGGGTGAAGCAACTTTGTCATTTGCCACACCTAAATTTGACAGAAATCTTGAAGATCTATATATGCACACAGTTTTTAGCCCAACTCCCAGGTAGAGGGGTTAAATTGTGTTAACCCCTGCTGTGTTGGATCAAAAAAATCAACAAATCAGAAGTTGGAGAGGGTACCAAACCACAGGTAACAAATATTTACTATGGGTTATTAAAGGATCTAATTTCTGTATCTATATGAAATCTGGTGAAAGCAATAAGCATATTGACAATTTACACCTCCTGCCATGTGGATACAGAGACACACAGAGTATGTCAGCTGTGGCTATGATGAGTGCAGACTGTTGCCACAGGAGAATTGTAGCTGGCTGGCCAAACTTAAAGAACAGTAATACACTGAAGTGCTGAGAAAGGTGGGCTTAATAAAGGAAGAGCTTGTATGGCTAAGCCATTGAATGGGTCAAGGCACCCTGACAGAAAGGAAGAGCCAGAAAGACGTAATATACTGACTGTTTAATGGAGTATGTGAGGGTTTTTATGAGCAATCCATGCTTTTAACCTGATTGTTGTCAGGGAGTACAAAAGCAATTTCTGAGAACAGTTCTAGTTAATGTTTATATCAATCAGGTGGAGAGGTTTCTACCAGACCAAATGCACTTCCTTTCTGTTGCTCCTAAGGTTGCCAACTGGTCTGGACCTTTGCAGATGAGAAGGAACAAAAGGGAAAAAAAATAACAGCAGCTCACAAACCATGTATGGCACAAATCCACATCTTTACTAAGAGTGCACTTTGAAGAAGAAGGAAGGCTATGAATCTGTGTCTGTATCTCTAAATAATACATCATTCCAAAAATTAGTTCCATCATTAAAGTAGTGGGAACTCTGGTTAGTGAAAACATTGGACATTCATCTGTGCTGAAGCAGTTTTGTGCAGTCCAGTTAGTAAACGCCAGAAGGATGGAAAATCAATTTTTATCGTATCTCTAAAATGAAAGCAAAACTGTGCAATTAACTTATATGCCTATTGACTACATAATGAAAAGCGCAATTAGATATATTGCTTGCAAATCCTACCATAGTCAATGGGAGCATGTGGAGCCACTGGAAGCATGTGAATATATTTGAATGTACACTCTAGCTGGAAAACAGTAGAGAGGTAATCAAGTTAGAATTAAATATAGTTACACTAGTTCAGTTAGACCACACAATTCATTTCTAAAACACAAATAACAACTCCTGAAGTGAATGAGATCATTAAAGCCAATATGCTTTAAAATTTTATTTGCTGAAAGCATGGGACTGAAAGCTTTACTTAGAAATGAAAATCTAACAAATTGGCAACAAAATGTAATATTGGAAGGAAATAAAAATAAATTCAGAACAGCAGGTTGACTGCCACAGATAAGAAACAATAAAAGCTAGAAACTAATCCCTGACAACTGAAAATTTACAACACTGCAAAACCCAAGTGACCACCCTCAGACTATTTTCACTTAGTAGAATACTCAGAAGTTTCTTCTGAGAACAATTACCATTTGCAGAACTAATCAAACCCATTTGGATGTGTGTTGACTTCAGTAAGTGTACTTATACACACTCACTGGTATCTATGATCTTTTTTCTTATGTTGTTACAGCAGGACTTGGATGTTGTGTGTAAGAACAGGCTGCTCTTTCTGCTCCCCTTCTGCTGGATACAATAGTTATGTTGGCACCATAAGATGTAGGTATTCTCATACCCAGGAGCACTCTTATGCTTGAAAAGTAACATCCAGAATTTGATGCAAAGGAAGGAAGATGCAAAGATAAATATTCAAAGGAAAGGAAATGAAAAATCTAAGTTTCTCAGACCCACTTCCTTTCATCTGTACAACATGGTGTTCTTTATATCCCCTTTTTCTATTTAACTGTCTTTATTAATACAATTCTGCTTGTATTTAATACATAATATCATAATACAGGATGTGTGAATGTATACAGCCTTTTACTACCCAGGGTCCTATGTATTTAAATGTATGCAGTTAATACTTTCTTAAATGCAGTCAAAAGCAATTCACAGCAATCTCTTGACAAGAGGGGTAACAGAGGATAATATAAGTAGCGTGAAAACCATCAGGATTCTTCAGAACCAGCCAGCTTTACTCCTAACAGCTAGGAGTATCATCATACTAACAAAGAAATAAGGCCATTTTAGACCTTCAATATCAGAAAAATTAAAGCTAAATAAAAATCTTGCCAGTGGTCATCTCCTGTTAACAGTCCTCATTACAGGGGTTCTGGAAAATGAATGAGGAAAAAATTGATGCAGGTACAATGCCACTACACTGAAACCTCTCCAGAAGACATTAGGTCATTTTTTTATTAGTCAGAAGTTGTCACAAGAGAGGAATATGGACTAAAACACTGAAGCGTCTGCCCCATCTGGTTCTGGGTTTGTTGTATATACAAATAACATTTATGGGGCAGACTAGTAGCTGGTGGTGAGGTTTAACAGGGTGCAGAAAGGTCTTTTCTCTGGAGAATAATATTTACATCAAGAAACTTAAATAATCAAACATAATTCAAACAGAAAAATAGTGGATTCCTCTGTCTGGAAAATAGGCTGAGGCCACTACTGTCTTAACAAGGCATTTCTTCTCAGAGGCAGAACACTGATTGTCTCAAACAAATCTAGAAAGGGATCCAAGCACATCAGATAATTAACCCCAAACTTCTCCCTGAGATTAGTCAGGGCAGAACAGCAAAAAGGTGTCCCTGATCTAGTAGAAGGGTGGGAACTTTCTGTTCCACCTTTCAAATCTCTCCTTATTTTGCAGCAAGTGTGGCAAATGTCAACCATATGGAGTTGTTACCCTCCCACTTCCTGGGGTAAGTAGCACTGCACCTTACACAGGCTCCAAAGGCAGCAAAAAACTCCTGAGAAGACCTTCACAACACTTTGGAGGCTTCCAGAACTAGATGGAAGCAGGAAAACTAGGAGGGAGGAAGAGGCAGAGCAAAGCTCCCCAAAACACAAGCAGAGGAAAAGAAAAGAAATCTTAGAAGTCCTCAAAGCCTCAGTTCAAGGTCCAGTCTCCCTTCAGAGAGGAAAAAAAAAATGGAGGCCATGAGATGCTCGTAATGCACTCTGGTGGAAGCCGGCAAGTGGGAGTCCATTCCCCAACTTCCCTCACTCTTTCTAGCACCCAGGAGATGCTTCACCTTTAACTAACCCTTCCCTCTTGCAAATAGGGAAGAAGAGTGCTCTGCTTTCCACTTGCATGTCTTAGACCCTACTAGGCAATCCAGGTATCTTGATTTTAATTTCTGCACAGTTCTGTTCCCTTAATAGAGAAACAAGGGTCACACAGCACAGATTACTTCCTTCCAACCCCAGACTCTGCAGGGCACTCATACACTTCATTTCTTATGAACCCAGGCATATCTCATTAACAGATAATCAGCAAGCAACTCATTATCTAAAATATGAGCATCTTATTACAAGAACAGGGGGAAGTCTGCAAAGGATACTTTTACCATATTCCATAATATTTGTTTTGATTTTGAACATCCAGCACCCTGATTTTATATTTCAGAGAATTGTTTTTATATAAGTCAACATCTGAACAAATAAAGATCATAAGACTGGACAATATTGCCCATATTTCAGCCCAGGATATTTAAATGCAAAGAGCTGAATCTAAAATTAAAAATGTATGCCCTTTGCATGACTTTGAGGTGTACAAAGTAATAGGAAAGATATTTTCATATGATTTATGCATAAGTAGATGCAAAATAAATCTAGTAAAATTTTAAAATATTCTCAAAATAAACAAGAAATATTTCAGTATGTCCTAAGCACAGGAATCTTGACTCAAGAGGGAGCTAGGTACCTGGTTTTATAAGCAGAGCATTTTAATATTCTTACTCATTTTCATTTGAAAATTAAGGAATTAAATAAACCTTATGCTCCCAACTCATCTTGTTGACAACAATTACAAATTTTATTCCCTACGGTAGAACTGGTGACTGCATACTCACAGTGATTTCATTGAAAGAGTTCAATTGAATACTTAAATTCAGCTGAACTGCCTTTTCCTGTAAACTGCAGAAAGTGTTCGAGAAATATCTCATTTTTACCTTCTGTTCTCAGATAAGAACTCAGAGGATACTCAACTCTTTTCTGAACTAATAAAAGCAAAAGTAAACACAAGGACTAATAATGACTCATTGAATGGCCTGGGATGGAAGGGACCTTAAAGACCACCTTGTTTCAACCCCACTTCCATGGACAGGGACACATTCCACTACCCCAGGCTGCTCAGAGCTCCACCCATCCTGGCCTTCAACACTTCCAGGGGTGTCGCTCAAGTGACACTTCCATTCTTCACTTCCATTAGAAAAGCGTAATGGTATGTGATACACATTTTCATTGCAAACATAATCTCTTAACAGATCAAAGATAACTACTATGACCTGATAGTTTGCTGCATAGGCAAATCCTTGTGTCTTTTTACATGGTTTGCTAAGCAGGTAGTTTTACTAGATATAAAATTCAAATATGTGCATTGATAAAAGCTCAGAATGAACCTAAAGAAGCCTCAGAAGGAGTCAGACACTACAAAAAAGGCTGACAGATGCAACAAGAGGCAGCAATGACAAAACCATGAGAAGATCAAATAAGGAATGAGTATTCAGAGAAAGTTATTTTTATGAAACCTATAGGGACTTTCTCTCTAAGTCTCTCTTAGGGATTGGAGTTCATAATTACTTTAAGCAAGGTACTGGAAAACTCCAAATATAATAAAAAAAATCCTGAATCACTTGCGGGGGCTGGAGGGAGGGGGAATATAAAATATCAAAAACACACTGTAGAAAAATTTTTGAGAGGGAAATCAATGTGTTTGTGTTTCTGTGTTGACCGGCAGGGATGTACATGACAGGTTCATTTTCTGCTGTAAACAGTAAGTGAACTGAGCCCAGTTCTCCCAAGTGGGCATACAGAAGTCATCTGTTTACTGTTTCTCCAATTAAAAAATTCCACTTTTTAAAAACAATTTTCAATTTTCAGTTAGGACTTCTTGCAAAATTATGATGATGTTTCTCACACATAATAACACTCCAGGCAAACTTGTGTTTGTGACTTCTGGTACCCTTGAAAGTGTTGTGGGGTAGGGACCAAAGATGGGGAAAATGAGGCATTCACTCTTGACTGGTGCTATCCCTGTGAGACCCTGTGTGTCAGCATTAACACACAAACCCCCAGCCAACCTTAAGACTGCATCAAACATTGTGATAGAATAGTTTCCCCTTAGGATGACATGGCTATATTCTCCAGCACTAAGGCGCTTCTTACAGCCAAGAAGATGATGAAGCACATTCACCCCTCCAGTCTGCCCGGTGTTTGTTACTGTTCCATGACTATCTCTTTTTATTTATTTCAGAATTAAAAGCAAAGCCTTTTCTCAAAGTGTTACGTAAAGTAAGGAAGACACATCTGCAGTGGCTTGTCTGGAGGAAGGTTTTTCTCCCTTCTTAGTGGCTGATTAGCACAAGAGTTGAGATGAGAAAGGAGGCAGGGAGAACTCTCAAGGCACTTTGGCAGCTGCATTCCCCTTCTTGTCACCAGACTGTAAAATGGAAAACAGTCACACAAGATTTGTTGCTTTGACAAATAAAGAGGGAGCTGGAACTGATTTATTTACATAAGTTGTTCAGTAAAGGCTTTGCTCTCCGAAGTGGCAAGGAACGCTTGTATGAAGTAGACATGGTGAAACTTCATGTTAGGACAGAATTTACAAAACCAAACACATTAGTCCAAGTCTTGTCACCCTCACCCCTAAATACAAAGCATGTGACAAGCAAACACCACACCAAAATCTGCAGAAGTTATGTTTAGCTAATTGCATTAGAGTTTATTTACATATACTAATTTACAACAGCAGGAAAGAGTCTTAGCTAGCAAAAAATGGGCATTGCTCCATTTCTAAATAATGCTTATAACGAAGCATGTAAAGAAAACGCTATTCAATTAAGTCAAGGGTTAAACTTCACTACCGTGGTAGAGAGACATCTAAGTTCATTCTGCTGTAAACAAATTCTACTGCCTGTTAACAGGCAGTATTACTGTAACTCTGAGAACAGTTCTTAAATGACAGTGTTTGACATGAATGCATAGAATTATACATTATAGGATGAGTGTCTTCCTTCAAGTCAGCAAATGTTGATCAGGCATTTGTCAACTTAGGGCAATCTGTCAAACATTCAGCTAGTCAATATCAAAACTGTAAACCTCTTGGGAGCTATGAAAGTAACATGTAGAATGCTCAAATGAACACAAGTGCACTTTAAAGTATCTTATGAAGAGGAACAAGTATTAACACCAGATTCCTGCATTAGGACTTTTTGTTTGATGCCTGATGATGAGCCACATATACTACTAAGTTGTCAGTTACAGAAACACTACATATGTGATGGAGTCAGGGGAGCACAAGAGGGGCCTGCCCTGAGAGGCTCCAGATGAGCTGTTTGTGACAGCAAGCATCAGAAGCAAGTCCTGGGCTCTGCAGTTTGGGAGCCTGTCTGGCTGCCATGAGGAGAGGATGGTAAAAGCAACCCAGAAACACTAACACAACCTACTTACCAGGGCTTTCTGTTTCATAATTCTCTCCTTGGTTCTAGTGGGAAGGGGGAGTCGAAAAAGGTGTAAAATATGTCCTTCTTGCACATCAGTGAGAAAACATGCTGCACAGGACAACCAAGGAGCAACAACCCTTTTAACCCAGGAGAAACACAGCAAAAGGGCAGCAGAGGACAATCCAGCAGGATGAGACCCTATGCCATGTGCTAGTGGGCCCTGTACAGATCTTTATACAGCAGCTACAGAATTGCTAATGGCTGCTGCTGTGGTGAAGGTTGTTTTTGACCTCTAATAACACCTGTAAGTTTCCCAATGAAGACTTAACTATTCAGCCACCTAAATTCAACCAAGTCAGAACTTGGCAAAATAAGTTTCCCTTTTGGCATCCAAACTTTCAAAATACTTTTTACGTCACTGTTCTTGAGTTATGAGTGGAAAATGACATCCGTGCACCCAGCCAGCTAAGCAAAAGCATAACAGTATTCCAAAGCCGACTTTTTTAAACCATGAAGTAACAACCTAATTTTGTTTAAAAGTACCCAGTTATTAAAGCTGAAAAAAAATAGTTCAGTTAGAACTAGACATCAGAACAGGTTTTAGAAAAAAACCCAGTCATTAACATCATGGCATAATCACATTTGAGGCAGATATTGCCAATAACCAGTAGACAGCCGGAACACCATTCTTAAAAGTTTCTAAGCATTATTTATTATTATTATTATTATTAATAATAATAATAATAATAATAATAATAATAATAATAATAATGGTTTTGTAAAGAAGGAGAATCCAGAGCCTCCCTCCAAATGCCCTTTTTCCAGAAGTTAGTTGGGCTGACAGACAGATGTATTTTTTAATTTCTGATTTAAAACGTTTCTGAAAATCAAGCCAGTTTGTTCTTCCCTTTGTTGTGTAGCCATGTGGGGAAGTGGGTTACACACAGACATGGAAGTTCATCTTTCTTTTTCTGGACTTAAACTAGATCTTTAAAACATCATTCCTTTGAATTTCATTTTTAATCCACTCATTCTTCTTTTTAACTTTTTTATTTTTGCAAATGATCCCAAAAACCATGTTTCCCAACTGGGTATTTTTCTAGGCAAAGCCTCACCTGGGTCTCAGGAAAAAGTTATTTTCTGTGCCTTGTAAACTGTGCTCTCTCTAAGATATCCCAGAGTGAGACTTGGGAGGTTTTGTAACTGTTTCATGCTGGTTTCCAATCATTATAATTCACCATACTTTTCCTGCAATACTGCCAACAAGCCCTGAGTTCCCTCTTTTTTAATTATGCATTTTGTTTGTTCTTCTTACAGACTTTACCCTCCATTTTATCTAATTTTCCCTCCTTGATTTTAGATTGTTTCCCTAACTTACTGAGATTCTTTTGGAATCTGATCCTATCTTCTGAAAGGTTTTTGGGTCTGTTCTTTGGAATCATCTGTGTATTTTATAAATCTGTTATCCATTTCATCTTCTGAATAATTACTGGAAACACACAAACTTGGGCATAGAAGACACTATTATTTATTTGCTTTCCTTTTTGACAGAAGCCCTTACAGTCAGATCTAAGCAGATTTTTTTTCCACAAAGTATATGCCCATTTATGTCAATTTTTCCCAAGATATTTTTCCTTATCCAAACTATATTTCCTATTTCTATGGGTTACTGAAGTTAAAACAACACTGCATCTATGTTTATGTTTGGACTAGTAATCATGCTAAAATTGATATTTATTTGCTTGGAGAAGTTGCTTCTCAGAAAAAAAAATGTTTGTTCTTTTAATTACTCCTTACTCTCTCCTACATACTCATATAATATTATTGTTTTAACATTTGAGTCTATTTCCTCTTAATGAAGTTACCCTGAATCATCTTCATTCTCAGACTTTATCTCACTCTATTTTTATTTTTTTTAAAATAAAAACTCCCACATTTTTCCAGTCTCCTGGGACCTTTTTCTCTTTCAATAACAACAACAATAAAATACTTAGGTCAGAATTTGTTTTAACTAGACCTCACAATGATTTTTCATCAGGTTCTCAACAGCAGAATACCCCCTACCATAAATTCTGTAGTACACTGAAATTATGTCTTCTCTTTTCCTACTCTGATCTGCACACCTGTGCACTGTTAATATAATTGCATTAAGCATCTGGTTGCATCTGAATGTCTTTGTGTAAAAATTGAATCAGAGAGTTTACTGAGAACATAAGCTTGCATCACTCCTTAGTTTCCTGTTCTATTAAGTAGTGAATCTGTTCTTATTTTTTTCTTCTTTTCACTGTGGAAGTATCTGCAAAGCCTTTTATAGACCTTACTCTTTATTAATTTTTTATTATTATCAATGCTCTAATTGTCTTCTGTATCCTAAAACACATTTCAGTGATTTCCTGGCTCAATGCTGCTTCCAGAAGTCCTCTGCTTAATTATTAATACCCATAGCTTTCTCCTTTCCTCATCAAGTAAGACCAGCTTCAGCATGGGGAAATGTTTTGTTTAAAGCACAATTTGAAGTAGTGTATGGAATTTCATGTAAAATGTATGAATTGCACAAGCAAAATAAAGATTTCCTAACACAATTTTTGGGAGTGAGAGAAAACTATACATTTGACTACTCTTTGCAGGATGGTCTGGCTCAACAATAAAGCAACACACATGACAAGTCACTTTTAGAGTATTTTAAAGTATGTTGTTTTATTCTGGATTATTTTTATTTGTAATTTCTTGTTACTTTTCCCAATTTACAGGGATAACTGTCACCAAACCAGTAAACTACAATGTTGATTGTGGCATGTATTATCCCCTAATGGCTTGTTTGCCATATATCCAATTTTTTAGTTTGTAACTGCTTCTTTTGCTTGAGCTTTACAATCTAAGCTTACCAAGAGTGAATAATTTTAATACATTCCATATCCTCACTTTTAAGTTTCTTTCATGGATGAGAAGGGATCAAAGGCTCCATGTTTTGACTTGGAGAACTATGGGGCCAAAAGTTTTAACTCCTCATTAGTGTACATAACTGAAATTAATCAAATTATAAACCCCAGACAAGGAATCTGATTCTTTCCCTGGATGTTCAATCAATCCCCTTTCATGCCACAATTAGTGTTCATAATGGAATCAAGTTGTGGAAACATGACAAGGGTACTTATCCTAGCAAACAACTTCTTGCGTAAAGATGTCATCACTGTGTCCATGGCTTAATTAAGCTTAAATAACATGGAAATTCCTTTGCTCTCAAGTAACCTAGAAGGATGGAAACTTGCCTTCAGGGTTCCTGCTTCTAAACAAGAAGCTTGTTTCCTTCTTCTAAATACCAAGGAAAGTTTAAACTTTCCTTTCAAACACCCCATAAGTCCTTCAGGACAGTGATTTTTCCATTGTACTTCCATGTTTCTCAGCATTTTTCACTATTAATCAGTGACTGCAACAAATTCTTTTTCATCATTCCTTGGAAATATTTGAGACAGTTTGTTTTAATTCTAATTTTGCCCTGCTCATCTTACAAAGTTTTCTCTCCTCTTCCTCTGTGCATGCATGTTTTCTCTCTCAGTTCTCCAGACTAGAAATGGCAGTTGTCATGACAACACAATACATTTACTGCTCTTGTATTCCTATGATTTTTGCTTTCTTTGTGGATGGCAGCTGCTGACAGCCTTTTTTTAGAAGCATGGACATATAAAGTTACCCTCTTGTATTTTTCTGCATGTAGATGGCTGCAAAAATTATATAGTTAACTAAGCTATAATTTTATCCCTTCCAAAATATACCCAGGAAAAAGTTTTCCTACTGACATCTAAAATGAATATTTTTGGATAGGACACCAAATAACAGATGTAGTTACATGGAGCTGCAATTTGCTAGGAGCTAATACTTGTTCTGCAAATGCAGTTTGCACATGAAAATGTCTATTTTTCACATTTTGCACATATCGTTGAACAATTTGGTGAAAAACATTTTGTATTTAATATTCTCCAAAACCTTCTGTACAGAAATGTTGTAGCTAAATGGCCTCCTCCTTCTCCTTCTCCTTCTCCTTCTCCTTCTCCTTCTTCCTCTTCTTCCTCTTCCTCTTCTTCCTCTTCCTCCTCTTCCTCTTCTTCTTCTTCTTCCCCTTCTTCCCCTTCTTCTTCCCCTTCTTCCTCTTCTTCTCTCTTCTCTTTTTCTTCATCAAGTTTTACCAGTATTTCTAGAGGGAGTCTATACATGGGTATATATGTATCATGTACAAAATCATACATTTTTTTCTGGATTGATTAAATTATTCATTTCAGCAAAAAGTTCTATTCTTATTTACATTTGTATTTTTTTCCCAATCGTTGCAAGATTTTGTCAGTCGTAAGCCAAAAATTGACAAAATTAAAGAATATGACCAGGGGAATTTTCTAATTGTTTTCAAATATAATAAATATTGCTTGGGCTAGGAAAACAAAAATAAGCAAAATGAAGAAGAAAATAACAACAACAATGATAATAATGACAATCGTAATTTCCAAACCATACCAAACCATGAAAATTAACAAAAAAGTACTGAAGGAAAGCCATAGTACAAGACTAGATGTACAATTCTCAGATTGTCACTAATCTGGCATTTCCAAACTTTTAAAGCCCTGTAACTTGAATCTTCCTTTAAAATAATGTTCTGTGTATAGTAAAGACTATACCCAGAATTTCCATTAATATTTTATGAATCTTC
>JAOXXN010000364.1:11822680-11834542 GCA_026770055.1 Myrmophylax atrothorax | reverse complement strand
CCCACCAAAAAATAAAAGCCACCAAAAAAGCCCAACTAAAACATCTATGTATCCTGGCCAATATTCTGATAGAAAGTAACACACTGGAGTTTTATCAACAAATTAAAACTGCTTCCTACATCAGGGCTCAGAATATTTGGCATATTCTATGTGTGTCTTTTTGGACGCTTATATTGTTTCCTTCCTTTCCCTTGGATATAAGATAAAAACCCCTCAACTGTGAGTTTTCTTACAGATTAATTCATTAGGCCACTTACCCTGTCTTTCTTTCTACTATTCTGATTGCCATAAATGTAGTTCCTCCCTTGAAGAGTGGCTTTGAAGGTCCAAGAGCATTATCCTATCACCAAATCATGCAAGGAGCAGGGGTCTCACTGACTCAGAAGCCTGGAAGTGGTATCTTGGAGGAAGCCCAACAAGAGCAAAATGAAGGTCTCTGGCATAACTCTCTGCTTGTTCAAAGAACAGTTGGGAGTGCTGTCAAAAGTTACTCAAGGACATCCACATCATTAGATTAGCCAAACTACTCTGTTTTATATAACTTGGTTTTATATCCATCTAAGAGTTTTGTTTCAATACTTCAAAAGGATTTTATGTCTCAGGAAATTAACAGGTTTCTCTGCATCCTCATGATACCTCCTCCCTACCTAAAATTTCGGCAAATCTGTGCCCATGAAGAATGGGCATTTGAAATATTAGTGGGCTGCACTTAAAAACTTCATTGAGAGATCAAATAGAGAAATAGAAACGGTTTTGTCCTGCAGATTCTGATGATCCTTCTAGCATGATTCATTTACAAATTTTCCAAAATTAACTGGTTTATTCATATGTTTGGGATTAATTAAGTGCTCGAAAATTTACCAAGACTGGTTATTTGGATCTTAGGGGTTTGAGATTTTTTTGCAAAGCAATGCTTAAAGTGGGTACTTTTCTCCCATAATTCTACAGTTTTTCATACTAGAAATACGAAAACTTTGGGGATTGCATTTCTAATTATTGCACAAATTTGGCATGAACTGCACACAGAAAATCTGATACAATTGCTATTCATTATTCTAGGAATCCTAAATGCTGATGTAATATAGGAATGTACAGGTTTTTTCATGGGGAGGGGATGTGAGAGGAGGAAGAGGGCTTAACCTCACAATATATAAAACCAAGGCTGACTTCTAGATCTATAGGGAATTTAAAGGATGTCTTCACTAAAAGCAGATGCGTACATACATATGTTTACACATATGTTCACACACAGTCCAGCTTGCTACAGGACCTAAAGGAATAGGATTGAATTTGGATAAGAGTCATGCTCTAATCAATGGGGAACTGGTCATTCAGGCAGAAATGTCAAAGGTGCTGACTATGGTCCAAACCACATGGCTGTGTTTGGATGGCTGTGGAAACTGAAGAGATTAACTATATTAGTCAAAAGTGTTCTCAGGTCAAGAGAGATTAACCTTTTGTAAAACCTAAAAGTGGAGTACAGCATTCCCATTTCAGTTACTGGGGAATGTATTAGTCTGTTGTGTCATAGAATCATAGAATGATTCAGGTTGGAAGGGACTTAAGATCATGTAGTTCCAACTGCCCTGTCATGGCCGGGGACATCTTCCACTAAGCCAAGTTGCTCAATCACCCATCCAGCCTGGTCTTGGACATCATCAGGGATGAGACATTCACAACTTCTCCAGGCAACCTGTTCCAGAGCCTCACCACCCTTGCAGTGAAGAATTTCTCCCTGATATCTATTCTAAATCTGCCCTCTTTCTGTTTGAAGCTATTACCACTTGTCTTATTGCTCCATGCCCTTATAAAAAGTTCCTCTCCAGCTTTATTGCAGGCTTTCTTTAGGTACTGGAAGGTGTTATAAGCTCTTCCTGGAACATTCGCATCTCCAGGCTAAACAGCCTCAACTTCCTCTGCCTGTCTTCATGGGAGAGGGGATCCAGTTCTCTGGCAATCTTCATGGCCTCCTTTGGACTCTCCAACAGGTCCACGTCCTTCTCATGTTGGGGTCCCCAAAGCTGGATACAGTATTCCATGTGGCGTCTCAGGAAAGCAGAGTAGGATGACCACCTCCTAGTGGTCACACTACTTGTGATTCAGCCCAGAATAGAGTTGGCTGGATGCCAGCTCTATTCCTTAAAAAGCAATTGCTCCTCTGCTCCCATGTAGCATTCACCAAACTGGCTGCACCTTATGAAATAACTCAATATAGACTTGAATTTACACCTCACCTATAGCTGGCAACAAAACCTCAGTAACAAAATCTCAGTCTGGCCAAGCAGGGTCTCTGAATGTACCTAGTCCCTTGGACATGTTTAAAGTTGGTGCAGGTGTGTCAATCTCTGCAGTGTAACCAATGCTGATGGGAACTGGAAGAGGTGAATTAGCAAGAGAATATTTCTGTTTTGAGGCTGTCAAAGTTAAATACATTGACATTCCAGGAAAGTACCAATTAGATCCCAGTATTATGTTCTTCATATACTTTAAAAGACTACATCAACTTACTTAGGTTTTCACAAAAAATCTGCAGTTTGTACTGTATAGACATAGATGAAATTTCTCCCAAACAGTATCAAATATTATACCTTCTAAACAGTCAATGGTAACATTGATATTTGTATTAATCTCTGCTCTTCCTAATGCATTCCTTCCTTGGAGGTACTTCGAAACAATCCAGAAGCCAGATTAACAAGCATAGCTACTAAAGATGCACACACAAAAATGCTGGTCTTTACTGAGCTCTGTAGCAATTTAGTTTTTACCAGCTTGGAGTAAGAAAGACTGCTCTGGTTAGATACGAAGATATGGATTTGTTCTGGAAGCCAAGGAGCCCTTATATTGGACACCATTTAATCTTTATGAAGTACACACTGTACAAACAAGTACTGAGTTTACTGGAGGGGAAGAATAGGTTAACAGACTTCTGGGAACATTCTGTTGAATGTATAAATTAAGAATTTAACTCTAAGGCCAAGAAGAGATCCAATGGAAGAAGATTCAGAAGGAGTAGGCATAAGTCAGAAGTGGCAGAAATAAATTTATGACTTATACACTAGAACTAAGCAAATAACAAGAGCAGACATGCTAAGATAATCCAAAACAAAAATAAAAAACCCTAAGGCTAAAGGCTGTACCAAGTATGCCTATAAACAGGCTGACAAATTAAGTACATGTGCTTGCTATATTTTATAGGAGGAATCTTATTTTAGAGATTAGATAACAAAAGATACTATCTTCCCATTTGTTGTTCACACTCAGCCTCCCACCTAGAGGTGTAACAGACCCTCCCTTCTCATCAATTTCATATTTAAAGGCCCCCTGCTATGGATTTGCCTTTTTTTTAACATAGAAACACATCCAAGAATTTTAATATTGAGAATATTTTGAAAATTAGAATCATTCACAGAAATCAATAATTTCAGTAAAGCCTTCATAAAATCAGTTCCTTGAAATACTTCATTTTCTAACTGGTCTTTTGAATTTTTCTATTCCCTATTCATGTCTATAACCTCTGCTTCTCAATCCCACTGCTCTGGCATTTGAACCAGCAGAATCAGCTTCTGATGTGGTCACAGCTGCCCAGCATCTCCTGTGGACTAGAGTAACTGTGTTACTGACCAAAAGAGTTGGAGGAAAATCTGGGCCACAGTTTGACTGTTCTCAAACTTGGAGTCAGATTTTAGCCAGCCCATAGGGGGTTTATGCCTAACTATCACTAATGTCATCTGAAAAACAAAAACAAAACAAAAAAAAAATTCCTTTTCAGCATATACCTAAGGAGCTCCCTTATGGAGATTATGTATAATAAAGAAATTTATTTTTAACTTCCATCCTAAAGAAGTCAAGAGGATCAAGCATCACTTGGGATCTTGCCAGTTGTAAGTTATGATTAATATCTTAATATTGTATGTTTTGAAGCTACAGGACTTAGTAGCTTAAGAGTTAGGCATCTTTTTTCCTGTTAAATCTATGACAGTCATACAGGCAACTCCTCTAGGTAGCTAGGTACATCCAAAGGAAAATGTTCTCCTTGTAAGGTATTATCTGATAGTGACCATAGAGGGAGCCTAACTACTACCTAAGCCTGAATGCCTCACTTTTGTGTAGCCTTTAGGTGAGGAGATGAAGCCACTCATAGTACCTAAACACATTAGAAGCACAGCTTGAATTGGAGGGTTTGAAAATGGAGAATAGTTCATAGATTATGATTTTCAGCAAAACAAAATGGCACAGGTTAAGGAGAATGTAAGAACTAATAGCAAGTGATGCTTTAGCTAAAGCGGTGTCAAAGCAACCTGCCATACAGCTGTTGTGAGTGGTCCTGAAGTCAGTAGTAACCCAAAGAAAACTAAAAAACGTGGATCAAGTCATATCCTGGTATTCATGCACAGAGAGGCTTAAACATCACAAGACTGCTCCTTTCAACAAAAGGACTAGGGGACATTCATGGCAGGTCATTGGTATCTCTGGATGAAGGAGCTTATGTGAGTGAAAGGTTCTTGATTTTCAGCTGACAGCAAAAAACTGCATAAACACACTTTCTAAACCTGTAGTGACTAATACGTTTGTGATCTATGATCATCCCATAGGAGATCAGAATCAGTTGTTCTGAAGGCAAAGGTCCTGAATCATAACTCACCAAAACACAGCTTGGGGTCGGAGTGATTCTGTCCTGACAGGATCACTCAGGAGAGATCAAGCAAAAGAAAGATCAAGCAAAATTCTCATTTGCATCATAGCAACTAATTTATAGCAGAACACATGCTGGCTGAGAACTACTGGAGCAGCTCATCCAATAAATACAGGTACTTCAGGTTAGAAAGAGATGCAAGAAATGCACAACATTTCTGAGGCGAACATTCTGTGTCAAATAGCTGCATCCCAGCACTGCAAAGCTTCTGGTCATAATCAGCCTGTTAGCATTTCCACCGGTACTACTCTAGGGCTACACCCCTGAGGTACTGAGTGCTACATATGGGGTCTATGGCTAGCTGGCAATTAACTCCAGCTCAGAATGGCTTTTGGTGCAAAATAGTTTTAGTGTGTCATTGTCTCTTAAAATCAAAAAAAGAGGCAAGATTTAAGAGGCAGAAGGGCTAAGATAAAAGAGAATTAAATCCTTGATCCCTTGAAATTTTCAGCTTCAACATCCCCCAGAGATCACCTAGGAAATGTTACCAGCTTGCTGCACTGAACATGTTCATGACCACACAGGGCTGCCCACGTTTGTGCAGCACAGTCTGGAAACTCTGTTGCTGCAGCAAAGATTATTTTCTAATATAAATAAAACAATATTCTAGGACTCCCTCCAGGGCCATTAAGCTTTCCTCTGCTCAGTTAGTTTTGGCTTTGGACAATTACAATAAAAATACATGTTAACTGTGGTTCTCCTGCTTTCTTGAGCCTCTGGGAATCCTGGGGAGTACAAATGAAAATGGGGAAAAATGTTATTTAAAATTCTGCATATATTTACATACATATGACATTTAAAATAGATTTTTACATATTTTATATTCCATGTTGGCTTCTCTGTCTGTTTATTGATAAAGATACTAAGAAAATTCACAATCAACCAAAGGCACAGCCATTGAAAGCGTCCTCACCACCATGTCCCAGGTACCTGTATGTCCCCGGCATTTTTGTTTCTAGCCTTAGGCAAGGGCTCCACCAGGAATTCCTCTCATGTGCCATGGCTGCAACTGTAATAACAGCTAAAAGTTCCATGCTCTAAGCTGAGACCAGCTAATATGAAGTGACAAGAGGTTGCTATCAAACTCACATTGCCACCAAACTGCCGCTTGAGTTAGCTTGCTCTTAAACAGACTGCTAAGCCACTCAGAGCCTGGGGCAGTTAACCAAGGTAAGAGTCATGCCTGGGGCCATTATAACAATTTAACAGACGATCAGGGTCCAGTGCTCTCCTGCAAAGGACAACAGATCTCACAGCAATGTCACCTCTACACAACTCTCATTCTATTCATTGAATTGCAGTAGCAATATCAGTTCTTCATTGTCATTATTCTGTTTTGATTGTTATAAGATCCAACTGTGAATTTCTGTATCCCTGCCACTGGTGCTGCCCCTGGCCTGAGGTCTCTTGTGAAACTGCACTGACCTAGCTCTAGGTTTCAACCTAGGTGATGTGAGTACCCAAAGCAAAGCAGGAAAACCTGGACTCCAACCCTATTTAAAAGAGCAAGGTTTCCTATTTAGTGATGGCAACTTTTCCCTTTCTTTGGTGACCACACCAAACCAAAACCCGCCACTAATACATTCTGGCTAAGTTACACATTCTAAGGCCTATCTTGTAGAGTTGCTCTTTCCTTTCTGGCAGCCAGATGCAGTTTCTAACTATAGTTTTACAGCTGGAACACTGACAAATTCCAGCTGCAGCAAAAGACCCCAAAGTGTCCAGGTCCTGTTAATGATGCTTCCACTAAAAGGGAGATCAGAAGTTGTAGTCTTGTAAGCACTCCAGCTCTTATACATTTAATGACAGTTCCTGTGCAAGCAAAAAATCACTACAGGGGTGCAGACAACCACATCTGAGAGTCTTTCACTGACTGGACTGTCTTCAAAGGGGCATGAAACTGGAAAGTGGAATCTGAACAGCACTGAGATCATGCTGTAAGGCTTCTGACCTTGGCCCACATGACTCAGCTACCTGTCTGTGCACACGAGATGCACAGCCTGGCTCATATAGAGAAGACCTGGGAATGGGCTACTTGTCCTAAAGTGACAGTAGTGCACCCTGATTCAAACTCATCCAGGTGAGTGAGTAAGCCACTACTGCAAAGAAATGAAGTAATTCTTGCAAGGAGATGTAGATTAACAGGTTTTTACCCATTAGCACTGGCAATGTAATATACTGCCATGCACCAGATGATCCTTATAGAAGGGACTTCAGAGGTCTGTGATAACATATATCCCCAAATACCAGACTATTAGTACTACAACATGAAGCTGTGCTGCCTGTTAGCAATGAGCCATAAGTATTTTCAAGAAGCAAACCACAGATGCAATCAGCTGAAGGCTCTGCTGAACTGGAAGTAAGCAAGAGCTTCCCAAACATATTCCATGAATAGATAAGACCCCAGAAAGAAAAGCAATCCATTCATCACAAGCAAATGCATCCCAGGAATATTAACTTTCTGAAAAAATGACATACTGTGGATATTTTTGTCACATACTAGAAAGCTAAATATATTCCTTAACTGAAAACAATTATTAAACATAGTAGGTTCCCATAACTAGGTGTATCTTCACTTTCAAAAATATTCCAGTAAAATGAAAGACTTCCTTGCCAATGTAATAGGGTTTTAAGGTGCCTGCAATGCCTTGAACCACTTCAGCAGCCTGACAGTCCTGTACCACAGGAATAGGGGAGGCAACTTTTACTGCTCAGGCTATTTCAGTGCTATTTATTTCTGTACAATGCTGAACATTGTAGCAGTAGTTTCAGAGGAGCACAAACGCAATGCCAGCACTGCAGAGGCAGCATTTACTACACTAAACTATGATTGAATACTGACAAGAATCTCTTGAAATCAGAATCAAGCCCATCAACATCAGCAGGAAATACAATGCAGCTGGAGCCATTTCTGTGTATTTGAAAGAGAACTAATAAGGGAAATAATAAAACAACAGACAAGACATTTACTAATCATGATTGATTCCCTCCTGATGCATTTCCTCCAAACAAGATCTCAACCTGAGTGGGAAAAATCCCAGAGATACTATGTCAAGCAACATTCAAGGTCCAAACCTCACTGAGTATCTTTGATTTTTCGCCATTAACGAAGACCTACTTGAGGAACTAATGCTTCCTTGTATTGAAAGCACTTGCAGTACAACCAAAGCTGGTCACATCGTATTGCACTAAGGTCTCTGCACTGGTAAATTCAAGGGTTACCAGGGTGTAATGCTTTTGCTCTAGTTAGTTAACGGTACTCTTGTGCATTCAACCTCCAAATACTGGATGCATTTACCTACTTGACTGTGCTCTCTAGAGCAAAGAATGGTTGTCCCAAACCAGAGATCTAAGTTATGACCCAAACAAGATAGAAGTACCAAGGTAGAAGCACTGAAGCGACTGGTGACTGAAAACCCCTGAATATTACCACTTTTACAGCGTTTGGATCCATACAAGGGTTGTATATAGTATACAACTCTTCAAACCTCTGACACCCTTCAATTCTTCATGAAGAAGCAATAATGATGGCTATGAGGGATTGTTTAGCAATCCAAAAAGAAGACTTGTATGTCAAGGGCTGCAAATCATATTCACATTCTGGGAGGACACATGAGGATGGAGCCCAAAATGTTGTATGTTCATGTCACTCCAGAGGTTTTGATGGCAATCAGGGTTTTCCCCATCTCCTATTCCCTATTTCACTTTTGGCAAAGAACAATATTTCTTCTGCCAAAACAGCTCTCATTTCATAGCCTTTTCTCTTAAGAAAAAAAAAGAGCAGAGTCGACAGCAGTTTTTCTCAAATTTGGATGTTGTACTTTAGTTTCTAAAGAGTCAGGAAAGATAGTGATTTGGACTGGTGAGATCCTTTTCCTTCCCATTGAGATACTAATATTGATTTTAATACCTTACTGATTTATTCCTGAGGACATGAACCAATGAGAATTGCAGCTTCTAAGTACCTAAAAAAAACAAAAAAAACCCAAAACTCCCCCAAAAATGAAGAAACCACAAAAAAAACCCACAACAAACAAAATACCTCTACCCTTAAAACACTATTTTGATCACAGGAGTTCAGACCATTGTATCCTTCCACATGTCTTAGAAGGAAAACGAAATATTTGTAAGATATCTTAAGTCAGAGGAAGAGACAAAGCATTGGTTGTTATAGGAAACCCACATTGCTCCCCCTTTGTTGTTTCACTATTTTGTGGCTCTCATCCATTCTAGTGTTGTTCTTTTGGAAGTTCACTCTATTCCTAATTCCATCTTCAAATGCAGCTGGATAATGCTGTGTGGATGTTCAGCTGTCTCCTCTGGGAGGGACTCCTCTCTCTCTCTCTAAGCAAGTCATGCAAAAGTTTGACTGAAAGCATGAAACAAGATACCCAGTTCTTTACTATGATCCCTGTGTGATGTAGTCTATGACTAGGACAATAAAGATGCAATTAGAGTATTAAATGTGGATGCTCGCATTTCAACCCTTAAATAAATGAAAACAAATCACACAAATCAATAAATCAAGAATATGTCTTGATTCAAGAAAAGGGACTCTGCAAGAAAAAAGCCATTATCGGAGAGTACCAGTAACTTTCAAATATCATATTGCACAGGCCATACTTGACAATAAGACCAAGGTGCTAAAATGCACAGAGGTGTCTAAGCCACCCTGTAAATAGAGAGCTCATACATTCAGCTCACTGCTGCCACACAACAGAAGTAAACAATGAAGAAAGATTAACAAAAAAAGAAAGGGTAATGTATATTTGGACCTTTAAAATATTTGCATTTCAGTTAAAGATAATTCTTTGAAGATCGTGCTGAAAAACAGTATTTCAAAGCAAATGATGTTTTGATGTTTTCAAATTGACATTCTCAGTCTTCTGTTATAATCACTGTCAACCCTCTCTGACCAGAATTTTAAGTTACAGAAAAAATGAAAAGACTAAAAACGCATGTAACTAGGATGATAATTTGCCACTGCTTTGATGTTCTGCTTTTCCGTTCATTCCTCTCCCCACCCCAGGTATTTAGGCAGTCAATTGTTTCTGTCTGACTCCTGCTCTGCTTGCTCAAGGCATAGCACCATCTGAGTTAACAATACATAATGGAGTTGGTTTCTCAACATTGCAGACTGTATCTGACCTATATTTGCATCAGAAAATTCCTTGTGAACACAGACAGACAACACAAAGTTATGCCTTAATGAACAGCATTAGAAAATAACTTCTTAATACAGGCAGAAAGATAAAGTCATTTCTCCTCTCTTCAAATACCAAAAAATGGGGGACACCTAAACAAAAAACTCAGTCTATGTTTTGAGATGCTTTGTGTTTGATCCTATCTACAAATTAAAATAAATTGGGATAGATAGAACCACGTTTTTGGCTTCTGTTAATCTACTTCAGTCTGCTTGCGTGGGAAAGAGAGAGACAGTAAGTGGTAACAAGGTTAGTTGGATTTTACAGTCTATCCTCCTGCTTCACTTGCATCCATTTCCAGAAATGTCTGCATTCTTCTGGCTATCTTAAATGCCTCCAAGTCTCTGTTGTTCCTCATGTCTGTTTAAATACCAAGACTGGAGCTGCAATCAATGAGATGAAAGACCAAAAGTCAATACAACCAAGGCTTCAAGATTACAATCAAAATCAAAATGGTGTAGTGCTAATTAAGGCTTGACTTTTATAGAGCAGAACTATGACCTTTTGATGGTAGGCTTTGGAACTCATCAAATGTGAATTTTCTGTGCTGAAATATATAGGATATACATATAAACCACTGAATTATATAACAATAATTAAAAATATGTTTTTCAAGAGGCACCTTTTGTTTCCTCATGAGTGGAAAGGATTGATGATCTTAAAAACTTGTTTAGTCAATAAAACTAATGGAAATGGTCAAACTAACGGTGTGCATGGTGTTGTAGCAGCAGATGGTATTATTTGGGCAGAAAGTGTTTTATTGAAAGAGTAAACTGATAAACCTGGTTTTATTTAAGAAAAAAGACAAAATCAGTCAAGACTAGTATGATTCACAACAGCAACAAAACAGTTTGGATTTGTTTTCAGTTCCATCAGAAAACAGCTTAACATAATGTTGGATTAATTTGTACTGTTGAAAGCCCTGAAAAAAGCATCTTGTTCTCAAATACCCAGATAATAGCTGTCTGTTGTAAGGAGCCCATAGAGTCAAACTGCTGCAGCCTTGCAGACCTGGGTAAAGAGGTGCATATTCCTGAGAACAGAAACATATTCATCTGAAAATGACACTGTACAAAAAAGCAAGGTTTACTAGCAGCAGATCCAGCCATGGAATAACTTCCTTTTCACAAAAAAAGCAAAGAAGTAAAGTAACACAGCCTTCACCTCAGCTCGCCAGCCTTGGTGTGGAGACAACAAAGCCCAGTTATTCTACATACAGCCCTCCTAATTCTCAAGGTTTAAGTTCACAGAGGGGGCTTTCCAAGGATTCTCTTCTTACTAACACAGGAAGGTTCAGTTTCATCCTGTTTCCTAATTCTATAGTTGCAAATGCATGGAGAAATGAAGAGCCGCTGCCAAGGCTGGAGGTTGTAACAGCCTTGTGTAGCAAACACTTATGTTTGAAATAGGACCCATGCCTATCAAGAAGATGGCATAAAACACTGTAACAGCTATAACAATTCAATGTTTTGCATTTTCAAAACATAGTATAGACAAAAAAAAAGGGATCATTCACTCAGTGTAACTGATAGTACTGTGTTTGGACTGGCTCTTTCAACAGAGAATGTAAAAAATGTCATGATTCATATTGTATGTATGGCCAGACTTCACAAACGCAGATTTGGGCAGGGCTCTCCCCATGTGGGTGTGCCCTTCCAGCCTGCACAGTGGATTTTTTAGGTGAGGCACAGTGTGTGCAGAACTGGCCCCACCCTTTAACTCCTCAGGTTCATCTGCCACAGCCAAGTGAGTTTGGACAGTGACAGTGAAGTCCTCAGGACTAGAACCTACAGTCCCCGATATTCCCAGGAAGTCTCCCATCCAAGTACTAAGTGGGGCTGACCCTGCTGAGCTCCCAAGATCTGATGAGATTGGATGTCAGGGAGTCATTTAACTGCCTTGATTCATATTGTAATTGAGGATATGTGTACAAGTTGCACAAACCTGAATGCACAGTGTTGAAAT
>JAOXXN010000364.1:11800853-11818208 GCA_026770055.1 Myrmophylax atrothorax | reverse complement strand
TTCTCCATAGATAGCATATGGTAGGAAATGCATATTTTCAAGCTGATATAGATAGACAGATAGATTAGATAGATAGATAGATAGATAGATAGATAGATAGATAGATAGATAGATCAATAAAATTAAACTGAACTCCTAAACTTCCCAAAGCTTCAAATGAAATCCTTGTATTGTGACATGGTTTGCCTTTGCTTTGGACAGAATGAGGACAGGGTGAGCACTGCCCTAAATAATCTCCAAGACAAACAAACCACCAAAAAACAAACAAACAAACACTGCCCAGACTGTGCACACATGAGAATCATATCCACGGTAGAATATTAAAATCAGTGGAATGCCAGCAAAGTCCCAGAAATTAATGGGAAAACCAGTGCTAGTGAGAGCAGCCAGAACAAAGCCTGACTGTACTTGTCTGCACCAGCTGCAATGACAGTGCAGGATTTCCTTCCAGCCCACTGTAACTAACACAGCTGATGATAAAAAAGTTGGGTTTTCTTCAAAGATTGAACCGCTACAGATCATGAGGCAAATACATATTCAAAACAGCAAGAGTTTCCTGAATTTGTCGGAAGACAGTGGTAATAGTCAGGAGACCAGAAGTTTACATGTAATGAACAACTTGCCCAACACCAAGGTGCTTTTTCGAGTGTAATTAATTTACAATGTTTCATTTTTGTTCAGGTGAGGAGGAAGAAATACATAGAGAGAATACAGCTCTTTGGCCTTCTGGAAGTTCAGCCAACAAAGCAGAGTACTGATATTTGTTACTCTTTCTTTCTTTTGCAAAAAACAATTAACTCTTATCTTTTCTGAGAAAGAACTCCTTAAATTCATCTTCACATGAGGAGTCAGAGTATACCTACAGTCCCACAAATGGTTCCTCACATTTCCAGCTTGCTCCATAACCAGTGCAATCCAGATGCCATGTGACAACATCAGTGTAATGTTGAGTCCAGGCTATAAATTCTGCCTTCCCAAAAGCAGACATGCAGCTGTCTGCACCATGCATGAGCATCCTTGGTGTCTCAGGACTAGCTCATCAGTAAGCCAAGGACACTGAGGGATCCAGTGGGTGTCAGCTCAGCCAGACTTGCCAGAGGAGGGAGCTAACATTACAAGCAGTGTTATCATATCTTGCAAGCAGTGCAGTGACACTCCAAATGCAGACATTCCCTGGACACAGATGCCCCTCAGTGCACAGCCTGATGACTGCTGCTAGCCCAGGATGAGATGTGATGTGTACACCAGGTGAGGTGGCAGAGGAGAGACTGCTGGTTTGCCAGCAGCTCTGAGATCAGTTTGAGCACACCACACTTCACCCTCCTGGTTGCTCTAGGCCTCCTTGTGTAGCATAGCTGCGTCGTGTCTGGGCTTATAGTTCTTACACTTTAAGCAAAGAGGTTTATTTAAGTTACAAAGCCCAGACCTTCTATAATTATCCATAAGAGTACCAGCTCTGTATACATTAAGCACAAAAATATTAATGGCTTCACAGCTTGAGTGCATTTGAACATTTGGTTAATTGGAATTCTTGGTTTCTTGCTGCTGTGTGTCTCACAGGTACATGGGACTCACCATAGCCACATTGCCTTGTTCACTTCCAGTGTTAAGTCACAAGCTTAACTTCAATGGTTAATTTCTTTAATATTAACCTTCACATTCAGTATAGAGAGAACTAACACAACTGGCTCTCTGCCTTCCTTTGGCCCATGCTTGGTGCCACTCATAATCCTGTCCCTTTCCACCAGCATGCATTGTACTAATACAGAAAATCAGAATGCTTCTCAGATTTGCTAAAGCTGTTAAATTAATCCATGTGCTCTGCTGGAAATGCATTTAAACATTTCATTGCCTTGTTAGCAGACATCAGAAAGTATCATTTATATCAGAATAGTATAAAGTGTAATCAGTTTGGCTAATCTAAGACACAGTACTTCTGCTGTGCAATGTTATGTCTAATAAATGTACAGTTGCCTTATACTGAAGCTTGCAGCAATTTAGTTTTTGAGAGCTGTTTTAGACTGACAATAATGAGTTTAGAAAGATGTTTTCAACTGTTCCCCAAAGATGTTCAAACTGCCAAGATCAAATAAAACCCTGTCATAATACAGACACAATAGATTAAACATGCCTTTTACGTTTAAATCTTTTTCCAGAAGTGACATTTTAATCTGCAAGCCAGAAAGCTATATGAAGACCATACACTGATATATTCCCAACAGGAAACCAAAGCAAAATACGCAAAAAACTCACTGAAGCCTATTGCAATCTCATGGTCCTGAAACGAGTGTTTCCCTCAGAAGTCAAATCACTATGCAATAGTGGTACGGTTATTCCACTCTTTAGTTACAGCTGTGCTTCATTGCCTGTATAATTGTAGAACATAAAAAGGAAGGAAGCAGGGGAGGCATTAAAGTTGCTGAATGTTTTTGATGGGGTCTTTTTCTGTCCTGAGCGTGGGAGGTGAGAAAACATCAGAACTTTGGGTGCAGTAAAGGCAGCTATGAGACACTGGATGTGACAAGTCTTTCATAGGGAGGACGGAAATATGGCCAGGGCAAACTGGTTTATGGACAGAGGGGCACAAATTTCTTGGAAAAATCCACAACAACAGAGTCGTACTTTTAAAATAGCACTAGTGAGGTTTAGTTTTCATTTTAGCTTTAGCTCCTTCTCCTTCCAGTTTGTCACTGCAGCAAAATCACTCGGAATACCAACATCAGTGCATGGAAAGGTAAGAGGAAGTTTTATGTACTTTTTCAAAGCCTGCTGAGGTGATTGGGAGCTTTCTCCTGGATGCCTGGAACTTTTATGAGATCCCAAAGAGAGAAGGGTGTTTTTTCACAGAAGTACTTCATATTTCTGCCATATCACAAACATGTATTTTTTGGACGGCAAATGCATACCTATGTTTCTCTGTCCACAGCATCACAAAGAGATTAACATTTTCTCTGAGAGGTTCCTCTCTCCTATCTTTGTATGACAGGCATTTAATTTTTTCACATGGGTGCACTTACTCCTGGCATTTCTATTTCAAATCCCACAATCATTAGAAATTCAGTAGGATTATGATTATTAGTATTATTAGTACTGATTTGAGCAGTTTATAATAGTAATCAACTAGATATCTGAATAATATGCTCAAAACACAGTGTTTTATTTTTCCTGTAGGGAAATGGACAGAACCCAAGGGAATGGCCTAAATTTGTGTCAGGGCAGGTTTAGTTTGGATATTAGAAAAGCATTCTTCTCCCAGAGGGTGGTCGGATGCTGAACAGGTTCCCCAGGGAAATGCTCACAGCACCAGGGCTGACAGAATTTAAGAAGCATTTAGATCATACTCTCAGGCACATGGTGTGAATCTTGGAGATGGACCTGTGCTGGGCTAAGGGTTGGACTCAATGATCCTTGTGGGTCCCTTCCAATTCTGTGATATCTGCATAAACATGACCCTTTCCATCTACCTCTGAGGTACCGCTTAATAGTACCCAAATCTCTTACCAGTTTCAGCTGAATTTTATAGAAAGTTCAGCACTAGTCGTTGAGAGAGAGAGGGAGAGAGAAAGAGAGATTTGATGCTACTGCCTCTGCTGATAGTAAGACAAAGTGCTCTCATTCCTTGTCCACTTAGTTTGAGCAGGGTGGGCTGGGCTGCTCAGCAGCCAGAGCCCCTCAAGCAATGTACAAGGTCCCTGACCCATCACTGCTTCAGGCCACGGAGATGGGAGAGCCTGCTGAGAACATGTGGTTGTGATGGGGTATCTAAGGGGTTGTGGGTCCCAAAGAAGTAAAAGACCAGACTTGTAGGTACTGAAGGAAGAGAGAGCGAGGAACTGAGCAAAGGTGGGGGCCCACCTCTAAGGTTGTACAAAGCACACAAGGAGAGAGACAGATGCAGCAAGGGCAGGGAGAGGAAACCAGGAGTCCTGCAGGAGGGCCTGCATTGATGGGCAATAGATCAGGATTCCATTGGTATCCTCAGTTTCTCTGTTAAGGGAACAACTTGTTATGAACACTCCTGAGAGGATATTTGTTGCAAATCTGTTTACACTGGCAGCATACCAAATTTGTGGTTTTGCTGGTATTCTCTGAATCCAAGGGTAGGTTGATCTTCTACGTCCCATTTTTTCCTTTGTGCAAATTCAGATGTACCAACACTCAAAGCTTATGGGAAAAAATTGGTCTTTTCAATGAAACCAGACATTCTAACATAAAGATAAGAAATGGTTTCAAAGCAAACACTTTCTTATAGTTCCTTAGAAATCTTACTTTTTTACAACTAGTATTGCCTTCTTGTCATTTTTCTGGACATTCAAACAATTTTTTTTTAATTGAAGATACACAGAGGTTTTTATCTCAGAATTTTTTAAAAAGTTATGAATTTGTAAACCAAGTCAAAGTTTTTGTTTGTTTTTTTTTAAGGGTTTCTCTTGTCAATACTGAGAAGCAGTTGCTGAGGAGAGATTCTGTTCTCAGCCCTGCCAGTGATTCCTCATGGGACCATGCCATTTAAATTTCATGCTTTCTCAGTCTAATCCATCTGTAAAATGAATGCAATAGGCAACTTCATGAAGTTGTTCAGAAGCCTCTTTAATTCCTCACAAGTATTTTGATATCATCCCAGAGTTGTCTGAATAAGCAGAGGGTATTGTAAGTGCTTTATAACTTCTATTTCCCTTTCTTAGCCCAGTCTTGGTGTTGTGCGTTTTTGTTTCAGCCTTGTCACAAAATACTCAAATTTCATCCTGTGTAATCTGTTTAATTTGTAGTAGATAGGGACAAGAAATGGGTTTGTCTTTTGTAACACAGATACTGTACTATGAGTTTTCTAGGAATGTATCTCTTTCACTGTTAACATCCTCTGGCATCTTACCAGATTTTAGTACTGTAAAATTTAAAGAATCTGGAATCCACATTGTCCATGTATACAGAGTTCATTTAATTAAATGAAAAATATGCTGCATTGACTATTTGTCTCTTAAAAACTATTGCTTCTCCAAGTTTTAAAGCAACATGAAAAACCAGTCTGAAGGTAGATTGAAAACAGATTCTACACAGAGTATTTCAGAGATTATATCCTCCAACCTTTTCCTGTGCAACTTCAACTCTGTATTAGCTACTGCAATTGACCAATCTCTAGTAAATTAAATTTTCAATAAACCCAAACTATACAGTATCATTATAGCTGAACACAGAATAATTCCACATTTTGATAACAAGAATAAAAGTAATTTTCCTGTCATATTCAACGCAAAAGCTATCCCTGGCTAATGCTAAATCTGTGACAACCAGAGAAATCCAAGAAAATATGAAGTTACTACTGACATTTTCTCCTCAGTGCTTTTCAACACATCATTCTCCTAGGAAATTATTCTTTGATTTTCATTAAAAGATTTCCAGGTGTCAGAGTGAATTGAAACCTAAAACATCCAGTGAGAACAACTTCTTACTTCTTTCTATGCAAGTTGGACTACAGGTTACAGCCATGAGCCTTATCAGAAAAACAGAATCTTTGCCTGTTCAGAGCACAGCTGATACAGATTAGAATAGAGGACTATGATTTAAAGGATTAATAAAGTGGTGGGAAATACAGGCCCTTTCGTCCAGATCTGGGAGTTCTAATCCCTTTGGGAGCAAGGCATCTAATATACTCTACATTATTCACTCCTTGCACAATATGCCAACTTAAATGCATCCTTAAGTCTCAAAAGCGACACAGTACTAACATAATAACTAAATATCTCCTGTACAGTCACTTTAGATAAGATGCTATATAACTACTTCTGACTTAATTTGTTCTGCATGGTTTAATATTGAGGCAAATGGAACAAAAGAGATCAATACTGAAAATGTCCTTTAGTATCCTTAAAGTACTAACCATCACATTCAACATGAAGACATCAGAGTCTATCTCCAAATTGCCCAGACTGTCAGCCAACATGGTTTGTTAATATTTCTAGTGTCTTTGGGATTTCCCCAATGGTATATCTCATATAAACTGTGAGTACCAGCAAAAGAACCCATTTTTCCTACCTCGATCCACTGTATGTTCCACATATTCTGTCAAAAGTTTGATAACAGTATGGCTTAGGTTAACCAGTGTGCTAGGATCATAATTACCAACTATTTCTTTGTTTTCATTCTACACTTAAAAATTACTCTGATACAGAGAGACTTTTTTCTTCTGCAGCAAGTAGCAAAGAAAGGTCCTACTGGCTGACCATGGATTCTACATCCTGAAGCTTAATAACACCAAATCCTACTCTGACATCCTCTAAGGAATGGCTCAGAACCATGGAACACATATGACACCTTCATGTTCACACTCAAATTACTTAGGGATGTTACCTACATGCAAAATTTAAGTCTTCTGTCCTCTGCCTACTCTCTACAAGTATCGCCCTTTGGCTCAAATAAAAAACCACATTGCTGCAAATATATTGTTCCAGGGCACAAGCCATACCAACTACCAAACCTGAGTGTAGAAGACACGCATGTGTGTACTGGCTTATGTATGCTTAACCTTAAATTTTTCATCAAAATATCCCTTAGGTAAATCCATTTTTGCTGCTGGTCACATAGCTGTAGAGATCATGTCTGTACTGTGCAGCTCAGTTCCTGCCATGGGCTTAAATCATGGTTTAATATTTCATAAGGTTCTCTCTGCATTTTAAAAAAGAAGAAGTCTTATAAGCACACTTCCCCACTCACAAAATGGCAGACTTCACGCCAGAACCACCTTCTTATTTTTGTTTGGAAGCCTAAAGCTCTACAGTAGTCAAAAGTACTCTATAACAGAAACAGGATGTAAAAGAGCCAAATTCAAGGCAATGTAAGGTACAAATTGGGTCAGGGATCTGAAGACAAGTTCCAAGAAAAGGCTTTAACCACCAGACTACTGAGCATTTCAAGGAATGTCATCTCTCCTGTTGAAGATGTTGTGATACAGAGTGAATGAGAACTGTGCAAATACCTAATTTGAGATGGCTTGCTGAACTGAAAGTCCACTAGACTAAAGCTAAATAATTACCTATTTTTGCATAGATAATTAAATATTCACTGGAGCAAGAGCTTGAACATAACAGTTCTTTATTTCAGACAGATCTCTGCTGACTGAGCTGTTGGCCAGAAATGCACCACACGTTCCTTCCCCTCCTATTCCAGCTGCACTTTATGTGAGAAAGGCCTGGCCACCAACTTACTTGCAGAAAAGGATTCATGGTTACAAATGCCAAGAAGAAACAGCAGCACCTTCCTTCAGAATTAGCTGCTTAAGCCTCTTCAAGAGACAGAGACAGAGTAGGATGAAAGGTTTTCCCACATCCTCAGCTTCTCTGATCAGCCCCTTGCTTAGTGCCCCAGGATAAGATTCCTGTCCTTTCCTTGTGCTAGGCAGACATCCCTAGCTGCCTACATCGAGGCTGCAAATTCTGCCATTCTGGAAAATTACTAAAAGAGGGGCACCACAACATGAACCCAACCAGCTTGACATTGCCTCAGAGACTGTCTGGCAGTGCAAATTTCAAACCAATTGTATTCGAGTTATGAATATAAATGGGAAAATTTTGACTACTTCCAGACATATTTGAGATTCATCCTGAACAAAGCTAGGTTTGTAGAGATTAAATAATAGCAACATGTGGTTCCAATGCTTCACTTTGGCTAAGCATTTTTAAATAATATTTTATTACCCAATGGACACTGAGATTATAGAATTACTATCTACTCACAAGATTATTTAGCAACACTTTCACTTAAACCACACCTGACTAATTAAATACCTGTTGGGGGAAAAATAAGAGGAAATAAAAAACGACTAACAAGATAGCCTATTCTGTAACAGACATCTTTTTCCTATGTCAGCCAAATTCTCTGAGCTATGCTATGGACCTGTTATAGAGCTTGCAAATCCTTAATCAAACCCAAAAGTATTCGTGGAATATAAAAATGAAAATCAGGCTGAAGAAAAGTAATGTCCATGTTGTTGGTTTTTTTCATTAAAAAATATAATTGATTATCCAGAATTAATTGTAACAGGTGTTCAAAACAGAAAATGTGTTTACTATTGATTGATGCATTTTTGCCATGAAAAATTCACATTTATAATGCAATATGACATTTGCTATCAGTCATTTTTACTGCACATTGTTTCACACGCACTCAGGAAACCAGGCACTGTACAATCCAGAGTCATTGCCTCTACCCCCACTTTTAAAGATCAGCTGAGGAGCAGGAGGCTACTGCAGGGTCTCTAAGCCAAGAAGTTGCATCCACACACAGATCCACAGACAAGACTATGGACTGACTGCAACCTGCCCATCTGGGAGTACCCAGCACCCAACTAGCACACAAGATCTGTCATTTGCCAGAGGACATTTCCAATTACACAGTCACCTTACAGACCTTGCTTTCACTTGCTCTTACTCTGGTCTACAAAATGGCTACAGCTACCCTGTAAAAACTAAACCACAACACCTTATAGAAAGATAACCTTAGCTATGAAAACATGACGATATGATGCGTGCTTCTGTGAGGACTAAAACCAGACATCCCCGTGGCACATTACTGCAGTAGGGCCTCAATGCAAATGTACTCCAGAGCCCACTTGCCTTTCACAGAGTGCAGCAGCAGGACCAGAACCTACAACAATTTCGTGATGGTGTTTAGGGTGAATAACAGGAGAGCTGAGTAAACCAGAAAGCCCATGACCCTTAGAAAAAATTTCTGTTTTTATCCAGCAAAGCAAGCAAAAATGTCTTTCATGTGATGCATTTTTTTTCCAAGAGGAGGTAAAACTACCTTAGAAGGACTTTCAGTAGCAATAAATCCAAGCACATTCCTGACAGAAACACAGCTAACTGCTGAAATTTTGTTCCTCAGAGATACCAGACTGCAGCATTTCAGTCTTTTTCTAAAATTCTTCATTTTCTATATAAAACAAATAGTTGCATTCTATATAATTTTACAAATAATTTCCAGACAACTGAACTCCATGAATTTGATAAAAAATTTTCACATGGTGAGCAGGTACCATGCACTACACCATAGGACAACATAGGTGTTGAAAACCTCCTGAGAGACATTTGGTTCTGTGCAGCCTCAGGCTGTTACAGTGGCATCCTGAACCTGATGTCCCCTTGGATGAACCATGTTTTACAGCAACCACAGACATCAGTGATGAAAAGATCTGGTTCCCTCTCAGGTATATGTGGGAAACACTCATATGATCCACTGAAAAGAAACAAAGGGTTTCTTGGGAAGTGAGAACCATACCTAGGGTTTGCAAAGTTATTTTAACCAAGTTCAACCACTATTTTTGTATTTTTCTCACTTTGTGCTGAAATGGTGTGATCATATTGCTGTGATATTTAATGTCGCTGTTTTTTTAAGGGTACAAAAACTCTAATTTTCTAACAAATATACTGTTTTCAAATATTAAGAGATCTAAAATGAGACCATATTGCTTATTCATGAGAGACAGATGTTATTTTTGGCTTCCTACTTTAATGAATACCATATTATGTTCTTTATAACCTTACACCAGAAATAACATACTTGTAGCACTCATGAACTTCAAGCCATTATCAGTAAAAATGTCAATTAACATCCAGAACTTCTTTCAGTTCTCGCTGCAAATGCTTTAAGCTGTCAGCTACAGTCCCTATTATGAGCTCCTTATTATTTTCTTTACCCATCAAAAGATATTCATGCAAAAGATATAATCCTTAGAAGTCAGCTAGCTGAGACTGAAAACGGCAATATTTTCCTGTTGTCTTTTTTACTGTATTGAAGTACACTTGATGCCTTACTGCATTTTTGTATTTGCGTTTTGTTTTCTGGCCTTCTAAAAGTAAAAATACTGCATCCTTTTTAAAATATTGTTACACTTGTGTTTATTTTCACTGATTTGGAGAAATGCCTGTCAGTAAATATGAGCTGAAACTAATTACCATCAGTACAAAATCTCCAAGCTGAACTGGGATGCTGACAAATATGCAACAAGAAAATGAATAAAATGTTTCTCAGGAAGCAGAGATCAGTTTCACCAGCCAGTGACTACAATGAGAAATAAAACCCTTCCAGATAAACAGTTATTCCTAGCATTTCATTTTTGTGTGGATAACTTTCTTCATAGAGCAAAGGCTGTGGCTCAAACTGCTTGATTTAAGCCAACTACAAAAGATTTTGTGATGCCTGCATGTCAGCTGCATGTCAGTGTGTACAATAGGATTTTTCCCACTGAATCTAGCATGATGGTTTGAAACAAATGAGTCTGTTATAAGAAAGATCCTTAAAATCTGAAGTTTCAGATGTCTGTCTCGGCTTCATATATGAGAACATTGGAGGATATCTCCCAAAGACGTAAGCACAAAGCCATCCTGAGCTTCCTGAGCCTGAAGTACAAATTGAGAAAGCTCAGGGGTTAGGACATGGGGAGAAAGTAAAATATGCTAAAGACCCACCACAAACTCAGGCTGTATAAACGAATTGTCTTTGAAGGTAAGAGTGAAAGTGTCCAAATTGTCACCTATGTTCTCATGGCCTCATAAAGCCATTCTAGCAGTTGTAGATCTTGAACAATTCTTACACCTACAAGAACCCGCTGCTCTAGGCTTCACATAGGAACTCACCAACAAGAGTGTTAAAGTCATAAGCTGATTCAAAAGCTTTACTAGGAAATATCACACTGATTAGACACATCAAGAAACAAGAGCAACACAAGATTAAACCAAAACAACAAACTTCTTAGCAGACCATGCCTCATGTTGCACAACTGGGTTGAGGGAAAACAGAGCAGCACTTCCACTGCAGCAGGGAAAGACAAATTTCTGGCACTCCAATCCACCTCATGATTAGTCTGGCCACAGCAGGAGTCAGCAAGTCACAAAGCAAAAGGGGTGTGATCAGAGCAGATTGTGTGCTGTTACTGTTCCTTCAGCAGCTGATGCTCTGTTGAAGTAACAAAAATGTGCCCAACAACAGACTTCTTCTCTGGGCAAATGGAGTTGCTAGACATGTGGAGCACACCTGGTGAGAGAAGCCATCTGCAAAGACTCACAGCAGTCCACATGTGACAAATTTTGGGAACAGCAAGGAGAACTTCAATTTACACAGGCAGGTATATATTTACAGCCAGGTGCTGGATGTACCACATTTCTCCTGGGCACCTTACAGTTCTCTTTTTAATTCTTTTTTTTCTGAACAAAAGAATGCCCATGATGCAAGACAAAAGTTCTTCCAGCTCTCTATCTTTTCTCTGATCGTAGCCTGGTAATAGAGAAAAATAAAGGATAGCAGTAATATTTGCACTTGCCATACTGTCAGTGGAAAGGGAGTCAAATGTGAAGTCTCTGTCTTACCCTTGAGAAGTCTACATACTTAGAATAATTGACTGGCAAAAGAACATATCCCTGACTGCATATGTGAAACCTAGAAGGGAAAGTAAAGTATTACTGGCAGGAACAAACAGAGCTCACTGGTTAAAGCTGCAGTCAAGTGACTTTAATGCAGCTGAACAGAAGACAATTTATGATGTTTAGACTACACCAGTGCTGGCATTGACAAATAGTCTGAGTAGGCCAAAAAAACACTCAAAACCTGGGTAAATTTAAATATGTCTGCACATACACATAAAGGGTTGTGAATGTTTTATTATAATTCCTTTCTTTCCTTTTTTGATATTTCATACACAGTATAATTCAACCCCCTGACCACTGACCTGGCAATTTAAATAATAAAATGCACCAAAATGCTTTGAAGTTGTAAAGTCAATGAAAAGTGCTCATAAAATGTCTTCAACTTTTACTATTGTTTGTGTTCTTTTATCTCAAAAATGATCAAATTGCCTTTTTCAGATGCCTTGAGATTTCCTCATGTTTCCTGCACTCAGCTTCTGATGGTCATGTTTTATCTGAAGAAAAAAAAAAAACCCAAAACAACAAAACTTTTATTGTTCCATTAAAATTAGATAAAAGTCAGAAATGTAGGGCTACAGTATGCTGGTACAAAAAAGTTTTAGTCTCATAAAAGGGAAAAACAACACATTTCTGTAGGACACTGCCAAGAAAGAGATAGATACTGAACAGGGAACACCAGTATTGTTCCTTACCAGTGCTGATTTGCATCGGAGGAGCATTTGTCCACCAGGTTTTTTTCCTATTACATATTTTCCTTTTATCCTAGAGTTCAGAATGTCTGAGGGAAAAATGCAAGGTGTGGGAGCCAAAACACTGTCTGGAGAGCTGGCAATTCCTTAAAACATTTCATTACACTGTCTTCACTTGGGAGACTAGGGATAAAATTCTTCCCCGGTTGACTGAGCTGATGCAAGGATTAATCTATCAATATTTTAAGCATTTTCAAAAGGAAGAGTTCCATACAGATTACAGACCTCCAGAAATCCAGTTCCTCAGCCTGTGTCTTTTTTCTTGGGTTATATTATGTATGTAGTGTAATAGAGCTGCTCTGCAAACTTAGATGACTGCATATCAGCAAGCCCCATAGTGTGATGGAAATACTTTGTTAGGAACCTCTGGGAGACCTGTTTTAAATAGACCAGGCTGTAAAAGATGAGAGAACAGCTTCAATACAGACAAATTCTGCACACAGACACTTAATTCTCAGTCAATTTAGGAAAATGGGGATTATGTTTACATGGTACAATAGTGAATGAGATGGAGAGATGAAAGTTAGAGCTGAATATGCTAGCACATACTCACAGAATGGAGTAAAGCTGCGCAGAAACCATACTTGGACCCTCAAACCAGACGTCTCCTCAGCGTGTCATGGGCCTGGTACTGATTAGACTGGCTGTTAGGATTCTAGCCAAAAGACATTTTATCATAGCAGCCGTGTTGCTTCTGATTGCAGTTTCCTTAGTTGCTGGATACCTCTTTCACTGCCTGAAGCACTTAAAAGTTTTTACAAATGCTTCTCAACATCTCCAAAAAGATCCATGTACTAAGGTGTTAACACAGGAGTAGTTCTAGGGACTCCATTAATGCCAATCCTGGAACTTAAATCAGTCAAATAACCAAGCATTTCACTGATACAACACAACTGGAACCACACCTGAGGTAGGAAGGACAGGTAATGACAGAAGATGACAAACAAAAATGGGGAAGCCAACTCAGTTGTAGGATCTTAGAAGAATTGAGGACTGTGTAACTCAGACACCTTCATCTTTGGAGAAATATTTTTTAAGCCCAGAAGCTGTCCTTGATATATAGACAGTTACTCTAGCTAGAAATGCATCCCACAACAACAATTTCATACCCTCGATTGCCAGCTGTCTTTTTTGTTTCATTCCTCTGACAAAACCCCTCTCTGCTCAATTTATGTTTTCATTCCTGCTCCATCCATAATTACTTCTACCATCTTCCTGCATTAACATGAACAATTATGGTGCTTCCCCTTGTAAGACCATTTTGATATGACATAATCTGGTCCCATGTTCCCATCAGTCATCTCTGTGTCACATATTCTCACTTCTTTTCCACACAGATCTTCATTTCCAAAACATCTATCACATTAGCTGCTCTCCTCTGGTCCCTCTCCAACTTGTCTTGGTCTGTTGTTTCCCAGACTTGAACGCAGTGCTACAAATCATGTGTTGACTACAGTAAGCTAAGAACACTTGCCTCACATACAAAAATCCCCTTGATGCTTCACTGAAGTACAAGAGTAGCTATTTTTCTCATTAGCACTGCACTGTTTACCAGTTTAAATCACCATCATCTATAATCCCCAGATAGTTCTCCGTGGGTTAAATACATGTCCTAAAAGATTTCCCACATTCTATATTTATATGTGAAACATGCTATGTTTGCATTTGAAACTTCACTTGATTGACTTCAGTCTTTTTCTACAGTTATCATGCATACAGTATTTTTTAAATGTGTTCTACAAAATATTCATGACTCTCTTTAGACTATTTTTATGAAGAGCTAATAATGAAGGTTCTGAGAAACATTTAAAACCCCATGGGTACAGAGTCCTCATACATAAGCAAGTCCTGGCAATGAAAAAATACCAATTACTGGTTATATTTGTTTAAACTAGCCTTAGACAGAATATACTAAAGTCTCACTATGGCAGCTACAGCTCCACCACATACCTGAGCTTTTCAGAGGGAAACTTCACACAAGCAAAAACCCAGTATGGGCACTGCATTTCTTTCCTTCATTAAGATAACCACCAAACATATAATTTAACTTGTCATGAGTCATTCGTAACAAACCCACATTACCCTCTCTTCTTTGTCTTCTTTTCCTCTGTTAAGATTTACCTCTGTACTCTGTGACTATATTATTTAAGGACATCAGTGAGTGAGAAAAAAATATATGAGATACCTTTCTTCTGGCCAAACCAACACGTGTGTTAATTAACTTAAAGCAGTCTTTTGATCTTGCAGTACCTGAGGTAGCTCATGCAAAGCTACCTCCATATCTGTACACTGCAATCCAGTCTGGAACACACACACAGAAGCACTTGTTATCCTTAAGCACAGACACACAACATAAAACAGATAAAACAGATTTCTGGCAATTACTGATGGGTAACTGAGCATACAATAAAAGCTGGGGGGGGGAAGACATCCCCCTTTACACGTCAAATATCATCTGTGGGGGAAAATAAGACTACAATTAAACATACCTCCAGCTCCTCTCTCCTCCCATTATGACCACCACCAACTTAAAGACTCCACAAAATGAGGAACTTTTGGAAAACATTTATAGCAATTCATTCTGTATCTGCCAGCAGAGTGGTCTAGCAAAAGACAGGTTTCAGAGTGCAGACTCTTCTAAAGCACTTTTTGTATTGATGAATTTTCATTTGTTTCTGGCACAGAAGGCTATCTATGAAACCATGCTTAAGAAGTGGAGAGAGTAATGCCACATAAAAATGAATCATATGGAAGATGCTGAAACAGAGTGTGGAAAGAAGGTCCACCTATTGAAGAATCTGGGTGTGATGTAAAACTGAAGAACAAAATTCTCATATTGACAAATAAAGAGGAGAAATGATAAAAAGCTGCATCAGTAACACAAACCAGACTGTCACTAGGATCAAAGTCCAAAGTTCTAGGAGATGGATTAAAGCCTTTGACAAACAACCCTTGGCAGTGCTGATATGATTTACCCTGTGAATTAAGCCATCCACTCTGGAATGAGGTGGACATGGCTATTGAACAAGAGACAGATGAACAAAGACACTACAGCTGAAGAGAGTCTGCATAACAAATTAGTTGGGTATGCTTGAGCTTAACCATGGCAAAAAACGAGGTCACTAACAAGCAATGCAGCCTCATCAAGGTTTTTGGGGTTTCAGCCTAGACAGACATCTGCTACTAGGGATTAGGCAATATGCTGCTCCCATCTTCAAAGAAAGAAAGCACCAAGAATCTTATCTTATCCAAGAAGACATCAGGAAGGCAGAACATTTGTCATTAGAGACAAGAGAGCCTCAGGATACAAAATAACTCTCACAAATGAACTCCTTATTTTTGAAAAACCAGTACTGCTGGTTGATTACATGCAAACTTCAATCAGATCCCATAAGGAACTAACTAAGATTGTTACAGCACACTGTTTATAAAGGGCAGTAAGAGTGAGAGAAACTGAATTGATCTGGCATAATGGTCTGACAATGCTATCCAAGAGCTGCATTAAAATACGCTAGAAAAAATAAGAGAATGGGACCAGAAATCAGTAAGCCCAGAAGGAAGTATTGGAAGTAATTAATGATGAATGAAATTACTGACTATTCAAACCATACCTCTTTAGAAACCTTCCAAAAGTAGACTCTTTGGGGTCAAAGAATAACTGAAAGTATGCCAGAATACACAACTTCTTTACACCATCTTTGAACAGGAAGAGGGACCTCTGGACATTACAACTTCCATCTGTGTCAGGAGAGCACCACACCTCAACTCAGGTATGATTCTTTCTTTCCTGTTGCTATGTTTCCCCTGTCTTCTCCTCTCCTGACTCTCTTCACACCTTGCTTCCTTCTGCTATGTCTCATTTTTTAGCCATTTGCCTCGGAAAAGTCCAAATCAGAGAGCTCCCACTGTGTTTTAGGGAAGCACTGGTGTCATCCAGTGTCTTCAGAGGAAGCTAAAAGCTGTGTTGAGTGAACTACTAAGTTTGACAAGTTTTGTAGTGCCTGTGGTTTTGTTTCTCTGAGAGTCAGAAACTCAGAGTCTGTGTTGGCTATTTCCACACACTTTTCTGCTTCTTTGGTCTGCTTATCTTGTTTTGCTTTCAGAAAGAGATTCAGATTTTAATGACAGCATAAATGTCAGATCCAGCCATAGAACTAAATTGTGTCTTCTGTTTCCCAAAACAGAAAGGTATTAACTTTTGCATCTGAAAGACTATTACGAGGAGATTTCCTTAGACAAATTAAATCCTTCACAGTTTAAGGGAAAAAGAATCTTGTTGAATTAAGGGGAAAAGAATCTCATTGTTTTACTTTCTAAATAATGTAGCTGTCTCTCTTTCTATCTTTTAAGGGTAAAAAGACTTTGAGAGGCTCTAAGGGATAATATCCTCAGGCTTAGGTTTCTTGGACTTTAGGAATCTCCACCCTTAGCAATGAAATACAGAACTACCATTGATTCACAGTGGTGTTGCTATGCCACAATTAGGCAGCCCTGTCTTCCAGCAGCGTCAGACTAACATTCTAGAACAGGTTCACATCAGCTTGCTGCTGTATCTCTAATTATGTTCTGGCTGCTTCCAGCCCAGAGCTGGGTGCTAGATGTTCTGCAATAGCTGCAGATCTCTGCAGCGCAGTATCAACAAGATTATGGAGTTCTTGCATTTACCTGGTGTTACCCAGAACCAGCTGAAACTATAATGAGAAAAAAATCTTATACTTTGTAAATATCAAGAGAGGAGAAAATGTGGGCATTTACTGACTGGACCATCATGATTGCTACAAATAAGACTCAGTTCTTGGTCTCTTCTGTGAATAAGTTAGACATTTTTGTAATCAGGAAATTGGTTCTCTGAGGCTGTCCTCAGTTTATGTTACCTTTTAGTTCTGATTTTTTGTTCTCTTGTGCTGATGTTACCCCCCATAATGAAGGAAACTGCTCAGAGAGGTGGAGTACTGAATGTGTTAGTTTGAGGGGAAAACCAAAATGTTTACCCAGAAATGGGGAGGAGAATTCCTCCACAATAATCACACCACCCTTTATCAAATTTAAGAGAGGGAACTTTAATCAGAAAAAAAAAAAGGGATACAAGAAGGATAACTGTTCTTAACTGATATATATATATATATATATATACACACGTGTAGCTATAGTTATAACTGTAAACAGACCAGAGCAAACTGCCTCCCCAA
>JAOXXN010000364.1:11776686-11787610 GCA_026770055.1 Myrmophylax atrothorax | reverse complement strand
AAATAAGCCTTCCACAGAGCCAGGGCTGTACCTTTCTCCAGCAGAAGGAACTTAGGCTTCACTGGTTAGAGAATAGGCTGTAGAAAACACTGTGTGCAGTAATCATCTTTTCCACACACCTCTAGCAGCAGTGTGAGAAGCACAGACCCCAGCTACAGGCACAGCAGACAACTAAGGTTCAATCTCCAGTAGAACTAACTCCTTTAATTTGTACCCACATTGGTGAGAGCAGAAAGGAAGACTATTGCTGAGTGCTGGGCCTCTGTCCTCACACCCAGCACTCTCACATCGCTGCCACACCAACCCAAGCTGCAGTACAGAAACATCCACATCTCCCATTGACAGGAACAGGCTTTCTGGAGAAACTATAGCCAAGTCCTGAGCAAGCCATGTTCTAAATGCTCCTCTAAAAGAGCATTTCAGAGAAGTCATTGTTTCCTTACTACAGCATTATTTGGCTTTATATAGCTCTGTTCAGACTGTTTGGTGCCATGATACTCCCCTCATATTAAGAAATTCTTCCCATATTAGATGTTATGTAGATCCATTTATCATTTATGTGCACTCAGAGCTTGACACATTCTGTGTATGACCCACTGTACGTTTTAATGTGGCATCTATCACGTGGATACATAACCACGACCACTGATCACACAGCTTCTCTAAACCAGCTGAATATTGCTACAGCACAGTCTCTCAGGTCCAAGACTGCTGACTGATTTCTCTTAAATTAGGAATAAAGTATCTTCTTTTTCTTGTTCTATTAAGTGAGGGGCTTTTTCCCGTTATGGTTTTAGACAATACCTCCTTAGGAAAAAACTAGCAGGTGTAAACTTTGGGTCTGATTCTGTTACTCCTCTAAGATTAATGCAGCCACATGTGTTGCTACTCTCACTGAAGTCAGTATGATTATTTTTGTGGGTAAGATTTATTATTTTAAGGCCACAAAACCAAGACTCTTGGTTTTCTGCTATATTTCCTTCATTGAGATAGTCCATGCTGGGAGAACATTTATTTACTCCTCTCATTCCATTCAACCACACTATTAGTCAACTGTTTTAGGCATCTATGTCTTTTTATGAAACAGAATCCAACTACCAAATGTTGTGTTGTTTCAAGCCAATTGAAATCAATGCTCTACAGAGCATATGAACAACTCAGGTCCATAAAAGCCACATACCTTGAATTGCTAACCAGCTCTGGATATACAAGAGAATGCATTTTAAATGACAATTTCACATGCAGCTTGTGAGTGAGTGATAAGCTATGCCACTGTGATGTCTCTGGAAATAAGTGCTACTGTTTTCCCTAGGCACTTTGTGACCTTGTGTGTTGATCTCAGTCCATTTTCCAGGACTGTAAATAAGAACCCTTGGAAAAGGTTTTCTGTTCACACATGTGTAGTTACAAGGGAAAACTCCTGAATGGAAGCATGGCATCCATCAGGCAAGTGCAGCAGGTGGCACAGGACAGACTGCATTAAGCAGATCCTACAACTGGGACTTCTACGGCATTTTATTATGGCAACAACAGAATATGTATTTATCAAACAAAATTAAATAGAAAAAAGTCATTCCCAAGCAGAGTAGTAAGCTGGCAAGCTTCCAGTCAGCAGTTTTACTGTTGGCAACACAAAGAAGTCACTTGCTGGGGTCACCAAACTGCTGTGAATCTGCAATTATTTTTATCATATCATATCATATCATATACATCATTGCATCATATTATTATTATAAGAAACTTTGTTTGGGCTCCTATATACTCCCAAAAGAACTCTTATCTACTCAAAAGAGACAGCATAGTTAAGCTGAACTTCATCATTGATTGTATTGTGAATATGTTATAAAAAGTTACTTTTTTCCCCCTTATTCAGTTTCACAAGTGGTGATATTTTCTGCTCTCTTTGTAAGTTTCTATTTGTATTATTCTGTTCAGAGCTATCCATACTGGATGATTAAGAAGCAAGTAAGATCACAAAGTAGTTTTTATCAACTACAGGGGGTCTTTTTATATTGTCCATACTGGTGTGGATAGGAAAAATGCTGCCAGCATAGTATCTGGGTGCTGCTATGAACTAACTCTAATCCTAAAGTCAGGAAAGAAGTCTCAGGAAATCACAACTGCTCCACCACTTTCACACAAGGAAAAGAAAACCCTGAAATGGGAAATGACATCTACAGGATAACATATGTGCTAAGCATGCTGCCAAAAGTAGGAAGCACTAAGTTCTCAACACCTGTACTTACCAAAAACACTAATGCAACTATATTAAGAGCCTCACTATTTTGAAAGAAAAACCTCAGTTCTCCTGTGTTTCCTGGAATCACCTTTAGTAACTGAAGACACATACAAAAGAAGAAAAAATAGAAGAAAAAATGGGAGACAGTTTTGGCAGTTTTTGCTACTTCCTTCCTGTAATCTTTACAGATTACATTACCTGTACATTGTTCTCTATATGATCAGCTGCAGCTATGTATTTGTACTTGCAAGGCCAGACACTCCTTACCCCAGCATGCCTGGCAGGTCTCACCCAGCATCTGAGAGGACTAATGAAACACAGGAGATGGGCTCATTTCAAAGGCTATTTTTCAAAGTGCAATAATCTGTTGCTAAGTTTTCAAAAAAATACCTTCTTATTTTCACCACACTGGTGATTGCACTTGCGAGCAGCTGTCCCACTGTCCTCTTTGAAATTCTTCCTTAAAATTTACCTTTCTAGTGGTGTCCACCAAGAGCTGACAACAGCAAAGCACTCCCCAGATGCAGCCAGATCTTCTCTCCTGTACTTTTACACTACACCCCTTAAAGAGTGGAGGGCTTACTCTGATGGTCAATAGAACTGAGAAATCAGGATAGCTCTTCTTTTTGCCATATCCATTTTCCTTTACTCAGTATCAAAGGCTTTAATTAAACACATTATAGCCTGTCAATGGATTCTATGATAACAGCAGTCTCCCTGAGTACAAGAGCCCTTCCAAAGGCCACATTAGGGAGGAAACTTCTCATACAGGAATAAGAGCAATAAGACCCAAACCCCACACCTTTGAGATATGCTAAGCAGAGTACCAAAAAGTGGACATATTAAACTGTCAGAGTTTCATATAACAAAAAGGTCATTGGATTTAATACCAGACTACCATTCCTTCTTATAAAAAAAAAACCACAGTGGTTTTACCAGTAACTGCTTGTCCCCTGAAGTTGAAGAAGAGAAGCTTTGCCAGGAGGAGGATGAGAAATTGCAATGATAAGCCAGAGAAAGTCTAAAAATAATGCAAAGGGAGTGGTAAAAAGAGAGTGTTCAAAAGGATCTTTACACTCCACAGAAAAAAGGATTTCTCTCCTGTAAAAATCTTCCTCTTTATGAAGTCCTTACTGGCAAGACACTGATTCCAGCCCTCTAATACAGCATGTAAAGATCATGGAGAATTATAAGACAGAAAAACTGCAGTGAAGAAAATGCAGAATTTAAAGCAGGAATCTAAATAGAAGTGGTTTTCCTCTGAATTTCTAGTCTGATACGTCTAAATTTTTATCATCCCATGGCATTACTAGCACTTAAAAAATGTGGCATTTTATCCCATACTTAGTAACAGGGCAGGAAGGAGGAAAGTGCCAGTAATAACAACAAAGAAAGGACATGTGTTTTCTCAAAACCTCTGGTGTTCAGAGTTTCTTTAGGCTCTCCAGCCAAAGTCACTTGCTGCACTGAGGTCTTGTTCATCAATGCCATTTATTAAGTTTCTGATTTCTTTTGGAAAGAGAGACTGATAGTCACTTTTAATCCCCACCAAAGACATGTTTTCCTATCCAGTCTTTTGAACTGTCAAACCCTGAGCCAGACCTTTCTATGGCAACAAAGCACAGTAGGAGTCATGCCTTCTGGAGGCTTGGAAGGGCAGGAAGAGAGATATGCCAGTGTCTCTCTATTTATACCTTTAAAGCCTATGAGGAGACTGGCGGGGCATGAGGACCATGGCCAGCTAGGAATTCCTTGCAGAGCTAGTATTGCTAGCTACTCTAAACCTAGATTTCTCTGTCTAAGCTAACTGCTTCTCTGTGGAAATTACAACTTGTGTGTTTTGCCAATATTTTCAGACAAACAAATTAAGATATACGGGAAGCTAAGGGATCATATGTCTTATTAATCAATGCAGACCACATAGTATTTCCAATTACTTATTTAAGCAACACAAAATAATCCAATAATTGTGAAATTTCAAAAAATTCCACATGTTCTATCCTGAAACTATCAGAAACCCATTGAACAGGCTACCAAGACTGCCCACAGAAATGGACAACTAAAGGAAGGCCAGCTGTAGACAATAAAGGCACATATTTTATAATAACAAAACCAATTTATTATACAAAGAAAAATATTTATTTGATCTGGATCCACATAACAACTGATAAATATTTTTTGGTTTGTTAAGTTTTTCCCAAATGAGTCAAACACTTACGTGCAATATTAACAAAAAAAAAAGGGTATTTGTTTGTGGAGGCCAAGAGGGAAAAAAAAACCAACGAAACCTACCCTTTCTAAGGAGAAAAGTGACCTTTTTATTGCATGGCTCAACATACAGGAAAATGAAAATATATTTAATGACAAGCAAATCTGTTTGCATTATACTGATATAAGACACAATTTGCTTCTATACCTTCCTAAACCTTCTATCCTATACCTACCTAACCTTCTATCTGTTAGGTAGATCACTTGAAACATTGAAAAATATTTTTAACTTTACTTTTAGTTCACTTCTTAATTTTTTTCCATGAAAAAATAAGTCCTTTCAGTACAGATTTCCAGCCAATTATTTTGTTTCCATTTTTCTTCTTTAATGCACTCAAACCTAATTTTGCACTGCCCCATTTCTGGGAGCTTGACTCAAAGAACTGTCCCAAGAGCTTTGCAGCACCTCATTACCACTGTATCTCCACACCTCAAAACAGCCTGGGTTCTGCACCCACACCATCATTCTAGTCTGCCCTCTAGAAAGAGGGAGGGCAGTGAAAGGCTTAGCCAAAGCTAGTTTAATGAATTTGTATCCACAAATTTCAGAGAACTTTGAATCAAGCCCTCAACTGAAAAATACTTCTGACTTTTTATTACTAACTTACATTCCTCATTTGTGTGCTCATTTTTGAGATATTCTCTGGAAAAGACTCTGTATCTCTGATCTGTTGGTTCATAAAGTTCATTTTAGCTTTCATTTTCAACCTCTGATTAAGTCTGCAGAGGTTTATCCAGGAACATAATAGTACTCTTTCTAAAGAGGATCTAGAAAAGCTGCAAGCAGATTAGTATCTTGGCCCCATGAGCAGCCATTATCCTCATGAATAGCTGAGAAACAGCTCTTGAAGTTTGGTCCTAATCATCATCCTGTTTCATGATCTGCTTTTAACAAGTCCAGAACCACTTGCTATAAATGCAAGAGTAATAACCCAGCAGTAGACAGATGGAGGCATGATCTACTCCTTATGAGAGGTCTCATTCCAGTCCATAATTGTTAGCAGAAATAATAAATAAGATGCTATTTATTGCACGATGTAGCATTTTGTCAACTTAAAACTTTTTTCTTCCCTTTTTTTCCCCAGCTTTCCAACTTCTTAATTAGTACCTGGCCTTTACCATCTGCTGAAGAGAGACATGATAGCAAACACCAGATTATCTTCACAAGTATCTGATACAGCTAACTGCTTTATGTCAGAATTGCCTAAAATGTTTTCCTCTGAAGGAAACGATAAATCACAGCTCTCATTTTTCAGTACATGTTCCAAGGCAATGGTTTCCAAACTGTTTTGGACCTTGCCCCACTGTTAACTCTCAGCATTACTTACACACCATCAATCGCCATTACTGTCAGACATTTATCCGAACTCCGCGGAAAGCATGGCTCTGTGTGCCAGCTATGAGCCATGCCCTCACAGACCACTGTTTGGGACAACCTCCTGCAAACCTGCTAAGGAACAGGTTTACATGCACAGGCCATAGCACAGTCTGCCCTCACCACTTAAGTGGGAGATCTGAGACACAAGAGAATTTCTGTTCTCCCCTAAGTTCCAAATGACAACAAAGTACAAATGACAGCTTAGTGTTCAGATGAGGTCAACGATCCTCTTCTCTTTACATGCTGAAACATTAATGACAAAATGCTTTTGTTCCTGCAGAGCCCAGTACAGAATCACAGAATCATATAATCATTAAGGTTGGAAAAGATGTCTAATATCATCAAGCCTAGCTATTAATCTAAGTGCCAAGTCCACCACTAAACTATCTCCCCAAGTGCCCCACCTAGACATTTTTTGGACACTATTAAGAATGACGATTTCACCACTTCCCTCTACAGCTTGTTCCAATGTCTGGTCACCCTTTCAGTGAAGAAGTTTTCCCGAACATCCAATCTAAACCTCCCCTGATGCAACTTGAGGCCATTTGCTCTTTTGTCCTGTCCCTTGTTACCGGGGAGTCTAACCCCCATGTCTCTACAACCTTCTTTCAGGTTGCTGTAGAGAGCAATAACGTCCTCCCTGAGCCTTCTTTTCTCCACACTGAACAATCCTGGTTCAGATACTCCTTATCAGACTTGTGCTCCAGACTCTTTCTCAATTCCACTGCCTTTCTCTGGACACGCTTCAGCCCCTCAATGTCTCTCTTGAAGTGAGGTACCCAAAACTGACTGCAGGATTCGAGGTGTGGCTTCACCAGTGCCCATTACAGCGGCACAGTCACTGTCCTGGTCCTGCTGGCCACATGAATGCTGATACAAGTCAGGATGCCTCTGGCCCTCTTGGCCACCTAGGCACACACCAGAACTACCCAGCCCTTTTTCAAGCAGGCCACTTTTCAGCCACTCTGCCTCAAGTCTTTAGCATTTCATGGTGTTGTTGTGACCCACAAGCAAAATCTCAGAAACCAGAAAGCATATGGTCAAAGGAGTCCATCAAGAGGGGAACACATGTATTGATGTGCATGGAAGGTATATAAAGGGTACATGTTTATAAACCTTCCCCATATCACCCTGCATATGCATATGCACAGAGGAGCTCACGCAGCATGTGTGCTTTTTCTACTCAGAAGGAAGATCCTGAATGTCCCAGACACCCTGCCAATTTTGATGCCTATCTCAGCACTAACTCTAACTAGCTCTGTGAGGCTGTCTCCCACTCCTGCACTGTCTCCCTTTTGAAACTGCTCTTTCCCTTCATATGACAGTGCCAGCAGCTCCAAGGAGCTCAACTACAAGGCATTTGATTCCCTTGATTCAGTGACCATGAGGTTCCTGGTTGCTATAAGACACCTGGCCCTGACCCAGCTGTCACTCAGATCCAGGGGTTTGTTTGAATTCTGTGAAAGCAGCACTGAAGGCTGCTCAAGAGACTCAAACCCTCTTGATTGGACTGTGGAAAAGGGAGGATTTGTATTATGTACTTGCACAATGGCTAAACCCCAAAATTTTGATGCTACCAAACTTTCCCTAACAGGCCATTCTCCAAACTTGAAAATTATGCATATGCCCAAAGAGAAGAGACATGAGGAGTTTCTTTACAGCTGACTGACTGAGGATTTTAACTTTCTGGCCTACAGTCAGCAGAGCATCTATCCATTCTTGTGAAGCTGTAAGTGTGTCATCAGGATACCACATGCTTTGATAATTACTCTAGTGGGTATTAAAGTTAATCCCATACTCTATAGATCACTTACAAAACACAATAACTGAACCAGAAGTCCTTATGTGAGACAGTAATGAAATCAACATCTCAAAGTGCCAGCACGTCTCTGACACGTCCGGCTTAAACTGGAACCCAAAATTCCTGCCTAAAGCAGCCAGTCAGGAATCCAACTGTCCTGTGATTATGAAATCTGAGGCATGGCAGAGCAGCTTATGTCAGATCTACTGCGTATCCATGAGCCTTAAACCAAGACTTGTGAATACAACCCATGCCCTTCCAGGATTGTGAGAAGGGTCATGAGCAACTGGTGAAATTTCAGACTGAAATAGCCAATGCATCATTCAGCGGACCCAGCTCTTCTTCCTTTAAAGACCAGACACCCACCCCAGATGCACTGGTCCTGCCCAGTTAAATTCCCAGCATGAAATCTCCTGTTCTGCAGAAAGTCTAGTGAAAAAAACTTTCTAGATTTTCTCAGCCTTGTCTCAAGGAAGGACGCAAAGCTAAAGTCACCTTTACAAGGATGGAGAAGAGGGAAAGACACCCATCATTCTCACCCTACTGCTCTCCTTCTCTATCTCTCTGCAGCAGCTGACGTATTACTGTGTTTTCACAATAACTTTTCCCTATACTTTTACTGTACTACTAGTAAAAGTCCCAAGAACTATGTTGAGACAGTTTCAATCTCTCACAATAGGAGAAATTCAGTGAAGTAAATAATAATGGCAAACATCATATTCCTTTAACACTTCCATTGGATCACTATTTGCCTTGGTTTTCCCCATGACTTTGCACTGTATTGCGTTGGATAATAAACTCAATACAGAAGCTGAACTCTAACACTGGGAAACAGTCAGCACCAAGTATCAATACTAAATATCATCACCTGATGCCTCTACAGCTGTCTAGAACTTGGACAACACTGGCTTAACAGTGTAGAATGGTTATAACTCAGTAATAATGCTCAAAAGTAGTTTTATGCATCCTGAGTCATCTGCAGGCATATAATGATCATCTTTTCTTGAAGATTTCCACATAGCTGCCTCCTCTGTGCTGAATTCATTTTGTACTCTGAGAGCAGTATTCATTAATAACCCTTTCTGTATCCCTGCTTGGGTACAAGAACCTTTCCTTACTTTCAGATGGAAACTTCAGCTTTTAAGAAGCAAACAGTTCAAACACCAAAGTAGCACAAGATGTTTGGAGGATATGAGGCCTCTCTGTGCTACAAATTGGCTCTCATAACCTCCAAGTCTTGACAATTGTCTTTGAGGCATTCTTTCTGCCTAGGTTCAGGATATAGAGAAGGCTATGAGCTAAGTGTCGGTAGGAAAAAATTGTTGTAAGACCAGTAGTAAAACCTTGGGTACTTCTATTTTCACTACTCCATATATATGACTCTTCCTCTGGCCTTATTCTCCCCCTACTTAAACACACAGAAATATCCACAGCTTAAAAAAAAAAAGTCCTTTATAGTAAGATATTTTACAGAAACAATTTCTCAACAAAGAATAAAGAAAACTTAGCAGAACCTAAGAGTTCAGACACATTATAAGACTCACCAGGTAACACAAAATGAAACAGAATTCATTACAATAAGCTGTCTTAGAGCCACAGGAGGCAAAGGCCAAGTCAAAGACTAAGTGCAAGCTCAAATAATGGAGAAAGGTGAGGAGATGCAGAGGACACAGCTGGATTGGCAGTAGCTGTGGCAACTGAAGGAGGCAGTGGCCTCTGGGAGCAGACAGAGGAGATTTATCATCCTCCTGATGCAGTCTGCCTTGGAGTGGGTTAAGCTAACCTTCTGATCAGTGCTCATGTAGGAACTGGTAGGGAATTAGACGTATCATTTCCATACTGGATTATATACAGTGGTTCCTCATGTATACCCATGCTTACACAGCAAGGAAGAGATGTGTCCTTCCAAAAGTGAGCCATGCAATATGATCCCAAGGAGGCAGACCTCTATTCTGAACATCACAAAAGAGGTACAACTCCCAATGTCATATATAGCTCTAAGAACTTAGAGGGCTTGGTGTTTTATTTCTTCCTCAGGTTGAAACAGGGTTAGAATTTTCTATTTTGGTTATGCCAAAGAGTCTTTTTAACCATGTTCCCTAACAGTGTTATTTCTACTACCCTTAATTATTTTAATCAGGCTTATTATCCTCTTCTTTAAATTCGAAGTAGAGGTAATTCTCAGTGATCTCTGACTTACAGTGTCACTAAGTCTAAATAGCCATTAATATTAATCCAAATGAACCCTAAAAAAAAAAACAGTCAAACTGAGGTTAAAACTAGAGAAAATAGACAAACTAGCAGGAACGTTGGAATTAAGTGGCCATTTTGGTTTGAATGTCAAACTGAGAGGACAGGAAATAAATCTTCATAAATCCTTAAACAGGAAGTTAAAAGAGGTAGTTATGTAGGTAGTTACAAATCATGAGCAAATTTTTGCCTGCAGCAGTAAAATCAAATTTCAGTTGAGTATATATTTTAGTGCAGAAGCAAATTAGTGTTTATGTCTAGATCATAATCTCTAGACCAGCAAAGGCTTCCTTCCTGTGATTCTGTTGTATGAAGAGTAATCTGTTTCTTTCTACCTCCCCATAGAAGTTACAGACTTTAACAGGCCAATCTTTGAGGAAAATGTCTCGCAGCTAGCTCTCCCAAAAGTATGTGTATATGTATAGATATATATATCTATACATATACACATATAGATATATGCTTCATTTCCCTGAAACCCATCACAAAATAGGACGTCATGATTTCAGCATGTGACTTAGCCTATAGAAATGTAGAAGATTTACCTTGGTATCCATGTAAGGTTTTTGCAGGAATTCATAGGCACAGGGCAGCATCAAGCCAGTTAGCTTTATTTGCCTTCCCAAGACAATTTGCTGTCCTGAACACCAGGCCTTCAGCCCACCCTTTATCTCTCAGTTGTCCCCTCCCATCTATCTCTGCTGGAGGCTCCAGTGAGTGTGAAGCATGCCTTGGATTTGGACAAGTGTACAGTTCACACAGTTTCATATTAAGTGTTTAGCTGGAAGTTTCCTTAAAACGGTACAAGTGATTACAACAAATACAATCAAAGCATAAAAATAGCGTATGAGGCCATCTCCCCACTGGAACCCTCCTCACTCTAGAGCAGGTGATCAGAGCATACTTTTGGTATTATCAATGCTTGGTAGTGTTTCTAAAAAGCCAGAAAGAGACAAACATACCTCTGAATCTGAGTGGAGCAAAGAGA
>JAOXXN010000364.1:11765039-11776586 GCA_026770055.1 Myrmophylax atrothorax | reverse complement strand
CCCAGGCCCAGCCGGGGCAGCCGGAGCGGGCGCTCCCCGGCACTGGCCCGTCCTCCTGCCGCTCCCACCACGTTCCCCTCTTGGATCTAAGCTTTCGCCGACACGGGACTCCGCTCCGGAGGAGGAAGCCTCGCTGCTGCTGCCACCGGCTCTACAAATCCCAGCGGCGGCCTCTGATTCTCACAGCAGGCTGAGGGGGGTGTTTTGAATTTTTTTCCCCTTCCTTCCTCCGCTGGAGTTGGGGGGTTTTTTGTTGGCTTTCTTTCTTTTTTTTTTTTATTTTTCTTTCCCGCCGTTGTGTGCGTGCCCGAGCAGCGCGAGGCTACCCGCGGTGCTGGACCAGCTGGCATTACAGGAGCGCTGATGTCTTCATCTGACTCCCCGCAGTTGTTGATGGAGTGTCTTTCTCAGATTTCCAGTCAGGGTCCCAAGCGCAACACCCAGCGCCAGCTCCCGCTGCCAGGCGGCGCTTCCCGCGGCTCGGGCCGCTCCCGTCGCTGCTGAGCGCAGCTCCGGGGCCGGAGCGGGCAGAGCCTCCCGCGGCGCCGCTCCTACCGCGGGTACAGCACCTGCGGCGGCGGCGGGGGAGGCCGCCGGGCACTGTGCTGGCGACTCCCCGCTGCCTCCATCCAGACCTGCGACCTTACTGCCCCTCCTGCATACGTCCCCCTCCCTTCCTCCCTCCTTTGTGCAAAGAGGGTGCCGGCGGTGGGACCCCGACCTGCCCACATGCGTCGCCCGTCCGGCCGCTCGACTCCACTGCGTTAATGTCCATCTCGGGTCCGACGAGACCAGCTCAAAGGTGAGGGCCAAGCGGGGTCCGCGGAGGGGCGGGCGGGCATTGTCCCCGCGGACACGGGGCTGCCCTGCAGTAGGGCGCCGAACACGGCGAGGTGCGAAGGTAGAGGCTGGCGGGGAAGGCGCGCACCGAGCGGCAGCCGCACCCCGAGCCCCGCTGCGGGACAGGGATCGGGACCGCCGCGGGTCCCGCCGGGGGGGCTGCACCTCTCGGGCTGGGCACTGCCCGGTGCCGAACCGAGGTGAGGGCATCTCTCAGCCCCGGGCAGCGGGCAGAGTGTACGTGCCGTGGTAGACTGTGACCAGACCGGCCAAGGAGCGAGAAGAAAAAGAGGCAAGCGAAGGGAAGGGAAATGAAAGAGAAGGGAGGGAAGGAAAGGAGACGGAAAGGAAAGGGGATCAGAGAGAAAGACAGAAAGAAAGAGGAATCGGGAAGGAAATGGAAGGGAAAAGAAGAGGAAAATGAAAAGGAAATGGAAACAAAGAGGAAAGGGGAAAAGAAAGTGGAAGGAGAAAAGGGAAATAAAAAAGAAATTCTTAAACAACGGGAAAGGGAAATAGGAAGAAAAGAGGAAGACAATAGGCAAAGAGGAATAAACAGAAAAAAGGAAGAAGATTAGGAAATAAAAGGTGACAAGTGAAGAGAAAATTAAGGAGGAAAGGAGAGAAAAAATGAAAAGAAAACTGGATAGGAGAGGGCAAAGGGAGGGGGAAGAAGAGAGGGGAAGGGAAAGGAAAAGGGTGAGGGGAGAGGAAGGAGAAGAGACAGAAAGGAAGGTTTGCCGGTAGCATATCAAATCTGCACAGTATGGCACCCCAGATCAGCCCGATCCTCCCTAGTCCAAACCGGGAATAAATGCCCTGGCACCACCTGGGTTCTGGAAAAGCACAAGGCCACCTGCCTGCCGGCCAGCGCAGAGACATGGTCACACTCCTGCATCCCTGGAAACAGATTCTGCGGGCCAGCCTGCCCATTCCCCTCATTGAAGCACTCTTGGGAATAGAGGGATTGGAAGCTATCCTGTGCCTCCCTCTCCCGTACCCCTCACTTGCTGGGGAAAGCCTACCTCACTTGCCGAGAAAGGTTGAGTTGGGAACAGGTTGTTTCCCCTGCTTTGTCCACAGGCCTGGCCCAGGTGAATCAGTCTGATCTCGGGTGCAATGCTGCTCAGCTTTGACTCAGGACTGGTTGGGTAGGGGCAAAACTGGGGGAGCACAGCATCTGGAAGCTAACCCTGCTTCTCCTTTCTGCCAGGGGCCCGTGTTGGAAGGAGATCTAAAATGAAGTTATGGGATGTTGTGGCTGTCTGCGTGGTGCTGCTCAACACGGTCTCCACCTTGCCCCTGCCCACCGGTAAGACGCCTCCCAAGGGGTCCCCTTCAGTGGTAGAGGGACCTGAAGATGATCTCTCCCCCATCAGCCTGCTGCCTTCCTATGCTGTGCACAGTGACTGTAAGAAACATTCCCCTTTGTAGCAACTGCTGTCTGTCTTGCTAAATCTGCTTCCCTTTGTTCAGGCATCAGGGTGAGGAAAGGATCCCCACACTTCCCCTACTTCTCTCCTGGGCAGCATCACTGGCTTTGGTCTTGCTCCAGCAGCTCCAAACCAACTCATTCTCCAAAAGCTTGGGCTGGCAACCCAATGCCCCCCACCCACTCCAGCCCTTCCTGGCAGTCTTAAGACCCCTTCTGTTGAAAAACATGAAGAGGTGGGGAAGCTTGTTGTATGCAGAGGAGGCGAGAGAAGGATCAGATTCATACACCTCTCAGTGCAGGCACTGAAACCCTTTCCCCACTGTCTCAGCCTCTTCTCCCTGCTCAGACTTGCCAATGAAATTACTCACTGCCTGTAGTGGGCGCAAGTCCTGCTGGAGGCTGGGCTCCGTGTTGAGATGCACTGTACACATCCTGGAGTGCTGCTTCTTGGATTCTGGTCTCGAAAGTAGTGTGTCCACATGGAAATTTACAGAAGAGTAGCTGTGACAACGTTAGGAGTTTGATGCAGAGCAATCCACATGAACTAGCTCACAGTAAGACAGTTTACAATCCAAATGACAGATAATAATGCCTCGCTAATAATAGGGCTCCTACAATAGCAGGTACAGGATTTTCACAGTGGTATGTGAGTGTTATGCTAACTCTGGTGGCTTTTTAAAGAGAGAGTTAATATGACTCAGTAAGAAGTGGCAAAATACATGAACAGTGGAGACATTCACTTTGCAAAGGCACAGTTGGAGCTTTGAGGTTGCTTCTTTTGCACTTGTTCAGCCCTCTCTGTTTGGCCTGTTACAGGATGCAGACAGTATTCAGTAATCGGGATTCATTTCTATCTCCTTATCTGGAGGCACCTCCTTTCCTGCGCCTGCTGCAGCTCCAGCTATGGGCAGCCCAGCTCTGTTTTTTCTGGGAGCAGCCAGGGTAATGCAGCATGGAGGCACCAAGTTTTGGAACTGTGTATCGTGACTTTATTTTGACCCTCCTGAACACCCATCTCCTCTTCCACACACACAGGCATCTATATCCTTCCCCGTTTAGTCTTTCCTTTTTTTACTAGAGATTCCCCCTTGCTGGAATCTTGCCTAGGCTGCCGCCTCCACACATCCCACCCAGCCTGGGCTCCTACTGCTCACAGACTGGCAGCCTCTGACATCCTTTCAGCCCCTCCACACAGAGAGGTTGGCCAAAAGTGTTCCCTCCCAGGGTTCCAACCGGCCAGTATCATGGGGCTATCACACATGGTGATCTTCTCCATGGCGAGCAATGTGCTGTAGAAGTGCTGTCCTACAAAAGGCAGTGATCAGCTTTTCAGACCACTGTGCTGTTCCCCTCTCACAGGCTTGCTGAAGTGCTGGTGGCAGGAAGAGCACTGGGAGAAAAGCATCATCAGTCAGTTCATAGCTCTGGCAGAAGCTTCAACAAGCATTAATGTTCCATTTTTCCAGAGTGGTGGTGTTTGTACCATGCTTGCTTTTATTGGGAAGCCAACCTCTGGGAATATGTTTCTTGTGAGCTGGTTTCTCTGCAGCAGCTCCTGGTGACAGGCTGCAGTAATGATCCTGTCTCTTCACAATGTCCACAACTTCTCATTGTTGCCTCCTTTTTTTTTTTTTCCTGTGGATTGGGTGAACGAGAAGCAGGAATAAAGACAATCTGTGTTTGACCTGAGCTATGGTAGTATCAATGTACAGCCTCTTCCAGGTGTCTCTGTTTCCAGAGTACAGACGTGGGCTTTGCCAAGCAGAGCTGGTCCACAGGTTATTGCACAGGATAGTCATTTGAGAAAGGGCTGATAGTTTGGTCTCAATCTCTTAACCTTGCAGATCACAAACAAATGGGATTGGCTACAAGGGGAAAGGAAGTTGTGCTGTTCTTCACATGAGAAATTGAGGAAAACCCAGGGAATTCCTGTGGTTTTTGCATGGCAGCAATTTACACAGCACCTGTTCCCAAAAGTCAGAAACTCTTCTCTCCTCTGTGTTGCCAAGTTGAATGAGTCAGGGGAGATCTGCAAAAGTGGTGGCTGTAAGAGAGCAGTGAAATATTTTGATCCACTTTTGTGCTGTTTTTAGTTGATTTAAAAGTGTGTGGTGTCTGGAGAGCAGTCTTCAAACAGCCTGTGAGGTTGATCCTACCCAGGCACATCTTTGCCTTCCTGCTGCAGCAGCACTTTGTTGTAGTCACCCCCATCAGTGTCTCTGACATAATCCTTTCTCTCCACTTACAGTTTGGTGGCATGAGCCCTTCAGCACATGAAAGACATAGAATGATGTACACAAGAGGAATCAATGTCTACACCATGTAGACTTCCCTCTTCACTTCAAGGTTTCTCTTACAAGCAGAGGCAATGTACCAAGGCCATGGATATATGCTTGCAGCTCCCCAGCTGTCTGCTGGTGAACCTGCCATGTGTTGGTATCTCTGCGAATACTGTTAGTCAGCTGCTTTGCTGAGCCCTTTTGCAGGAGTCAGCTGACAAAGTGGTGGGAACACCATCATCACCTTACGTTGTCTCAATACACATATGGCTGCATGTGGGCACTGAACAGGGCTGGGCACTGCCTGCATTCAAAGAGTGGTGCACTGCTGTCCCCTAAAGCCATTCTCTGTGCAAGCTGAGTGGAGGATTTGCTCTACGGTGTGCACTGCTCTTACGCCAGAGAGCCTGGGTCTCCCACACGCCACTTGCACTAGGGGATCATAGGACTGTGAGATCAAGTCTCACACCTAAGAGCAGGCCAAACAGCTTGCTGGAGCACAGATCTGTTTCCCAGGCCCTTGACATCCTTTTTGTTCTCATTTGATGGAATTGCTTTCTTTGCAAAGTGCTCTGAGGTCACCTGATGTTACCTCATTCCTTTCAGATTGACTTGAAACCTTCCTTCTTTCCAGGCTCCAGGCAGGGTCCTAACCTCCTGGGCTGATCAGGTGTAATGTGCTGACCTTTGCTGTTTAGGGCAGTAATTAGAGATGGCAGAGGACTGCAGTTGCAGTCTTCTGAATTTTTAAATGGACTGGAGGCTGGGGTGGTAGTAACCTCCATAAAAGCATTGCATCAGAGTTGAATCCAGTATTCCTAGGTGTTTTGGAACCAATGTTCACAGGGTAACTTGTTTCACACAAAACCTTAAAAAGAGTAGCTGCAGAGCTTGTAACCATTTCCTTGTTTCCCTTATGGCACAGTCTGTTGGGGGAATAACACGCTTAGCTTAAATACCAACTGTAAACAGAACAAAGATAAACCAAATTATTATAAACTAAATACCAAATCAGCAGCTTCAGAAGCATGACAGTGCAGAGGGAACTGAACACTTGTTTGACATATAATTCCCAATTAATATATTTTGCAACTCTTTGTTGCTGTATGGACATAATATCTATGTGAGAACTGGACTTCTGAAGAGCCAGGATATGATACACAGTCTCTTGATCAAGTGAGCATCTTTACTGAAAACTAGTAGTAAACATGTAGAATTAAATCAAAAAACTCAAAATGGGCTTTTCCTTCCTAATAGGAAAGAAAGGTGGGATTTTTGCATCATGACATCTGAGTTACTCGAAGGGCTCTGAATGGTCATTTGTTGTTGGAGCTCTTCTGGTATATGCTGAAACATGCCATAGTATATGCATGTTATATCCCTGTTAAAAATCTGTCATGCCCCTGCTAAGGGGTATTTAATATTAATTTATTGCATTTAGCTGCAAGTTTATCAACTAATATAAAAAGTGTCTAGAATAAACAGTGATATTGCAGGGCTCTTTAAGGCAAAAACAGTATTAAATTATGCTTCCAGCTGAATGCATATTTCTCCCTACATTATTTATTAGGCCCAGTCAGTGTTACGAACTACAACTCTAATGTTTCTGTCCAGGCCTTCCTGCTCAACACATCTATGGTGTGGCACATGTGCTTTAGCCTAAGACACCCAGATGATACAGAGGTAACCTGTCTGTGCAGAGTAAATCCAATGCATCAGGGAAGTATCAGCCACACCAAGCAGGTGCCACATGTGTCACGTGACCTCGGTGTGTCCAGCACAGCCCGTGCATCCAACACAGCTGGTACACCCAGCCAGTGTCAGGGCAAGAGTGCCCATGTCCCCAGGCCAGCATATACATAATAAAGTTTATTGCATAGGGACACCCAGGTTATCTAGGCATTTAAAAATCTCAAGCATTCATTTTAGTCCATTCATGGACAAAATTCTAAAAAAAAGCCCACCATGGGATGGATCTGGTTAAATCCAGAGACATGTAGCCCCAGAAAAAAAATTCTTTGTAGTCTTGGGTATAAATACTGAATATACTCCTGTGAAGAGTATTCTGCAGCCTAAGGAGGAACATGCAAGACAATATGGTTTTATTCTCAGTTTGAGTTACCCTTTGTTGAAAGTTTTATTTCTTTGCTGCTTGTCAATTTAGGGACCTCAAAAATTTGCGAGTGAAAGTGTGAATCCTTTTAGATGTTTTGCAAGTGTTCATTAGTAGATAACACACCTGAACATGCTTTTCTTGGTCATCTTTTCTAAGCCTCAATATATTTTAGAAATCACGGTCTGCAGATGAGGAACTTCAAAATCTTCTTTGAAGGTTGAAGAACTCAGTTGTGTGAAGGATTCATCAGGTTATTACTGAATTCAATAAGGGAGACATTATTTGTCCACTAGCAGAAGATCCTCAGACTGTTAAGTTGTAATGTCTTTGTGTATTATACTGTCCCTGATTAGGACTGCATGAAGCAGTTTTAAAATATTTAAAGTTACAGAGCCTTTGAGAAGTCATTTGGGTCATTGAGTCCCACCCCTCACAACTGCAGATGTTCAGGGATGGATATAGTGCAAACTGTCAGTCGTCATTCCCCCTCACACACTATCAAGAAACCGTAACATAAAACATAAAACATAGGCCAAATCCTACATAAGTACATTTGTTGTGGATTCTCATATTTCTGAGGCAGTCAGTTAATGACAAGAAAGAAACTATGAATACAAAATACTGCAGCATACCCATGTTCAGGATCATCAGGCATCTAAATAGGCCACTCACATATTAGTGCTGGTAGAGTTGGTTGACACTGCAGAGCGGTCATTTTTGACAAAACCAGCTGCAGTTTCTGATTGAGTAGTATTTGGTAAAGTGGATGAAAGAAAATATTTCAGTGGTTCTTGGAAATTCAGTCCTAATTACAAAGAGAAGGAAGAAAAATATTTTAAAATATTACAAAGCATTAATATACAAAGTACCTATTAGAATACATATAAAAAACCCCCAAACAAAACAAGAAAAGCCATAGAATTAACTAGGTGAGAAATTTCATATATCAACATTCTTTTTAAGGAACAAAGCCACTTGTTTGACCTAGCAGGATAGGCTGTATGTATTGGTACAGCACTTTACCTGAAACCTGTAGGTACATTTCTTGGAAGTCTTTGGGATTTATACAAATGCTTCAAAGATTATTGAGCAGGAGTAGTCCTCAAAAGAAGAAAACACTGAAATCCATAGATTTGTTTTCCTGCCGGGCTGGGCAGTGTTAACAGCAGTATGTCCAGACTCCTCAGGTGGACACATTTTCAGAGGCAAGCTGGTAATACCCCCTTTAGCTAACAAGCCATGTACAGACATCTGGACTATCTCTGTTTCCATCCCAATCATATGTAAGATTTCTTTGGCTAAACCAGCCATTTTTTAGGAAATTTGTGACAGGGAGGTAGTATCTGGTGTAGCAGTTAGTAAGAAGCTTGCTCTTCTGAGCACATGCCAGTGCTGTCTGGCAGGTCATGGTCCACACTTCACAATGTGAGACCTTTTGCAGCAGAGTACATAGCACCTGCTCTGTAGCCAGGGACAGTTTCCAAACTGCAATATCAAAAATTCCTGTATTTTTCCTTTCATAAACACATTGAAATGCAGGTAGGCAAAGGCAACAATGGAAGAACACATGGTGTTTATATGGCAGATCAAACCTGATAGCAACACAAATTGTGGCAAATAACCACAAGACAAACACCATGGTTTTACCTGGACAGCTCTGCTTCACCGCCCCAGGAAAGAGACTGGAATAGGATTCCTTTAGGGTTGCTTCCTGCTGCTTTGCTACCTGTGCATGTTCTTTGGAAACACCCCTAAAACACAATGGGAGAGATGCAGTGTAAGAGCACAGACAGGCCAGTAAGAGTTGCTGTTACTGATTTAGGCATGCCCTTTCCACTTAGTGAATTGGCATTAAAGAGGGGCTGGGTCACTGGTGTATAGTTTTATTGATGTCATGTGAGGGCTGGGCTGGATCACTTCTGCACCAGGGATGCTGACGAAAATTTTTTTTTATTACTGTCAGTACTTTTTCCATTACAACACACCTTTGTGCTCTACCTGTTAGCTGACTGCATGTGGTTTTGCTACTGGAAGCCACATGTTTTGGGTCACACTCATACAAACCCATTTGAAGTTCTCGCTTAACCGAATCTTAAGCATAAGATCAGGTTTTATTGGGAAGCTGAATATTTACTCAGCACTGTATGGATTTTGAGGCTACAAGGCCTTAGTGAGAAGACAAGCAGGTATTTGCCTTGCCAAGGTTTGGATCCTGCTTAGTCACTGGCTTCAGGCAGGGCACTGCCATGTTTTCTCTTTTCCCTTTTTGCATGTTTTATGCTGTAACTTCTTCCAATTTAGAGACCCTTTCTGGGTGCTCATGCACCCACACTGCCCTCTACAATAAGGCCCTAGTACACACAGGCTCCTGACAGCACCTGCAGGAGCTGCCACAAAAACTCAAGAGTGACTGCTGAACAGCTATCTGCTCTGTGGTGCCTCAGAGCTGATGTTTCAAAACTCTGTGTCAGAGGCAAGGCGACAGTATCCTGTTGCTCCTCTGCTGCTTAACTGCAGGGTGAGACACTCCTTTGCCCACCCCAGAGAGGCCAGAGGTGGGGGTGGAGAGAGGAGTGCAACCCACCAGTGAGTAGGATCCTGTGAGCAACCTGCCTGGGCTGAGTGAAGAACACAAGACTCTCGTGGACAGGTCAACTCACAAGGCAACTTCCTTTGCTTCCCATGGTTCCTCTGACCTTGCTGTTTCTCCCTGCTCCCACGGACTTCCCACAGCTGGCAGCAATTGTGGTGGTCCTATTGTTTCCCCCTTTTCTTCTCTTGGTGGGAACCAGTACTTCTACCTGCAAGAAGGCAGGCCAAGAATGGAAGGGGAGGCACTGCCAAGCAGGGCAGTGCAAAAACACACAGGATTCTGTGGATTTGTCATTATGACCAACACCTGGGGAAGCAGAAAGGTTAGCTACTGAGTTACAAACACAAAACTTGCCTGCTCCATCAGGAGCAAGCACACCAGGAAGGTCAATCCTATGCCTTTTTTCAGTGCTGCCTCATCATACCTGAGTGGTGCTAGTGGCCCTGGGGTCGTCTACCAGGTTACTTAGCACTTTGCCTTGATGGGAGACAAATGACATTAGTGAGAGGCTCCATTTCTAAGGGCTCTCTGAGATGAGGAGAGGATGCAGCATGGGAGCTGCGTGGGCCAGGAGTGAGGTAGTGATACCAGACTGTATTAAACATTTAAAGATGAGCTGACCCAGCTGTGTTTGATGCTCTGTTTTCTAATGGATATAACCACCTGGTTTCCATTTCACTCTTAGCCCCATGGGTTTTCACGCAAGGCATGAAAGCAAAGTCATGCCTCAGAGGTAGTTATTTTAATTTAATTGTTTACATATCAAAAACCTTTCAGTATAACTATTTTTAACACCTGCCTTTGCTTTGATGCCTGCATATAATAGGCTTTGGGTTTTTTATGAAAAATATTTCGTTTTCAATAAAATAAATGGTTTATCCCCCCCCCAGTTGGTGCTTTTTTACTTTGCAAAGCAGAATGATCATCACATTAGTAATTTTAACCTGGTTAAGGTTGCACTTCCACAAAAAGGTTACTCCAAATCTCTCCTGAAGTGTGTCTTTGGGGTGTGAGAGGGAGAGAATCTGTGTTCATACAGGCCATGTCCAGTATAATAAGTACCTGAAAACTGTAGTGCAAAGCAAGCTGAATAGAAAAATAATTATTGAATAAATGGTATACCAAAGTAATCTTCATAAGCAACAAAAAATAAGAATAATTCACTGCACTGACTTTTAGACACATCAATTGAATATTTCCCACTAGCAAATGGCCTAAGAAGAAATGTGTTTGTGAATGTAACACTGGAAGAATCTTAAAAAATAACCAGACAAGAAAGGAATTTATGAAGGTCCCAGATTGAAGTACCAGAACTGTTTTTGAAAAAAGGCCCTTTGATTCTAATATAGATCTGGATCTGAATTATCTAAATATTGCTTACCATTATAATGAGCTGGATTAATCCCCTGGAACTTTGAAATTGTACTTCAGAGTCTGAATACGGTTGTTTGAACTTATCTAATTGAAAGACTGTGCTTGAGTTAAATATCTTGGTCATTTAGTTAAATGTTTAGTTTTGGTGCTGTAGCTATACCATGCCACAAATGCATCCATAAAACCTACAATCTAAAAGAAAAATTTTATCATGTTTAGTATACCTTTATTACAGACTTTTATTGCAGACTATAACTCAGGATATGCAAAATGCCAAATGATATGGCATTGATGTGATTTTATTTTCTTGAGATCAATGTGGAAAGCTATTCTATAAAGCATGGTTTTGAATAACTTAAAATGAGATTATAAGAATTTAAATTTATTAAAATTAAGTGAGAGTTTTATGAGATTTCCAAAAGAAAAAGGAAAATCCACCAATATACATTATTGTTTTGAAATTTATAGGATTTAAGCTTTTCTTGTATGCCATAAGAAACAGCATGGTCAGAAGAGAGTGTAGTTTTTCTTTTAAATCCACAACGAGGCACCAAAATGAGTAACTGGATTTTTTTTTCTCAGAAACTGAAGATCCATCTGTTCCCACTGAAACCAATTTGTGGTCACATACAAGCTGAGGGTTTCTTGCTCTGCCATGCTGGGTTACTGCCACTGCATTCACTATCAAGTATTTGGCTTGATAGTGAATTCAAAGGAATAGTTGTACAAGATGTAATTATGGTCACGTTTGAACAGACAGAAATACATTTTCCACTTAATGGAGGCTGTTTTTTTGAGAATGGGATAAATTTGTTTTGGATATTCATTTAGACCTGTTTTATGTAGAAGTCTATCAGAACACTGTATAATTTATTCTTCTGTGAAGAGTTTAATTTATCAGGTCCAATAA
>JAOXXN010000364.1:11746151-11757110 GCA_026770055.1 Myrmophylax atrothorax | reverse complement strand
GAGGTGAATTCTCAGTCTTTTCCCAGCAAGGCAGAGACAAGGGAGTGAACAACTCACGTTGTTGGTGCTGGATGGAGCCTTTTTCATGGGGGAAAAGCAGACTCTCTCTCTCTCCCTCTCTCCTTGCCCTTTGTTCAAAAGGAAGGAAAAGCTGGGAGTTGAGGAGTGGTGATAATTCCCAGAAACCTCTTTGCAGTCCAAGTTGATCTTCAGGAAGAAAAGGTCTGCAGTGTGTCCTGAAGCAGCTGTGACCCTCCTCTCTCTCTCTGAAGCTCAGGGTGCCCCAAGATGGAGGGGGGAAGGCAAGGAGCAGAGCCAGAAAGAGCTCTCACCAGCTTAGCAAACACTGGCTCTTTTCCTCCAGCTTCCCAAAACCAAAAGTCAAGCCAGCACACAGGAGGAAAAACCTTTCCCACCTCCAGGTGCTGGAGTTCTGTTTCTCCTCTCCACTCCACCATTCAGTTGGAATCTGAAGTCATCAGCCACTCTTTTGTCCTCAGTCCTGGCACTTCAATGCACAAACCTTTGTGTTGGTAGGGTGAGAAAAATTCTCTGAGGGACTCCTTACAACACCACCTTCCTTTGAACCTTTAACATTTATTTAAGCTTTTCCTTCCATATTTCCATATAGAAGAGGTTAAGTTCCTCTTACTAGTTAGCCCTGGATTTAATATAGTCTGCAAGTAAACAGTTGTGTTGAATAACCAGAGTGTTTTGTATAATTTGCTGAAATATTACAGGATTGTACTTACCCATTAGAACAGTCCGAGTTTCCTTAGGATGAGGGAGGTTGTACAGCATAGGTGTTCATATGTGACTGCCAATGCAAGCTCTCGTTCTGGAGACAGTTTTCGCCATGGAGCAGTACGGTTCACTAGACATACCTGACAACCAGTGAAGCATCAACTCCCACAAAAAACACATGAAAAAAAATCCCTACTGAAAACTATGGTCCAGCCTTTTATCTCATGCATCCAATGGCTCTCCATACTCCTTTTGCCCTGGGCCCCTCAGGGCACCACCAAGGAAGGGTCTAGAGGTCAAAAAAGTCCAGAACAGGCATAGAAAGATATACCGGGTGTATAGCATGTAATTCATCCCTGACTTCCACTGCTTTCCTGGGCAGACAGAGGATAGCCCCAGAGAACCACCTGCAGGGTCTGTTCTCACACTGCCACGGAGACACCTTACCCTCCATGCTGCACAGGGGTGGTGACACCACCAGCATTGCCGTGATGTGGGCACTAAAAGCCTGCCAAACCGAGGATCAGATGCACTGCTGGGCAGTTGACAAGCAGCAGTACTCAGAGGTATGCGTCCCCTTGTCCCAGTTGCTGAAAACAAAACTTGCCCCAAAGCCATTTCCGGTGCAGCTTGAAGAGGCTGCAACCACAGCAAATCTCTATGTTCAAAATACAAAAGGGTAAAGTTTGTGATTTTTTAAAAGACAAATTTTAGGTTGGTTTTTTTTTTTTTGAGTTTTTGGGGGTTGTTTTGTTTTGGTTTGTTTTTTTGTTTTTTTTTTAGTTTTTAGACCTTACTGAAGACAGGAGTGTGCTTCTCTGGATTTTTTTACTTCACCTGCAATTATATGTCTCAGTCATTTGTGTTAATCAACCAAAGTTCTCTACAGACTTTATTTTTGTATAATATTCATTTTATAACTTTTTACAAAAATAAAACTCATTTCTATTGTTACCTGATTGTTGCTTGTGCTTCCCCATTGTACCACTTCCAAGTTGCAGTGTTGTCAGTTACCAACCCGCATGAGGCGATGCTGAGGAGCCAGCAAGTCCTCTGCAAAGTGAAGCACTCCTCTCCTAACTCACCAACACCTTTAGTGTGAATCACAGATGTCTGTAGCTTCTTAGCAGAACACAACATTGATGGGTGACTGCAATAACTGACTTGAAAATGCACGGCAAGCAGTGACAGTAATCCTCCCAGTGGCAGGCTTGAAGTCTGGGCTTACCCAAACTGTTCCTTGCCCACACAGGGTTGCAGAGTCCCTGTGGTGGCCCTTGGCTATGCATGGCCAGAATTCCCGCACTTAGAGGATATTTGCATTTTGCATTGCTAATCTGGGCGTTACATAAACTGGACTAAATTCCATCCACTTTGGCAGGTTTTTTTTTTCTTCATCTTTAAACAGGAAAATAAAACTTGAGGAATTTACTTTTCCATCACTATTATGGAAAAAATGAGGACAGGTTTTGTGGCTGTGGCCAGCAACATTTTCTCAACTGTTTTGTGTTAAGTGCTGAGGTTCCCATCACAGAGCCCATAAATGCACACAGACTTGCAGGTTTCAACACTGGACTCTGTACTCCTCAGACTGCTACATAGAGGAAGAGGGAGTATCTGAGCAGTGAGCCAGAGAGCAGGAGATCAAACACTCTTAATGTGCAACATATGGATGCCTTGGTTTCATTTGTGCTGATGGGGGCCATGCACGCAGCTCTATCCCAGCTGCTGGAATGCGAAGCAAAGCTCACAAGCCCTGCCTTTGAAGCACACGGTATAGGCATTCCTCCTCGCATGCCACCACCTCTGCTCCTTGCAGAAGAAGCCCATCCACCACCAGCAAAATCTGCACACATGAAGTGTTTGGCATGGAAGTGACTTGCAGCTTCACATTCAGAGGAGATGGTGCACTTTCCCAAGAGCTGGAGGGAGGATCTACGTGAAACACAGCTGCGAGGTGCTCTGAAGTTGAATCTCCGATCTTACAGCCCAAACCTTCCGTCTGCTCTTACATGGATGGGGAAGCACAAAGCCAATGCACAGGTCTTGCTTGCCTTATCAGAGTCTTTGGCTGGGCCAAATAGCAGGTGGTAGGAGCAGTACTGCTTGCATGGAATTGTTTCACCCTCCTTCCCCAACCTTCCTGGTGAGGATAATATTGGAGAGAGCAGATGGGGCTTTGCTATTGCAGCTCTAGGCTCACCACTGCTGGGCTGGCATCTTCAAGCTCCTTTTCTGGTTAAAGTGAGACTTGTGGTATTTTCCTGGCACCCTGCATGCCTTAAAGCAGCTTGAAACCTTCAGCTGGCAGATCGTGTAAAAGATTTCAAAAAGGACTTAAACTTTCATTTGTTACTCAGTAGTGCCAGCACTGAGACCAACATTATGCTGCTGCTTGTGTAGCAAGGACAATACTACCCTGGGTCCCTTCTGGAAAGATAAGACTCGTCCCTAACTAGGTAAATTTTTTACAAGTGAGAGGATGATGCAAATACCATAATTATTTACACTTACTCAACACTACAATCAGGAGGACATGAAAAGTTTTATTACTTGACATCTTAATAATGATTTTTTTCTTTCTTTTTTTAATTTTGCCTTGGATTTTCTTGGATCAGTTAGCATTGTGCTGCAAGACAAAAATGGCTGGCTAGAGATTTGGGGCAAATTATCAATACCTAAGGAAAAAATAGGTGTTTTTCAAGGAGGACATATTTAGTGATGCAATTTGGAAGTCTGATCTGTAGTGGATCCCCTCCAGCAGAAGGGATTGCAGCCATGTGCATTCCACAGGCAGTGTCACCTACAGACCGGGCATCAGGAAAGGAACTCTCAGAACAGCAGGTCCTTCTGCCAGCTCTCCATGCTCATCATCCCACAGTGGTCTGGTGCTGCTTATCTCAGTACAAAGAGGATGAAATAGGCAAAACCGTATTTGATTTTGGGTTGTTTCACCCCTTCCCTCAGACCAGGAGAAAGGACAAAAGCAGCCAGTCCCTCAGTCTGGAGCAGCACAGGAGGAAACCAGAAGCAACCTCAGTCCTTGCAATCTGGATGGCTAAACAAAAATACAGAGGAAAATATCAGGATGAGGAAAACAAATGGAGCTGACACATTGTATAAATAGGTCTTCAAATGTCATGCATGGCTGGAACAAAGATGTTTTGTTCCAAAGCAAGAGACAGCTTGAAATGGCTCAGTAATACACTTTGAGAAGTTTGCTTATTTGGAACAGAGCTCTTCTAATGAAAAGGTTAATTGTGTTGCAATGGAAAAGAAAAAAGGCACAGCAGAGGCCAGGCCTGCACTCCTCACCCTAACAAAATTTCCCACTGGCTCAAAGTGAAGATTTTCTATTGCAAACCTCACAGGACTGAAGTACTAACATTCCAATAAATTACACAGTAGGTATATTCATGGGTCAATAAGAACAGCTAAATAAACCATATATTCCAGCAGCATTAATCCTGTTGGCTTTCAGACAAGTCACAGCAGCACCCAGTGAGAGAAACATGGTGCTCAGCTCAGCCTGATGCAGGGAAGTTTCCTTGGGCAGGCACCAAGCACCAGTACTCAAGGTCAGCACTGAGACATCTTCACTTGCCATTGGCTTTTTCCCTTTGAAACCACAGCATTTCATTCACTTTCCCAAAAAAGATTCACCCACAAATGTAGAAATGGCAAATAACACAATGGGCTTTTGAAGGCTGCAAAGGGCTCTTGTAATTGCCCACAGGGCTGATGCTTTGTCTGTAAGTTCTCCAGCATTTTGACAGCAATCTGAGCCCTTCCACATGTGGAAGTTTTCTTCCCTCTGCCCCAAACCTTTAGTTTCCTGTCTGCTGGCACACTGGATGAGGAAAGCTTCCTTCTCTGTCACTCACAAACATCACCCCCCAGTCCAGAGTTGTACCCCTTATCCCCAAGTGGTTCTGGCAGATCTAAAGCCATGGCAGATCCTCACCAGTGCTATTCCATTGACTGTTGTGGAGTTACTCCACTTTCATAGGAATGTCATCATGATCATGGCTGTAAATAAGTACATAAAGGCTGTTTACTTTCCTAGCAATGTTCATGTACAATTAGAAAGACTGCATCCTTGTACAATCCCCATAGTCTTTCTATTTCTGTTTCATAGGATCATAGAACAGTCTGGGTTGGAAGGGACCCTAAAGATGATCTTGTGCCAACCCTCCTATCGTGACCAAGGATGTCTTTCACTAGGTCAGGTTGCTCAGAGCAAAATCTAAGGTGTCCTTGAACACTTCCAGGCATGCAATATTACCAACTTCCCTGGGCAATCACTAGCCTCACATTTAAGAATTTCTCCCTAAATAAGTCTACCAGCTTTTCCTATCACTGCATATGCTTGCAAAAAGTCCCTCTCCAGCTTTCCTGGAAGCTTTTAGGTACCCTTTATATACTGTAAGGCTGCTCTAAGGTCTCCCTAGAGCCTTTTCTTCTCCTGTCTTAACAACTCCAATGCTCTCAGTCTGTCCTCATAGAAGAGGTACTCCAGCCCTCTGATCATCTTCATGTGTTCTGGGATTTCCAGAGCTTTAACGTGTTTTGTGTTGCTAATTCCTCTTTTTTCCCACTGGCACTCACCCACAGCTTTCTCCGCTTTGACTGTCTCATGACTCCCATATTAATCTCTGGCTTCACAGATGCTGTAAACATGTCCCCTAATTTTATTTCAGATTAAATTCATTCCCCTCTAAGATCCAACCAGGGGTCAATAGGCACTTCTTTTTAGCATACAGTGTTATTTCTACCAACAGTTTCAATCTGTGGATGGAGTATTTCCTTTAAAAAACTCACAGCTTATAGATCAGTTTTGGACAACTCTGTATTTTGAGAGATACAGAGACTCCTTTTCTGCAGGACTGGGCAGGTTCTCTGAGGGTCAGAGTGGCTGCACAGTCAGGGCAGTATGAAGATCTGTCAGTACCACATCTCTCCCAGTATCTCTCAGCTGAGAAAGGAAGGAGTAGAATAAAAAAGCAAACTGGGAGTGGTGTTTTCCCTGAAAACCCCACCCCAGATCCAACAATTTGCTGTTCAGAACATTCTGAGACAGATGTTTTATCGCTGTCCAACAGCCTTTGGCAGGTCTGTCTCACTGGGAAGGTACCCAATATCCTTCTCTGTGAATAAGAACTCCCCTGAACTCTGGGGCAATTTAATTCCATGCAATGCAAGCAAGAGCTTCTCTGCTGGCACTGAAACTCCATTTCAACAGTTGCCTACTCATTCCTGTGTCCCGAAGAGTTGCCAGATCTCCTCTACCTTCGTAGTTCACGTGGATCTGTCCAATCTGAGGAGCCCTCGTATATCTCATCATCTGAGTCTTTTCTCTCCCTTCCAACTGGACCACATTTCTCTGAAGAGGAAGATGCCCCCATTAGGATGCCAGGTAGGAGCAAAGCCTGGGTTTCCACAGAGGCCCATCAATAGTTTCTTTTTTGTTTTCAGTTCTGTTTCCAAGAATTCCTTTCAGGTGCTGGACGGGGAACTCATCAGAAACATGACTCCAGCAGCAACATGCTGCATGTGTCCTTTTGGGAATCCCCTTTACTTAACACGGATCTCTTGCCAGCTATCAGGTCTGAACCTGACTGACTCCAATTGTGTTGGTCTACACAAGATATCATGTGGCAGCCAATATAAAATAAAATTTCTTTTTACTGAGGTGTAACCATTGTGTGCAGTCACTGAGAAGCCAGGGGGCATTGCCCCAGGGCTGGGCCACTGTGTCATGCCAACAGACAGCCACCTCCCAGAGCTGTCCATGTCTAGAGACCTCAAGTCTCCAGGTCTGAGGCACACACAGTGACTTAGGAACACGTCTTGTCGCACTGCACACAGGAAGTTAAAGGCATCTTGTCCTCTGGGAGTTACCCAGAGAGCTGCCTTGAACCAAAAATCATTGTAGACAATGAACTGGACCTTCTTGGAAACAGTAATTACTGGAGGAAAGGATATGGCAGTAGGTTAAGGACAAGCAACAGTGACGAAGTGCCGCAGCACACAAGGAGTGCAGGGAGAAGCCAAAATGCGTCACAGGTCACTTGTCCCCAAGCTGAGATGATCAATGGAAAAGGGTTTCTGCCAGGCAAGGAAACAACTGGGTAAATGCAAAAATGTACCCAAAAGGGAAAGTTTCTGCATCTTTCCATGGACCTGGTGCCTACCACAGGGAAGAAACAAAGGCAGTGCAAGGGGTAGTTTGGGAGGAGCTGAAGAAAGACCTGCAGCAGATTTTTTTTTTTTTGCTGTTTATCTAGGACATCAAATTCTGCTTACAGCAAATGTTTTCCTGTCAAAGATATCTGGTTTCATTTCAGCTGCAAATGTGAATCTCATTTAAAAACTTAGAGCAAGTCAGTGATAACAAGGCATTTTTGCAAGGGCTATGGAAACCTCCCTTTCTGATTCTGACTACTCATAAAAGTTCTCCAAAATCTCAAAATTTTTCCCTTATTCTATTAAGAAAGGCTTGGTAGCACTTTAGGCTGATTTCCTAGTGTTAGTAGCAGGTGACTAATACGGGGCAATGCAGATAAATGCCAGTAGTAGACTGCATTTTTTATTGGACTGTGAATGAGTGCATATTATGCTCTAGGTTGAACCACTGAAGCACCTCTGTATCATATCTTCTCTTTGGGATAGCTGCTCTGGGAAGATTGTTTTAAATACCTTTGTTCTTTTAGAATAGATGTAATGTTGGCCATATCTAATGTAAATAAATCTCATACATTTTTTTTAATATGACATTGGTAACATGACATGACATTTCCTTACATGACATGCCTTTTTGCAGGAGGTGAAATAATAAACAGCCTGAAATTTTTTCCACATCATCAGAAGGATAAATGAAAAACAGGAGTGTCCAGAGCTGAGGTCACAACAGCATCACTGTATTTAGGTCATGAAAGTTCCTTAGAAGTTTCATGTATTGGTTTAACCTGTTTCATGATAAACCATAATTCTCCCCTATCTTCTTTAATAACTACAGACTCAAAAGTGTAATTTAAAAGTACATTGTGCAAAGATTTTTAAATAATTATGATAAAGCCTTGCTTAAAAAAAGGTGATCCCACATGTTCTTAGTCATGCTTATGCATCTCTTCCAATGTTATAGCTCAGGAAACAGAATGGCTACTAAATGTATAGTTTTATGGCTGAGTCTGCTCTCTAGTGCTCATTTAATCGTGTTTTATTGTCAACTATTATCAAACTGTCAAGCATTGTTCCTTATATACTTTCTGTAACACACATCCCCTTAGCCCCACTCATCATTTAGTACTATTGTCTTTTCTTTAGCCTGTTGATGACATTTATAGATGGTTTTTACCAAGAAATAGCACATTTTTAAAACAGGACCTCTTTTTCACCCTTTAGTGCTTTGGCTCAGTGATTTCTCACATGCTAGAAATGGCCCAGCTGATGTCTTGATCTTTATATCCATCCCCATCCAAGAAACATAAGCAGCAGTGAAAACTCAGTGTAGTGATTCTGCCTTTCTTCAGGAGGCTCCATGGAAAACCCCTTTCCTGCTCTGCCCAGGAACACAAATGCAGATGCTGCACGTACTGCGGTCCACCAGCCTCTGACACCCTCCCTGAGTACAGGCACAGTAACCATGGGCAACGAGGCCAATACAGGGCAGAAATGCAAACATTTGTCCACATTAACACCCATCAGAACACCACCAGTGGCATGACACTGTAAACTGCTGCGATGTAAATGTGTAGTGGCTTCCACTGTGCACAGGATTTACTGATGCCATGGGGCTGTGTCCATACAAAGTCCAGAATAGAATAGAAAGAATATTTGCCATTGCAAGGGATGTATAAAGATCATCTAGTCCAACTGACCAACATTTTCAGGCCTGACCAAGCCAAGCAAGTCCTCTCAGTCACATCCAACACACAAGGATCGGGGGGAGCATGCCACTGCAGTGGTTACCAGCCTCATTGACACCTACAGCGATTCACATCTGTTCAGCAAGAGGAAACAAGTAACTACTCTGCATCTTGGACTTTCACGCATTTCCATATACAAATATTTTCAGAAAACGGTGAAGATTGACTGTTTTTCCTACGCTTTTTCAAACTCAGCAGTTCATTTCTTCATCAGAAGTCAGCTCAGCAAAACGGAAACCTTTTGTGGTAACTCCTCCGTTCAGCCAACGCTTCCTTATGGCAAGCAATGAAGGGAGCTCAGCTCACCTCTCCCATGGATCTCACTCAGTACGTCAGACTGAACAACCAAGCTGAAACAAAGTGCTCTGACATTGTACAGAAGTATCCCACCAGGTCTTTAAAGAAATCCTTAGCTACTCACTTCTGGCACTGCACTCCGAACACTGATCTGCAATTATGTTGTGTCCATCCTGACAAAGTCCTGTGATCAGCCAGCTGATGAGATGCTAAGCAGGGCATACACATACACACTTTCTGGGACAAGGGGAAACTGAAAACAAAGGTGAAAAGGCTACTCCTTTCTGATAACTAAGGACTACAGAACCCTCATGCTGAAGATGAGATAGCGACAATTCTCACATCGTCAGTTTAAGAGGAACAAAACCACTGGGAAAGACAGCCCTAAGACTGCATTAAATCACACAGTTTTAGTTTTATCACCCACGTACTTTATAAGTGTTCCCCAAAGGCCAAAGTCTTGCTGTAGTCTGCCTGTGTTGCCAAAACTGCTCAGCAAATGGGATGGGTGAGAGTGCAGGGAGAAAGCAGAAAGGTGCTTGGAGTAGGGAGGCTGGGCTGCAATACCACTATTTCAATCCAGCTGAAAAAACCCTTCTTTTCAAGATCTTATAGAGAGCAAAGCATGTGTGTGTTTCCCAACCTCGGCAGGGGTCTGGATGAGAGGAGCCCATTTCAGTTGCTGGAGCCTTGCACATCAGCTTTGCAGATTTGCCAGCTCCCCCTGCAAGATGGCCTGCAACATGTGTACACATGGTATCTGGCAACAATAATTCAGTGAAAATGAAAAATGCTTCTCATTCATTGCAAACAAATGGGTACAGTGCAATACCAGACAAACTTTCCCAAAGCAGGCAGCTTTCTGGATTAAAAAAGAACAGAGTGAAAAAAAGTGTGGGGCCTGGAGGACCCCTGACAGGAAATGCGTGGGAACGGTTACTTCAAAGAGGGGAATAGATATCTAGGAAAAGAGCAAGTTTCCAAATGCAGTCTTTGCTTTCTGGTCTGGGAAAGCCAAGCCGTTCCCGTGGCCAGCAGGGGCGGTCACATGTGCACTGCCAGGGCTGCAAACTATGGCCACCATCAGTGCTCTGCTCATTGCTTATCACCAAGTTAGCCCAAAACAACACTTCTGGCATTCAAAAGCCCAGTCTCTGCAAGTCGGCATCTTCTGAGAAATAAACAGACCTTCGTTTACTGCCAGGTTTCTTCCTTTGTAGAGCTTGTGTTACCAGCACTCAAGGCCACTGGAAGAAAAAACCCATGGAGAAACCTTAGAGGACAGTCCCAAAGCTCATCTAGACAGGGATGTTCCCAATGAAGACATCAGAGCCATGACAAGGAGTAATTGTAGACACAGCTCAGAGCCACATGGCCACAGAAATTTTGGGGAAACCAAATTGCCTACCTCTCCATCTACACCTTTACTTTATGGTCCTCCTCAGTATTCACTGATATAAAACTGGCAACAATTCAGAAAAAGGCCCAGCAACTAGGTGGAAAAATATGTGGCGTATGTATCACTCCTAAGCAAGAAAAAGCTACAGCACATAACATAGGTGAGCAAATAAATCCCCTTTAACAAAAATATGACAGGAAATTTTATTTGGATTGTACCTGGTGTGAAAGATAAGGCTCATTATTATGTGCGGATAAAATTCAATTCTCACTTTACCTTTGGCATACCTGTATTTATTTTTTCATGTCAATAACGTATACAGCACAGCATCCACAATTTGTCTTAGCAATAGGACCTAAAGGCAAACTTAACCAATTTCTTAGCAACAATCAAATGCTAAGATAGATTGCTCATCTGATCTCTCCAAATCAATCCTAAACCTATAGAGTCATTGTAGCGCTTCTGTCGTCATTGGTTTAAAAGTTATGAATGGGCTTTCCTGAAGATTTACAGGGAATACCAGCTGGTTATTCCCCTCCACCTGGGACTAGACGGGAGAGGTCTGGTTGAGAGGTGATTTGCCTTCCCTTA
>JAOXXN010000364.1:11734713-11746072 GCA_026770055.1 Myrmophylax atrothorax | reverse complement strand
CCAAGCCATAGAATAGCGACTCAATAAAGATGAGTGACATCATTAACCCAATACAGTAGCTATTCAGATGTACGCTGTGGTCTCCTTACATAATCACCTAATTTTAGCTACTGGGAGAGCCACATACAGTGCCACAGTGTATTATGAGCTCCGAATAACTGCCTAATATCCAGATGCTTTTTCCAAGGTTATTTTATTTCCCTGTTTTTTAAAATTATTTCCTTACACAAATCTCTAGGTGCTATTTTCCCCTAAACCAACTCTGTCTTCAAAACACTTTAAGGCTTCTGCTGCTCCTGAACACTTTGACACATCATTAGCTGGTCATTGCAGTTGTAATGGTGCTCATGGCACTACTACAGGCCAGGACCTTGGGATTTTATAATGACTGTCAACAAGAACAGCCCTAGAAAAGAGTAAGTTGATACAAGCCTTAACTCAAGCACCAGACACACACACATGCTCAACTGAAACCACTTGGTTTGCTAAAAGTAGCTGGCTTTTTGCAGTTTTACAAAACATGTGTGAAAATATGTTTTAAACAAGGCATATTTGGGGCCAAGGAGGTTTTTTGCTACATGCTAAAACTGTAGCATCTGCAAGCCCTCTTCCTTGACATCTATTAACAGCAAAAAGGTGCATATTTAATGTCATTTATTGGTACAACCTCCAGATACAAGTTAAATGTGGTAGCTTAGACATGCTAGCAGTAGTGTTGGAAATCCCATAGATGGATGTTCCACTTTGGAAAAACAGGAAAGCAGGGCTTTCATTGCTGGAATCCCAGGCATGATGTGCACCCAGGCACTGTGCACACCTTCCTAGTAAGTTGCATATTATGCACACTGCACACACAGACCCCACAGATCCCACCACATACAAACCCAATTGTCCTATGTCATCCAATTTACCTTTCTTTGGAATTTTGTCTGACATTTTTACACAACTATGTTCTAGGAATGAGAATTGTAGCTTTAAAGTCCTCTCTGTTTCTGTAGTCTAAATGACTTAACACGCTAAATCTTAGAAGTTCTAATTGTTAATTGCTCAGAGGTTCCTCTGCCTGTAGGAACGTATTGAAAAGAGGCTGATGGTTAATTTTTCCACTTTTGGAAAAGAAAAGAGACTCTCTGTACTGTTCATACCAAGACAATTTATTATGGAGTATGCAGAAGGAGATGCTGATTCACATGTTACTATCCCCAAACCACAGTTCTGCTAATCCCCTCTCATCTCCATACTGGACATTTGACTTTTGCTCTCAGCACACTCTCTGTCACTGCTGCCCAGAGCTGTTCTCCAGCCAGGAGAGCTGGCAGCTGGTCCCTGTCCCTTGTGTAATCAACTAGCTCACCTCAGAGATATGCTTGCATTGTGCTGGTGCAGACTCACTTCTTCCACTTTGCAGCACTACAATCTGCAGACAGAACTCTGGCCTGACTTTCTGTCCAGTTAAAACTAGTGTCTTTGTGAGAATTTCTGGAAAAACAAACATGGTAAAACCCAAGGCAACATCCTCTGTTGGCTTAAGTCTTGGCAGCTCCTTGGCATTCATTGCCATTAGCAGAGGTGCTGGCTCCTGAATTCCAGTTTGCCCTGCATTACTGGCACAGTATTTTTGATTGTGGGGTGAAACAAATTATGTTTATGTTGGGAGCTGAATGTTACACTGCAGAGAACAACTAGCCCAGCACAGCCCTCCCCCTGTCCCTCCCACCCACCAACACTGACTCTATATCTAATGATGCCATGGTAATTAACCATGAAAATTCTCCCTGTGGTAAATATTGACTGGAAAAACATCTGGTAAAAAAAGTCGCATTTAATCATTAGATTAAACTAAAGTCTGACTGTGCAGAAGTATTGAGTGAGGCAAACAGGAATGCTGATCTTGCCTTGGGACAAGGAAGACAGTCTAGCTGTCCCACTGGGGTCCTATTTGTTTGCCTACGCATTTATAAACAGCATGTAAGAGAAATAGCAAGGTTTGATTCTGCTCCGACTGTTGGAGTGCAGCCCCTGCATCCATTCTGGCAGTCAGAGGGCCCTATGTTTGAGATTCTGAACATATCTTAATTAAAAAACCCTGGTTCCCAAGCAGTGCAGTATGAGTCAGTAATAAATATCATCAACACGGAGATTGGGCCGTAGAGAGCCGGAGCAGCACCCTTGTTTCCCAAGGGAAGGGCAACATTCCTCGGCTGAGCACACGGAACAGCACACCCAGAGAAGCAAATTAAGGAGCAGAGTAAAGGCAGAAAGGCACAAACCAGAATTAAGCAACAATCAGCCGGGGTATATTTCCAAAGGAACCTTTTCAACCTGAGTTACCAGTATGATATGCCCACAGCCTTAAGGATTCAGATTCTCCTGGCAACAAAATGGCTACTGACGCAAATTCACAGCACTGTGTCACTGAGTTACAGGCACAAACCCACAAAAGTCAGATTACAGCAAGGTAAGAGTAATTTCCTGTTTCATAAAGGTGGCTTGCAGACTTCTCTGCAGCAGAGATATGCTGGTAAAGAGCACCAAAGGGACACTCAAACAGCTAAACTATATTCCTAGATCTGCGACCAATCTGACTGTCATTAACTCTCTGAATCTTGTATTTCTGTTTCTTCAATCCTGCCACAATAGTTGTTTTTCCCTTTTAGATTCTTAAAGCAGATAATTACATCTCTGATGATAAGTTTGAGAAGAACCTAATAGAATAAAAGTCTGAACTTGAAAAAGCAGTCATGTAGCAAGGCAAAAAGGAAAGGTGGGAAGAGGGGATACTCTCGAGAATTCAACTAAATTTCTTCCCTTCCCCCCCCTTCCTACCCCCCACCAAAGAAAAACATTTAACTACTCTTACAGAACTGTTTAAACTCTACTGTATGCTAGAGTAGAACAGTATGATGGGCAGTAAAACAGAAAGAATATATACCACTCTGGTATTTATATAATTTCCAGAACTTGAGCTCCCTTGAGCTAGTAAAAATTAACACAGGAATCCTACAAACTGGCATTTTATAGAGCTTGAACCAAAAAGTAGCACCTTGTGAGCAGCAAAACCTACCACTATATTTGGGAATGTGATAGTTGTCATCTTTATTGAAAGCTTCTTCTGTCATCTTTCTTGCATTACAGGATAATTTTGCAATGTTTTTGGATTATGTTACAGAGCCTTGAAAATTGGCATGTTTATTTTTTAATGACCATTGGCTGTGACTTATGTGTGTGTCTCATCCTCTTCCCTCATCTTCATCATACAACTGGCCTGGAGTGCCCATCTGTAAGTCCCACCTCTCCCAGAAAGGTTTCTTAAAAAAGTGTTAGTGCAATAGTATCCCATAAGCCTGAACTTCACAGTGAAGGATAATTAAAAATGGGTGCCTCAGCTGTGGGGAAAGTCTCACTGAGAAGAAAATTTTCAGCACTATCCAAGCCTAACCCTCTGCACTTTATTTTTTACGTTTTCCATTGGCTCTCTGGGCTAATCCAGTACATTGTTCCATTCTCAAAGGGTTAATATCAGTGTTTTGCCTAAGCACCCCAACTGGCCTAAGGGAGGCTCATGTCCCTCTGACTAAAAAATTTACTGCAGATTCTTCCACTTGTTCCTTCACTGGCTGTGACTCTCACTGATTACATGCACAGCTGCATTTCTCTCCTATATTTCACCCAAGACACTGACTTAAACTGCTCATCCACACAGTAATGTACTACTTGAGATAAGTAGCATGTTACTTCTTGGGCATAAGTCTCTGTATACCATGTCCCCATAAATAAAAGTAACCACATACGTACACATACCTGTGTATATGAACAGTTGCCACATTAAAGACAACTTGACCTCGGTTACTTTAGCAGGTGATATGCAAGAGGATTATGGTTGGAACCATCGGGTTTAGTCATGTATTTTTTCGTCAGTGTAACACAGAACACTCCTTTCAGAATCATTTTCTAGGCAATCCTTAGCATTCAAAGACAATCTGTCTTGTGGTAGTCACTGCAGAAGGAGGAAGACCCTTCTGTGAATCAGGAGCCTGCTGCACTGGCATTGTCCAAACACAAAATTTTACAAGGATCATGGATCTGGAAATTAAGCACGAGTTGTTTAACAAATTAGAAATGCAGGCACTATTTTCCACCGCACTACATATGGCCAATTTATAATGAGCTTGTGTGGTGGTTTTGGCTGGAGTTAGTTTTCTTGACAGTGGCTAGTTTGGGACTGTGTTTTGGATTTGTGTAAAACACAGGGTTGATAATATAGAGATGTTTTTGTTATTATTGAGCAAAGGCCTTTTCTGCTTTTCATACTGCTGTGCTGGTGAGGAAGTTGGGGCTGCCTGGGAAACAGGGAGGAGACGCAGCCAGGACTGGTAACCCCAAACGATCAAAGGCATATTCCATACTCTATGATATCATGCTCAGTATATAAAATGGGGGGAAGAAAGAAGGAGGAAGGAGGGGACAATTGGAGTGATGATGTTTGTCTTCCCAAGTCACGTTACACATGATGGGGCCCCATTCTCTTGGAGATGGCTGAACACCTGGCTGCCCATGGGAAGCAGGGAATTAATTCCTTGTGTTGCTTTGCCTGTGTGGACAGCTTTTGCTTTCCCTATAAACTGCCTTTATCTCAACCCACAAGTTTTTTAGCTTTTACCCTCTGATTCTCCCCAAGTCCTACTGGTGGGGAAATGAGTGACTGGCTGTGTGGGGCTTGGTTGGCGGCTGAGCTTAAACCACAGCAGTTGGCAAGTCCCGTATCAGGCTTATTTTTTTCATTACTGTATTTCCTTCAAATCTCTATACATAGTTTACATGGGGGCTGACAGTGCAGGGCAGGGAGGAGGAAAAGATCAAATCCCCAAATGTTTAAAGGTCACGTTTGTAAGGGGAAAATATGTGTCCTAATTCAACATTCACAAGAACCTCAACAAGAGAGGGCCTGAAGCGCATCCATATGGGTGAGTAACTGAGAAAAGATCAGCAGAATTGCTTTCTGAAATGTGAAATTTCCAAACTAGAGAGAGTCTCTTCCTGCAACATCCTTTGAAACCCTAGGATTTTAAAGATGCAAACAGCTGCAGTTACAAGCAGTAGAAAGAAAGCAGTTTTTTAAAGCTGATGGGAGACGAAAGTTTGCCTCTCAGACAGCTAAATTTGCAGAACTGCAAACAGAAAGAAGCACTCTTGATTTGCAGTACACATGACATCAGACTCAGGTGCTCACAAAAGGAGATGCCTCTGTGCTGTATTCACCAAGCTGTTTTCAGAGGAAAGCCACTCCATCACTTCTCTACTCCTCAGTGGCCGTGAGACAGAAGGTGCTATGCTGTCAGCCCAGGTGTCACTGAAGCTGCTCAGTTGGGAGCAATCCTTTTGGTGAAAGTTCCACATGCATATTTTTGTCTGCCCTGTCAGAGGAAACACAGAAACACAAACTGCCATTCACCATCTCTGGTGTAGCTGGGAGACATCCCACCACTGAGAAAAATATAATCTGCATTTTGAATAATCATTTTCCAGATGTATTATTTTGCATTTGTCAGAGTGATTCCTTGTTATTTCCTGCTTCTCTTTTTTCAATGGTGTTTGCAGTATTCTTCTGTAGCATCTGTTAATTTCATTAACATACTGTTTAATGATCTTGAAGAGGGTAGCTTAAAGGGATGTTACACAAAACCGGACATGAATTCCCTATTCCTGTAGCATCCCACCTCTTACCTCCCACTCATCTCTGTGCTCTGTTATTTATCATGACCTGTTTCCTCATCCTCAGCAACAGCTCTCACTGTGTTTGTATGACATACCATTTTCAGGTGAAAACTTCTGAGCCACTGGGCATTAGCTCCTTAGTCTGCACTTGCTTCTGGTTTTCCTTTGACTGCTACATTGTGCCTTTAAGGATTGAATTATATTTGTCTGAGTTGTTACAGTAAGAACAGTTTTGCCCCAGTTCTGTGATGCACTAAGTAAGATATGGGGACATGCCTACAGACATTTCATTGTTAAAATTGCAGTGGTATTATTGTAAAAAACGAAGTACTTCATGTTCTCAAAAAAAAAAAAAGCTAATTTAAAAAAACCCTATTAACTCAGCCACAATTAATTCAAATATGTATCAAGACATTGAAATTATTCTTTGAATAATCAAGGAGATCTTACTGGAAAATGCCATAAAATCTTAGAGCCATTGATGATAACACTGATTGCAAAGACTGTTTTGAAGAAGCTGATCTCTCTATTTAGAATATTCCCGATGTTTGTCTCTGCCTAGTCAGATAATTTTAAATGAAGACTAAACAGCAAACTACACCAGCTTGCTCAGAAAAGGGAGCCTTTGTTGATGCTCCAAGTCACAGTGTTAGAAAATCTGACATTTGTTTGCTAAGACATGTATTTCATTAGAATTTCATGCAGACTCTGAATTTAAGTCCTTCACTTGCATAACCATTTCAAACTTAGATTTTGCTGTGCTAGAGGGATGCCAAGTGACAATGAAAGGGAATACAGAAAGAGGATAATCCCCAGCTGGCTTAGAATGGCTGCACTACAACTTATACAATGTCACAAAAATAAATACTACTACTACAGCAGAAGTATGCATAAAAAGACAGTCAAAATTGTTATACACACAGCATCCAGCAGGTACCCCATCTTGCCTACCTGCCATCCCTCTGGGTCCTAAGTTGATGGCTTGAGTCTGAGGGACAATGGAGGAGAGTCACACATTGTGTTACACATGCATGTGGATTTGATGGATTAACTATTCAGTGGATGAGGAACTGGCTGGATGCATACAGCCAGGAGTTGTGGTCAGTGGCTCTGTGTCCAGGCGGAGGCTGGTGATGGGTGGTATCCCTCAGTGCTCTGTCTTGGGACTGGTGCTCTTCAGTATCTTCATCAATGGCAGACAGTGAGAGCACCCTAAGTGGTGCAGCTGGCACAACAGGACAGGATGGCATTCCAAGGATCTTGGAAAACTTGAGAAGTGGGCCCATGGGAACCTCATGAAGTTCAACAAGTCCAAGTGCAAGGTGCACCTGGGTTGGGGCAATCCCAGGCATGAATACAGACTGCAAGAAAAGGTCACCGAGAGCAGCCCTGAAGGACCTGAGGTCTCTGATGGACACAACATGTCAATGTTCACCTGCAGCTTAGAAAGCCAACTATGTCCTGGGCTGCATCCAAAGCAGTGTGAGCAGCAGGGTGAGAGAGGTGACTCAGCCCCTCTACTCTGCTCTGGTGAGACCTCACCTGGAGCTCTGCATCCAGCTCTGGGGTCACCAACAAAGACAGACATGAACCTGTTAGAGCAGGTCCAGAGGAGGTCATAAAGAAGTTCACAGGTCTGGAGCACCTCTCCGGTGAAGGCAGAGAGAGATGAGGTTGTTCAGCCTGGAGAAGAGAAGGCACCAGGGAGACCACAGAGGAGTCTTTCAGTACCTTAAGGGGGGCCTGTGAAAAAGAAAGGATAGAGCAACAAGACAAGAGACAATGGTTTTAGACTGAAAGAAGGTGAGTTTAGATTAGATGTTAGACACAAAATCTTTACTGTGAGGGTGTTGACGCACTGGAATATGTTGCCCAGACAAGTGGTCACTCTGTCCCTGAAGGAGTTTGAGGCCAGGCTGGATGGGGCCTCTGAGCACCCTAGTCTACTGAATGGCATCCCTGTCCATAGCAGTGGCATTGGAACTAGAAAATCCTTTAGGTCCCTCCAACCCAAATTCTACAATTTTATGAAGATCAGCACAAAGGACAAAATCTAAAAGAATAATACATAGCCCCTAGATGGTGAACTGGCTGGGCAGCAGCTTTGCAGTGCAAGTTCTGGAACTTGAGTGGGATTAGGACCTATGAAGAAAGGGTTATCAATTTGCAGTATATGCCTTAAGCAAGTGCTGGGTGTGGAAACTTGTTACAGAAAACTTCACGGGTGGCCCTGCACAAACCGGAAAAGGAATAAAGTTTCAATTCTGGCCTTGCAGCGGCAGGACTGACATTGATATTTTCAGGGCAATATTCTAATATTATATAACAAGTGCAAGCGTAAGAAGTAGGGTCACAAACAGGACTCTTGATTTTGGGGGTACCTGCTTTGTAGGACCCCCAGAGCAGACCCCTAATGACCGTTGAATTAAGACCTGAGCATGTGCAGTGGAGAAACCACTCCTACCTTACCTCACCTCCCATGTTAATGAGGGACTGTATAAAAGTAACTCAGGGAGTGATTCAGGTGGGACTCCACCAACACAGAGAAACCCAGGGCACCACAGGAACAACAGGACGCATGGGATCCACAGCGGTGAGCATCGTCTGTTTGCACCCTCTCTGTCCTTCTCTCTATTCCCTATACACCCAATGTTACCAAACAAACTTGGTATCATTGAACAGCCATTTGGTCTCATTTGCACTTTTTACTTTGGGCAAAGGACTTCAACATCGAATCATGAATCCTGGACAGGAACAAAAACCTGTCAGGCCAAACTGCAGAGCAAAAAGTGATTGTAACAAGACAGGCAAGTATTTTTCCTGTATACTCAGTAGTGCTAAAAAAGTAGCTTAACCTGAAACACTGTGTAAAATGTGGAGGGTGCACTTCAAGAAATAAAGAGAAAGCAAGTAACTGATGATACACCAGAAAACATAACTCATAAAGCAAAACTGAAAGAATAAGAGGAGACAGGAGAAAATAAGAAGAGTCAAGCATAACAAAAAGCTGCCACAAAGAGGAACATCATAAACTGGGTTCAAAGGTTGCTGGCAACAGCATAGGAAATAGTGGGCTTACATTTTTGCAGGAATGTTTTTCTTAGAGGCTATGAAAAATGTTCTGCTGCTAAGACGAATGAAGCATTGGAACAGATTGTTTAGGAAGACTGTGCAGTGCCTACCCTGGCAATACTGAAAGAACCAATAAACACACCAGACCTGGTTCAGGTATAGCTGTAACCTGAATCAAGGATGGACTTACAGAACTACTCAAAGATCCATCCAGACCCCTGTTTATCTACTGCAGGTATTAATCTGTTGCATCTACTATTTCATGATACAACAAGGAAATAGTCCAGAGTCCATAGGAATACTTCTTTGAAAGAGTAAGAAAAACCACACTAGCCTGACATATAACAGCCCCTCAGGATAGCTTAAAAAAAAAAAAAGACACTTATTGGCTGTGCTTTCTCAATCACTCTTCTTTTGAGTCATCTCTCAGAGAACAAGATGAACATACTGTCTGATTATCAGCCATTAACAAAGAAAAAAAATCAAAAACTATTGCCAAGGCTCTCAAGAAACACATAGGTTATAGAGAGCCCAACAAGCTGATCTGAGTATAAGACACTGCTGCCAAAGTGGGAGACTGTCAGCATGCTCCAATACCTTTGTATGTAGGATGGGAAGCTTTGACATCCAAAGCAGATTTCCATTGGGTTGATACGCTACAGACAAACATGTCACATTTCCGGGCTAAACAGATTGCATGAAGCAATCAGATGCTGAAGCATCAGAGGATGAAGTGCATATTGAGTGTGTACTGTATACAAAATTGTGTTTAAATGGGATTAGCCAAAAATCCTAGCAGATTTAAAAACTGATGTTACAAGATAGGTCTAGGCTTCAATGCCAGGCAAGCATAAGGACATCTCTGCTAGCCAACTATCCAACTCTTTATTCACGTATGTGCATGAAACAGTCCAACAGACGAGAAGCGCCACGGATTAACAACAGGGGATAGAACCTCATGAACTCCTAGCCTGCCCATGGTAAGAAGTCAGAACAAGCCTGCTGATTTTTAATGAGGGTAACAGCAGGACTTTCAGTAAGTTCCCACTGCTGAGAGGCAGGCTAGAAGGATATACACGCACTTAACATCATGAACAAAAAGAGGAGGAATTTTGCAATACTATTGTGACTAACAGGCCACATCAAAATTCTTATGGTTCAGTATTAAAGGAAGATGTGAGTTTCAAATGTCTCAAACTGGACACCCCTAAAGGCATCAGAGGTCAAAGAAACTGATGGATAAACATCTAACCAAAATCATGGCACTCCAGCTCAGGAATGCCACTCATTGCAGACCACTCCTCAGGGTTCACAGAGATGGAGCTGATAGGATAAAGGATTATGGTTTCTACTCCCATAATACATAATTTTCTATAGCCCAACAGAGAAAAAGCAAGCATGACAAAGAACATGAAATTGGGCATGTAATTATAAGCATGGAGCCAGTGACTGAAGGCCTCTGGACACAAATTCACAGTTCTTGCTATCATGAAAACTAGAGGCAAACGCATCATCTTCAGTAAGTTAAAGCTTATAGGAAATAGACCAGAGAGAAACTTAAAACAATCATCCAGGAGTAGCACACAGTCAGAGGAAAAGCACTAGGTCTTACCAATCTTCTCATCTATTGCAGAAGCCTTGAAAAATAAGATGGGGAAAGTAATAAGAAGGCCAGGACAAGACAAAGGACTACAGAGCCAAATTAAGACCTCTGTAACAGTGGCAGCAACAAGCAAGGAATGGGAAACCAGGCTGACTACACTTAAAACTGCTTTTAAAAATGCAGCAATATTTGTCTTGTTGGTGAACATGCCTGAAAATCCACTGTAAAGACTATGGCAAACAAAGCCAAGAGTTAAAGTATAAATGCAACTTAGGTTAGTTTTAAATCTGTTTAATATATATATCTGCACAGCCACCATTTTAAATTCCAGGCTGCTAGAACGGTCATTCAGAAAAATTAATCCCTGCAAGAAACAAGGACAAACACTTAGAGAAATTGTAACAGAACTTTTCCAGTGTTCACTTACAGAACTATTTCTTTTAAGAATTAGAAAACAAGATCTAGCTGATATGAATAACAACTTGAAAGGAGAAGATCCTCTCACGCTCAGAGAACAGCTGCAGGATTTTTCCACATCTGCCTTTCCCTGCAGCTCTGCTCTCTAAGCCACACAGCCTCAGTGAACAACTAACAAAGGATATGTTAATATTCAGGCTAAAACCAAGGACATAATAATCCTTTAAAATTATTATTCAAGATTTTACAGAAAATTCTTTGAAAATACTTTACTTTGTAGTACAATATTTGGATGAAAAATAAGACAATGAAGCAATGCCGTTGTATGTTTATCTGCTGTGGGGGGCATTGCATAGGAAGATCTTCAGCACATCTTGTTAATAACTGCTGCTCTTTATCTGGAATTTCTTTTACTTCTCCATTTACTGTTCACCCATGTATTTATTCCTTCAGTCCTAGTTTGTCCTAGTTCAGCAAGCCCAGACCAGTTTATCACTGTGTGGGTGTGACCAAAGCTGTGTATTCTAAACCCTCTATGTCATTTCCCATGAA
>JAOXXN010000364.1:11712072-11730464 GCA_026770055.1 Myrmophylax atrothorax | reverse complement strand
CTTTTCCAAATGTCTGCCTCGCTGAATAACAAATGCTACCAGTTTGCTTCCACTTTGTTTCATCTTTCAGGCAAAAAGATGGTTTACACTTATATGTTGATACTATGCATGGCCTGGTATAAAACAATGCTGCTTACACAATAAAAACATACTAATATTGTATTTCAAATCTGCTGTAAACCCCAATTGCAAAAATCTTCAGGTTTGAGATTCCCCTGGAACTCTTCCAAGGGAAAGAGCCAACTACAATAAATAAGGTGGGAGTTCAGGGAATATCTACAACGCAGTGACTTGCTATCATTAGATTTAAAATACTCATGAGAATACGGTAGTGGAGGAAAGAATACTAATGTTTTTCCCTTGGGAAACATGACTTAGAAAATGTGTGGAAACTTTCAATAGAAAGGGATCAAAATGGATAAAATTTACAATTTTCTATGTAGAAACCAGAAATCCTAAAATCATTTTAAGGGCCAAAAATTAAAAGCAGGACCTCAATATAGAGAATATTGGTAACAATGCTGTATCACTTACCTTTCAGGTACAGCTGTAAAGTATGTTCTTAAAAGTGCATTGAGCCATTCAACAATATTTTCCATTTTTTATGAATAAAAAAGTAACTTATCAATGTAGAAATCTGTTTTCCTTGTAAGTGCAACACAGGGTATTTTCAAGCACCTGGTCTGTTAAAATTACAGCCCCACTTTCATCACCATATATCACAAAACTAAGGCAGACCTTCACATGCAGTCTGTTACAGGGACAAACCCTCACAGTTTATTACTCTCGCATACCTCAAACCTCTAGTGAGAGCTCCCCTAAAACAAAGTACATGCTGCCCCAGGATACATGAAGGGAAGTTCCACATTGCTCTTACACATATGGAAGCAAAGAATAAAAATGGACAAGTTACCTGACTACAGAGGAAAACACATTCCTGTGATTCACCTCTTTTGTTAGATGATTTTTTATTTTTACTTTAATAAGCACAAGAATTTACTGGTCCTTAAATATAGCATTAGCCTCCTCATTGTCAAAAATATGGATTTTCCTTTTAAATAAAACAAATGGCTTTAAAAAAACAAAACCAGAAATAGCGTAATGATGTCTTCCAGAAGTTGAAAGAATTTATTTTTCTTAAATTCAAAAGTCTTAAATCTTAGTGAAATGGGCCACAGTGGAAAAGCCCTTTACAATATTACTGCACCTTATAAATAGTAAATGATATTGTTTGAGGTCAAGGAAAGAAATACTGCAATCCTGTATCAACTGTGCATAAAGGATGCTGGAAGGTTCATATTCCTTATTCCTTCTTTCCTTTTCACTCTTTCAACTAAAAAGAAGCTTTATTTATAGCTTGTCTCAGAAGACCTTGTGAAACATCCCTTAGAGGTATTTTCAGAAGTATTTAACAATTAAACTTTTGCTTTTATTTGAGAAACTAAGAAAATATTGAAGAATCCTCAGAACAGAAATAGGATTCCCAAAACAATCATAAATCTATGGGTTTGGATTGTTGCTTATCTACAAAAATATGTGGGGTATTTAAAAAACTTACACATCTCATTTTATAATGTACACAACCCGGGCATCCTGGCTCAGTTTTAAATTAAATTACTAATTAAATTTTTATTAAAAATCAGAAATTTCTGTAACTGTATGGGGGGTTTGGGTCTTTTTTGTTGTTTTTTTTTTTTTTAGTGCCCACTCTTGCTTGGCAGTAACAGGATGTAATACTTCTCCTTTCCATATGGGCAAAATGATTGCTCTACAGCTGCCAAGATCAATCTTGTCTGTAATAAGGATAACTACTGGGTGATCTTTTAAAACTAGCCAAATGAATGACAGACATGTGAGAGTGATTCAAGTGTCTATCCACAGCTATTTTAAATTAAACTGACATTGGGGAAACGCTGTGTACCCGATTCTTTTTCCCATACACTAGGTATTTTTAACTGGTTCCCATGAAGAACTCATACTTGCATAACCAAACTAAGAATTAGGAATAAGCCCTCCCTGACTTTCAGCAGGTAATGAAATCCCCCTTCCTTTCCAGAGTGCAGTTACAGACATCCCAAAGACAGGACCTCATTCCAAAGCAGCTATAGGTCTTCCTGCCTCTCATACTACCTGAGGAAAAGAAAAGGAAATGGCCTCTGAGTTTCTGGACAAAACTTTGTACCCCCATGTTTCGGTAGTATTGTTTCCTGACATCTGTTTAAGACTCCCCATCCCTGTAAATGGAGTAAGGAAACATTCTCCATGCAATTATAAATATTTCAGATGAAATACGTCTCTAATGCTCAAATTGAGAGAGTTTAAGTATTTTATGGTGAACATTAGAGGTGAGAGCACAAAAAGCATTCACAGATAATACTCTCAATACAGAAGAAAAAGAGACAGAAAAACTATGAAAAAGCTGCACATGCATAACACAATCTTTCCAAGTTCAGTTAAAAAGAGAGGAATTCTGTACAGTTCAGTATCCATAGCCATTGCCACAGTACAAAGCCCTGACAATTTCCAAGTGCACCAGTATACACTGGGCCAGAGTAAGGCTGAGGTACTGCATGCAGACCATTCCCTTCCTGATGAGAGTGGGAGAGGCAGGAGCTCCCACCCCAACCTAATTTTGATCTAATCTGCAGCAAGAAAATGACCCTGCCAGTGCCCTGCACCGCGGGTGGTTTCTCTCCTTCATAAACTCACAAAAAAAAATCCCCTGAGTGCTATGAACTGTAAAATTGTTATATCTGCATTAAGATATCCCTAAGACACCAACCACAGAAGGCAGAAAGGACGGTCACAGAAGCACCACTCTGTGTTTGCCCGTTCACACCTCCTCCTGCTCCTGGCCAGAGACAGAGGCCCATGGTCTGCACCTCTCCTGGCATCTCAATTTTTCCTCAGAGAGCATTGCTATTTATCTAAGAAGTTTGAATTCTGCAGAATTCAATGCCTACATGGTGGAATAGCATTCAGTAGTGGACACAACAACGTAATTGTTTAGTCACAGATTGTGGCTAAGAAAAAAAATACTAATACAGAAAAAAAGAAAATTAATATTCTGTACTCAGCCATATCAGCAGAGACTAATTAGACTGTTAGTCCATTAGTAAAAACCACAAGGTTTCACTCCAGCAGCTCTGAAATAGTAATGGCTTTTCCCATGAAAACTTGAAAGAAAAGGTGAAAAAAGGTTTGTGTGGTATGATGGAAAGGAATGCCAGGCACAGCTTTGGTCAAACATTCCCATTAAATATTTTCTCATTACCCAGTAGGTTCACTCACAGGCCACTTTCACTGGCTATTTACCAAGGAGGTTTAAGATAATGTTTACTGCTCTTTACTGTTTTTTAATTTTCTAAGCTTACTGGCATTTCCTTTAAAAAAATCCTTGTGAAATTAAAAAAGTAACATACTAATAGTTTTATGTTTTTTCTTCAGAGTAGATTTTCTCTTATTTGATTATACATATTCTACCACTAAACTGGTATACAAATGCTCTCAAAAATACTAATATTTTCATTTTATACTTGAAATAAACTACTGAAGATGCCTTTTTTTTAGCAATTTGGACTAAATCCAACTGAAATCACTGAAATTATTTACAAGAGCAATGAGAGCAGATCAAGCTCTTTGCAGAGATAGATACTGGTGTATTTCTGGTTTTACTACACATACCAGCATAGTATAACTTAATTTCTGCAATGCCTAAAAAAGCCCAGAATAAAAAGATTAAAACTATTTATTTCAGCACGAGATACTGTAAAATGTAAAGAAGTGTGATATTAGTTGTGAAAAACACACTGACGTGTGAGATAACATTATATGTTTATCTTTAATTACACTAATGTTAAATGCTATCTGCATTTTCAAGAGTATAAGGAAGAAATGGAAACTAGGCAAGCAGTCCACAGAAAGCAAGTAATTACTGCACTGCCGAAAAAATGCTTGGAGAAACTACACACAAGATATTAGTCCACCAATTTATAGTACAATGATCTTTCCAACAAATGGCATTTACTGCTTACAAAACATAAAAGCCAGCTTCTTGAAAATTCATTTGCTTTTAGCATGCCTTCATTCGTTTATATTTCATCAAACAAAGCAATTTGAGACGAACAAGAAATGAACACTAATGAAAAAGCCAAAGCTACAAACAGTAGAAAGATCTTGAAAAAATATTCTGTTTGGTGACACCACTTACACTAATTTTTCTTTTTTTATATTCAGGTTGATATGCTAAATGGTGTTTTTCTTAGATGGGGAGTGTTTAAGTTGTAAGCTAGACAGATTGTAGAGATATTATTAGTGCTGACTCACTGAAAATTATGCCATAAGATCAGTATTTATAATTCTCAATTCTTCAGCACTATTATTTTGAGTATTTTCATTTTCATTATATGCAAAGCAGAAGAATGACAGTCAGGTTTTATACCTACAAATGAAGAAAACCAGCAGCACTAAAACTCCATAGACTAAAGTAATTTACTACAGTCTTAAAAAACACCATATAAGTATCAGCACCTACATAAATTTATAGCATAAAATTATGAACCTGCTGAGATTTGTACACACACTTAAAATTTTACTATGTGAGCAGTCCCAGTGAAATCACTTATTGACAGTTTCCTACTGCTGGGTCTCAGTTCCTTGTCCCTTCTGCACTTTGAAGCAAAGAACAGAAATTTACATCTCAATTCTGAAGAAAAATGATAGCAAAACACTATTTTCTGGACTCTCTTGCAGGGCTATCTATCTCAGCAGGTAAACAGACCCTCTATTTCCAAGAATTAGAAAACAAAGTTAGCAAATTAAAACAAGCAGGTTGGTGAGCAGTATTTGTCACTATTTAAGTTCTTTTGGACATACAGAATCCATCACTGACAAATTCCTCATTCTTGTAGTCTTAATGCTCAAGTGAAGTTTCTGTATGCTGTTCCTGACTTGACCTTCACCAAAAGGAGATGCCTTCATGAACACCTCCAGACACTTAGCTCTAAGGAGTTCAAATTTATTGTGAAAAGAATTACTAAAATATTTTGTGTACTGTGTCCAAGAACAGAAGAGCTCCTACAAAACTCAGACTTCTGGCATCTTATGTAGTTGTTTTCTCCGTCACAAATTCAGAAGATACTGAGGCACTCGCTTTCTCTTAGAAAAAGGTTATAAATATTTGCTTATAAAATTGGCATCAGAAAATAAAAATCCACTAGAAATTCTCATTCATTAAGTTGAGGTTTAGTATATACCATAGGAGCAAAATTTAAAACCCAATTTATGCCTATTTTGGGGGAAATTCTTTAGAACTAAATAAAACTTCTAATGTCATATAAACCCACCTCATATTTAGATTACATGTTTTAAAAAAAATGAGGGGGTTTTCCCCTCCAGAAAAAAATACTTGTTTTCTGCTTTGATAAGAATTCTGCATTTTTAATTTGCAAGCCTCCTGCCACGAGAATGATTGGGATAACAAATCCATCTGAAACCAGATTTTGCTTTAGGACGAACTAAAAAACAGAATTTGAAAAGAAAAAGGAATACAAATGTAGATTCTTTATTCTCCTGCAGAAGGAGGTTTGGTTTGCTGTGCTAGGACAGACTCCCCTGTTGGATTAAAAAAAGTGCAGGAGAAAACAATATCCTGAAACAAAGTGACAAAGTTGCTATCTGACAGATCCGAGCAAGCAATGGGATGTAAACACATGTTGCCATACTTATCAACAGCAATTCTGTCCCAATTTCTGCCACTCCTGCTCGATATAATCTATAAGATTTGTTGTGTACATCACAAGAGTGAAAGAACCTATTCAGGTTAGTCCACCCTGCCTCTTACTCATGGAGTAGGAAAATGACAGCAGTGTTAGTAGGTAATTACCTGTATGAGGGGAAAAAAGCATATGAATATGATTTCATTTCATATTTTGAATGGATGAGAAAAGAAAAACTAAAATACATACCGCATCTGTAACTTCTATCTCATACAACTTCTGGAATGTGTCACGATAGAAGAAAATCAGTTTCCCACTGCCACCACCTTTCTTAACAGAGGTGCCTGTGACAAGTATTTTATCATCTGGGCTGAAACAACAATCTGTCATTGGAAAGAAGCTGGGCAGACCATTCGCTGAATTAAGAGGCTTTTTAAATTGTCTAATATCCCATATCTTTAAAGTATCATCTCCTCCCCGGCTGGCAAGGACAGTGCCATCATAGGAAAACATCAAGCATGAAGTATCAGTGCCTGAGGCATGGGCTTGCCTGCAGTGGAACTTTGTATGTACACTCATATTCCTGTCCCAGATCTGGATAGAGCCATCTTGACAGCCAGCTGCAATAAGTTTGCCATCTCTGCTGTATGTGCAAGTTGTAGGAATTACACGTTTTCCTTGAACTGATCGTGGCTTGAGCACACTTTTGTGCTTTTTTTCATTGTTAACATCCCATGTCCTCACAGTTCCATCATTAGAACATGTCAAAAATTCTTCCTTTATTTTTGGATGCCAACAGCCTGAATTGAGCATTGCTGTGTGACCCTAAGAAAATAAACACAAAGAGGTCTTAGAAGGCTTTGTAAGCTGTTTTACAAGGTTTTATAAATTTTACTCCAAATCCTTCAAGGGGAACCACATGAAAGCTGAGGGACCTTCTGACTGACATTAACAGATTTTATGTCCTCTATCCATTTCATCCTTTCTTGGTTTCATTTCTGAATTAGAAAAACCCTGACACTGTATTTTTTCTTTCAGAAAATGGTATAGAAACATACTTCTTTTTCTTTTAGGAGAACTGTAATGCAGAGAAAGGATGAAAAAATAGTCATCAGTAAGTAGAATCTCACACAAATTTTTTCAAGCTACAGGAAGACAACAGGAATAACAATAAGAACCAGGGTGACACAACACACATACTCACTGTCAATCTACACTAGCCAAAGATCTTGTTGGAGAAACCTTAGGAAACAGGAGTCCAGATGGATTTAACTTCAAGTGAATTTTTCATGTAATATTAAAGTTGCAAATTGACTAGTCAGTTCCATTTCTTTAGGATTAAAAAATAGAAGGTAAGGGTTTTATGCAAAGTAAGCTATTGCCATTATGGTAACTATGATTGTAACTACATTACTGAACTGTAAATCGTCCGGTTGGCTTTACTTCTTTGAAGTACAGGCACATGCTCGCTCACAGTGTTCAAAGACAAATTTGGAAACTACTCCTGCAATGCTGGAATTACTTCAGTTTGTTTTAAGCACGAATATGGAGAGAAATACTGAAAAGTTAATGAGGCATTATAACAAATATGTTAGCATTTTGACTGTTGGACCACAATACACTGAAATTCTAGACATTTATAAGAGAAAGAAAATCTGAATTGTTTTTAAGCAAACAAGAACCAAAGCAGATGTTATTATTTGATGGTTTTATACATGTATCACTAGCCAAAAGAAATAGTCATCTGACAAGAACAGCCTTAGGCAAAACAGCATTTAGCCCAGTTATTTGGCAATATACTTTACAAGCAATAAATAAATCAACTTTATCATCAGTTTGAGCAGTAGATTTTATCATTACTTTTTAGGCTTAAGCTATTTAAAAAACTGGCCTGAATTTAAGTCATCTAGGTAAACGAAACCCTTGTGGCATGGTTTGCGGAAACACAAGGGCAAAGAGGTCAAAACTCAATCAATTGTGGTTAAAGCGCTTCAAAACTATAAATGAACCCTTCTGCATTTGCATTTTTAACCATCACAGAAAATACCCACATTGCTGCTTGTTAGTCTTACATGTAGGGGGCACACAAGTAACAAACAGCCACCTCCAACCTCTGCCTTGGAAGACGTAAATTCTATCAGCAAAAGAATGGAGGTGACAAAAAAGTGAGTCTGAACCACATCAAGAGTTGGGGTTTTTTGGAGGCTTTGGCTTCGTTGTGTCGTTTTGAAGTTGGCTAGAAAAGGCCCTGGGGGAAGCTGACCATTTTCACACGATACACTTGAATAGATTAGTTTGTTGTACCATCATGGAAACTCTAGTTGGAAGACACCAGCTCACCTGAGTCAGCCTCCTGCTCAAAGGCCCATTACAGCCACTACAAGGTAAGGTCAGCTGTGGCTTTGTTCAGCTGGGTGCTCCAAACCTCCATGGCTGAAGGTCCCACAGCGTCCAGCTTGTACCAATACACAAGACTATCACAACCAAGAGACAGGGTAGTCTTCTGGCATTCAATTAATTCTTTACCTTACCTTTGTGTTTGTCATATCCACAATGTACTGGTCTCCTTTTATGCATTCCATTACTGGGAATCCATCTCTGTCAAGAACTTTTGCCTGAGAGTTACCAGAGACAACAAGAATGACATCTCCTGTGCTGCTGTACTGCAAAGATTTAATTTGGTGGCTGAAAAGAAAAAAAAAAATAAAACATTTCAACTAACATTCCTGTAAACCTGCATTAAAACAAAAGTGTCAATGGTGAGAAAACAAACTGCAGAAATAAGACTCACATACATTCCTACATCACAAAGCTGGGGGCAAAAGACCTTATATCAATGGATTAAAGCTTTTTATTCCTCTGTGTGTGCGTGTGTGTGTATATGTGTGATGTTTCCTTCAACCATACACCTCACCAAACATCTCAAATATAATTTCTGGCAAACATATTTAAGAATGCTGTTATAACTCCAACAGAAAAATAGCATGTGGCAGATTTAACTATTTACGGCCAAAAAGTCTTTTTCATCTTCTCAAAAGATGTGGAATTACAGTAATCTATAAATTACTATAAAGGGATATTGTAGTCATTTATTAAACTCTGTTGTACACTGCCCACCAGGAAATTAGTCATAGGTGAGCACACTTGAATATTTCTCTATGTTCAGGGCTTAATTTTCACCATCACTGCTGGAAACACAACAGTAGGTAACAATCTGCCTAGTCCACCATGTCCTAGGTGGGAGCATTCTCATGTTCATCTCCTATTGATTGAGGAAACCTGGGACAGAAATCATAGAATAATGAGACAACAAACATGAACTGAAACTGGAAAGCTGACTGATGAATGAGAAACTCATTTTCAGCTTCATCATCTTCTCTCAGCACTCTGCTTTATTAACAAAGTTCATACTCTTGCTGTATCTGAAGCAGATATCCCTTTGATCCCTTCCACTCCATTCCAAGGACAGCAAAGAATGCAATGCAGTCTATCCACCTCACACCTGCCAAAATTTATACCCTGGCACATTAACAGAAGGTGCACCATAACGTTACTTTATATTACTGCTTCAGCTCTGCAGCTAGATTAATCTCAAGTGCAGAACCAGAACGCATTTACCAGCTACATTTGGATTCCCATGGTGTCCAAAGTGTCCTCAAAGAAATACACTCCTTTTGGTTAAAAATATGACCTGGTGCACTCAAATCCTAGTAACTTTCAGGAAACTACTTTTTAACACTATTTCCTATCAGTAAAGTCAACACTCAGATGATCAACAAAACCAGCTATGCAACTTGTACCTTAATATTTCAGATCTTATACAGCTACGACTTCATGACTGACTCAGGAGTAGCTGTTATCTGTAAAATCGGTCCTCAAACCATGAGTTACCACACAAAACACTGGACACATAGTAATACTCATTTCAAAAGGACTACACTGATCATAGTAATGTAAACCAAGCATAAGTTTCTTATTCAAAAAATGTTTGGCAAAAGTGCTTACATTATAATTCAAAAGCCAAAAGTTGCTTCAAGCACCCTATTATGTAATACCAACTGGCAGCCAAATTGGATGGAGTAATATAAACTCTGATTTTTAATAGAAAGGAGACACTCAATCTGGGAATTTCTAAAACAGATCACAGGCAATGTCTGGAAAAGCATCCTGATGCTCAAGAGTAAAAATCAATACTTTGTGAGAAGAGGGGAAAGATGGCAAGCTACATTAAGCTCAGAGAAAGCACTGAAAGAAATTACAAGGAAACCCACATAGGAGAAACAATATCTTAAGTCTAAAATGTTCTCCGCAGATGGCAGATAAACCTAGACTAAAAAGTCCCACCTGACAACTGCATGCAGAATGAAGTACTGATCAGGTACTATCAGTACTTTTATTTCTCATACTCCAATGTCAAAACAAATTACCAAGTATCTACAAAGCACAAGCTCATGATCTCCACTTAGCACTGTTGAAATGTAAGAACTAAAAATAAACATTCAAAAACTAAAAGACTAAAATATTATTTTCACTACATATGTGTCTTATACAAGAACAGAATCTCACCACCACACATGATCAAACAGCTCAGAAGTGAATGCTGAAAGGATGCACAACGTGTAAAGGCCCACAGAGGCTTCTGAAAAAACTTTTCAAGACACTGAAATACTGAAAATAAAACTGCAGACATCAATACCATTAATATGGCACTGTTCACAGTTTGAACAATATCGCCTCATTGCTTTTAGTAGTTTTGTATCAGCATGTCTGAAAAAACTTTGCTTTCATCTTAAAGTTTCTTCTACCAAAGAAAGTAACTGATTTTACAGCGCCTGGAACAATAGAACATAACCAATAACTTATCAAATCTGTCATGTGAAAAAATTAGTTTGAGAAACAAGATTTCCATAACCTTACCTAAAGGGAAAAAAACCTCTAACACCTTCAAGGCTGTGCAATACAACTTTTTAAATCATATCCAAAAATTGCTTCTGTAAGCAGAGTATTTGCAAAGTCCCAGAAGCCACCACTTTTCAGATGTTTACTGGAGCATGACCAAGACTGAGCCTCTGCAGGGGCAGTTTTGTAAGAAAATATTTTTGGTTCTTATTAATGTTATAGCAAAAGTCTTGCAAAACTTATAAAAACAGTTTCTTTTAATAGCATTAATCGGAGTCATTTTGATTTAAAGCCACCAAATGTGCACAGCACTTTCTGCAAGGGCCTGCACAACATGGGTAGAGTCATGACACACGAATACTTTCCACACACCTAAAAGCTTTGCCTTCTGCTTCCTTTTGTCTTTAACACAGAACTGTTGTTGGAGGTATTAAAAAAAAAGATCATAACAAAAAACTAACTTTACATCCCAAATCCAAGGAGAAATTAATGGGGTAACTTGATATTATGCTACAAAATGAAGCCTTGACAATACAGAATAGATCTCAGACTCTTTTTATTCTTAAAATTAAACTAAATTTATGGCCCCAGATGTGGATTTCTGCTAACACCTAAAGTTTCCATAACAGAACTCCTCCGAATTCTTTGAAATTCAAGTCTGTGAATGCTAATAGTCCTTGCAATAAACTCCATAGTGAAAAAAGTAATATAAGAATATATATACATCTGCATGCAACTTATATAACATTCCACATAGTGTTTACCACCACATCTCAATGTCACCATGAAATAACTTATTAATTTGAATCTTTTCACCAGAGCTATAACTTGTTTTATGTTTGCAAAAAAGATAAAGAAGTGGTATTTAAATACTAGAGCCTTTTAAAAAACCAAAATCAGTACATGAGACTTGCAACATAAGTGAAAGTTATAAGTTTATACATCCACATACTCAAACCACAAGAATTTCACCAAGAACATTTATTTAAAAATACTTTTGAATGCTTGTAACACACTAAATGAGTTGTGTCAGGGGTAACTAACATTTTAGGATCATACTTTACCATCAGTTATTGCCAAAAGGAGGTTACTGAGTTATCTGCAAGCTATCCTTACAACTGGACATTAATGCACAGTGTGTTTGTGGGGTTTGGTACTACATTTATGTCTCACACCATTATTACCAGGTACTCCTAAATTTGAATGCACTTTTCTGCTGAATTTTAAAGCATTTGATTGAAATCATCTCCTACTGTGAAAGTAAAGACTGTCAGCTCTTTCTTACTCCCCATTTACGGCAGAGGGAAGGAAAATACTATTTATATGCTTACAACTAGTCATGTAAATGAAACTCATGCCAGAAGAGTCTGAATGTGACTTCACATTTGTAGACTTTTGTTCACCTATTTATTTATTAAAAACTGGCATGTTTACTTTATTACATATTCAAAGTAAATGTGCCATTTGTCAGTTAATTATAAAAAGTAATCTGTCAAAGAGATTAGAATTGCATAATGTTCCAAACCACACTTTCTGTTTTCCTGATTTTTCACACTTGAGAACAACAGCAGAATTCCTTCCTATTTTGCTCCTCTTCAGGATAACAGCCCTGACTTTTTCTCATCTTTCATTATCTGAATTCTTGACGTATCTATTAGTGAGTGATACTCATTTTATCTCTCCAAACTGACCAAAATTCAGCTGTAGCTTTTTAAGACAATAATAATTAAAAATAGACATTTGAAGTACTACTTACTCTGTGCATAATAAATTTCAATCCCTTTATAAGACAGTTTAGTATGCTTACAAAAGTGCCCCAGATTACTCAGATATTGGAAAGTATCTTGGTAAAAAAGGTGTTTTATTTTATGAATGTATTTATCTGAAAATTCACTGTGCACTAGGGTTGAAGGAGTTCTGCATTCCAGTTCTCTGGAATAAGTAAACGAACTCTTTCCACTTACTTTCTAAATTACAAGTGAACAGTACGGAGAGTATGGAAATCGCTCTCCTTCTGTATTTTCTTTTTAATTTGCATGTAATTGAAATAAATGTAAATAAATGTATAACTTTTTCCTTTAAAAAAGACAGTATTTCACACTATGTGGCTATTCAATGATCACTGCAATGCAAAGGCCAGTGCTTCCTGAAACAGAGAACTTCAGGAAAATTAGATAAATCAACCTCCCCCCAGAAATCCTGGCAGCAACTGGAGAGGCTTTCAATTGTTTTAACTTTCATCTCTTCTTAAATAACTTTATATAAGCCGAGTACTATAGAAAGTGTATCCTATTAATTTCATCTACAACTGTGAAAGTCAACTTGTCTTTTTGAGAGGTTAATTTTCTGATGTGCTACTAACAATTTCATCTGCAAATGCACCTGTAGATTTCTAAAACAGGAAAATATGCAAGTCATTGGAAGAAGCATGGAAAGACATAAGCAGACAAGTTCTTAGGTTCACATTCCACTTACTACAAAAAATACCACAGTACCCAAGAGCCTTTACACATGTTATCTTACAAGGCTTTTGTGCATTCTACTGGGAGCTTAACACAGGCACAGTGCAAAAGACAGTCTTCATGCCTACCATTCACAAGGCTGGAGTGACCGAAAAGCTTGGAGAGAGGCATCCATTCCAGCGAAATCCCAAAATTTTACATCATAGTCATATCCACCAGTTATCAAACGAGCACCTGAAGGATCCAACCCCAAAGCAGAAACCTGTACAAAAAAAGGGAAAAATTATAATCATTCAAGCTCTTTATTTTTTCCATGATTTTTTTCTATAATTCTCCGAGTGCCACAAAAATATCCCTTCAAGCTAATCACTTTCAGATGCCTAAATCTGTATGAAAAATTCCAGAGAGGTACATACAAAAATTACGATTTCCACATAAGGATGCTTACCTATATATGTATCTTCTTCTTTACACACATACATGAAAAGTACTGACAGTCACTCTGATTTAACGCAGACACAGAGAAGTACCACCAAAAAAATCTTGTCTCTAAGATATATCAGTCTACTACTCTACCTTTTTTTCCAAAGTTTTAGTATATACACTCTGTTATGGAGACTTTTAAAACTTATGTAAACTGTTGAATAGTTCCCACTGAAAATATTTTAAAACATGGAATTTACCATGAGATATTCCCTTTTCCATGCCCAGTTGAAAAAGCAACCTAGGGAAAACAGTTGTCCCTATAAAAACAGCATTTATGAATGCTATTTATTCTTTAAGATGGACAATTTGCTTTGCTAAAATTTAGATTTCTCTTAAATGGAACAGTAAGAACTTCTTTTGAGTCTTCCTTTTCCAGTTTCATGCAGAAAAGGTTCACTCAGTTACTCCTTATTTTATCAGACTCATTTCTAGTCATCATAAGGTTCATGCTGATCCTGACAGGCCCATGCTGGTGACTTTTTAAACATCACTTCCTAATGGCATAGGAGCAGGCAATTCCAAGATATCTGAGGTCAGACAGCTGAGGCAAAAGGCCAATGTCATGGCAAAGCCTCTCTCAATGATTTTTGAGCTGTCTTGGGAACCCAGAGAGGTCCCAGCTGACTGCAAGCTGGTGAATGTTGCCCTGATTTTCAACAAGGACAAGAAGGGCGACTCCAGAAACTCAGACCTCTTAGTTTCATTTCAGTGGTAAGTGAAATCATTCAAGAGACTATTCTGAAAGGTATTAAAAACACCTGGAGGACAACACATCAGTCACAGACAGCATGGCTTCATGAGGGCAATGTCTTGCTTGTCAAATCTGATTTCCTGACATGACAAGGTAGCCCACCCAGCTGATCAAGGGAAGCCAGCTGATGTAATCTTTTTGGATTTCAGCAAAGCTTTCAATACAGTCTCTCACAGGATCCTTCTGAACAAAACATCCAGCACACAGCTGGATAAGCACATCATGTGGTGGGTGAGCAACTGGCTCACGAGTCGAGCACAGAGGGTACTGAATGGGGTAACCTCAGACAGGTGACCTGTCACTAGTGGGGTTCCACAGGGCTCCATCCTTGGCCCAGTTCTCCTCACTGTCTTCATTAAAGAATTGTATGCAGGACTCAAAGGAACACAAAGTTTGTGGATGATACAAAATTGAGAGGACCTGTTGACTCCCTTCAGAGCAAAGAGGCCCTGCAGAGAGAACTTGACAAATGAGAAGAGGTTGGCAGTCACCAACCATACACAGTTTAACAAGGGCAAGTGCCGGATTCTGCACATGGGACAGGATAACCCTGGCTGTGTGTCTAGACTGGGGAAGGAGAGGCTGGAGAGCAGTCCCGTGGAAAGGGACCTATGAGTCCTGGTGGACGGCAAGTTGAACATGAGTCAGCAGTGCCCTGGCAGCCAGGAGGGCCAACCCTGTCCTGGGGGGCACCAGGTACAGCACTGTTAGCCGGGAAAGGGAGGGGATTGCTCTGCTCTGCTCTGCTCTGCACTGGGGCGGCCTCACCTTGAGTCCTGGGTGCAGTTTGGGGGCACCACGAAAAGACATTAAGCCATTAGAGAGTGTCCAAAGGAGGGCAATGAGGATGGTGGAGGGTCTGTAGAAGAAGCCGTATGAGGAGCAGCTGAGGGCGCTTGGTGTGCTCAGCCTGGAGAAGAGGAGAATCCTCAACTTCCTCATGAGGGAAGAGGAGGGGCAGGCACGCATCTCTTGTCTCTGACAGGACCCAAGACGGAATGGCCTGAAGTTGTATCAGGGCAGGGTTAGGTTGGATATTAGAAAAAAGTTCTTCACCAAGAGGGCACTGGAACAGGCTCCCCAGGGAAGTGGTCACAGCACCAAGCCTGACAGAGCTCAAGAAGCATTTGGACAATACTCTCAAAGCACATGGTATGACTCTTGAGGATGGTCCTGTGCAGGGCTAGGAGTAGGACTCAATGACCTTTTTGGGTGCCTTCCATCTCACAATATTCTGTGATTCTGTAATGCAGGTACTTCACCATATTTCAAACATACAATGCCCCTGTATAGCCCACAGTATGAAAGCAGTACTTTCAAGAAAACCAAGATGCAGCAGAAATGATGCTCCTACTCACCAGGCAACTGACTCCTCCTTAACCTACATATTCTGTTTTAATTTAGAGGCATTCACTTGCAGAAATCTTATCTTTTACAGAAGGTCTAAAACCTCATTCTTCTAAAGAATGCAAAAGATCATCAAATGTCCCAATGCAGTGTTCCCCCCAAAAATGCAATTTAAATAGTTAATAGGTTCAACATTCTTCTTTTTACTTGCCTAAATGAAATGTTTAAATGCAGTGCTTTGTGCTATCCCTAAGATGCATTAAACTCAATAGAGTGGTTATGTCACCATGACATAATTGATTTTCAAATGAAACAGATGTAACCCCTTATGTGTTTCCAAAGAAGTATGCCCCTTTTACTTCAATGGAAATGTTGAACCCTAGTCATTTCATTCATGATTTCTGATATGCAGAAAAACTGGGCATCTCCAGACTAATCAGAACACTCAAGTGTTCTATTCTACAATAACTACGATACGAGGGAGCAGCTCTGATACAAGATGTTACAGAAAGCACAATGCTCAGAAAACTCTTGATTATGTATTCTTTCTCATACCCACCTACACATAAAAAGTGCCAGGAGAAAAAGAAATAAACATACATCTCTGAATTTTCACTGGGAACAGTAACTCCTATTATACTGTATAAGTAAGACAACTAGGAAATTAATCAGGTTTCTGGAAAGACTCTCCAGCTTGGGAAATCTTTTCTGAGACTTCTCAGCTGCACAGGAATAGAGTCATCATCAAATCTGAATTCACTAGATTGAAGAGGTACAGATGGGATACATAAGTTTAGCTGAAATACAGTACTCTGCAGGAACATAATGAGAAGACTGTATTTAAAAACAGAGGCAAAACAGCAAAATCAAGACACCAAGTTTCTCCCATCCTTATATGTGTCTAGGGTTATGGTTAAGCAGTTTCACTACCCTCAAACAAGCAAAAACTCCCAAAAAGATGGCCCTTCTACAGAAGAGCTTCTTTTTTCAATTATATATTTCACTTACTGCATCCAGTCTAATCCAGCTGTGCTATATATACCCCACATTACAATTCACCTCTTTGCTAGGTGATGACAGCTGCATTCTCCAGCAGTCAAAATACCTCAGAAGTCTTCCAAAAAGGAAACTTCCACTTCACAAAGCCTTTTAGTTAGAAATAACATGAGCTTATTCTTTAAGAAGCCATGAAAAGATTTACTGGTTTAATACAAAGAAATAGAATTCAAAAAAATTTTACCCAAAAAAGTTTGTTAGGATATGTATTCAAGAAACATACTGCACAAGCAGTTTCTGTCACATGTAAAATAGGAAACTGGTTTGCACTAGGTACACTACTCTACAAACCTTATTATTCATTGAAATTAGTATGCAAAGAAGTTGCATGCACTGTGTGTAGAAAAATCCACTCTGTTTAGTGTAATACAATGCACTTTTTACAAGTCTCAAAAGGGAATACTTTTCATTTATAACACATTTTTTATTTCCTTCCACTCCTCCTTCTACATCTGTATGCCTGGTCCTATGATAAAGCTAATGGGTAAGCCTATCACCTCTCAGCACTTGAAGACAGACCACAAGAGATGCCAGACTGCTGGATAGACACTTCAAAAAAAAATTAAATTTCTGAAAGCTCATTTAAAAAAAATTATCTTTCCTGTTAAATTTAAACCCCAGAAAAATCCTTTTAAATGTCTGATAAATACTAATAAATTAATTGTTAAAAATTCAAAACATAATTCGTAAATTATCAATGCTTGTTTTATTTTTATATATGTTACTTTAATATTTTATTATTTTACATAGTTATTAATATTTAATGTAAAATTAGTGAGTCTGGGATCATAATAATTACATAAAACCTAATAAAGTAAACATATACATTTCTTAAGACTGTTTAAGATCTCACAAGAAAACATTTTTCTCAAATAATTTTCTTGTTTTCTTTCCTTTCTCTTTTTTCTCCTCCAAAAAATTCTCATGAATGACATGGCTAAGATTTCTACTACTGACAGTGCTTTCACAAAAATATAATAACAATAAAAGAAATTCCAGTATTATTTGCTCATTAAAGCCTAAGTCATGGACCAAACTGAAGAGAATAAACAGCAGCAGCATCTTTTTTACTGACCAATGAAGAATATGGTGAAAGGACTGGGGAATAGATGCAGAGCTATTCATGGCCAGCAAAAAAAATCCATTCCGTAAAAACAGACCTTCTATCAATCAGTATAGAAAAAAAGGTTGAATTTCTGTTGGAAGCTGAGGTTAGTCAGAGATAAAAACATACTGAGCAAAGAAATTACAGTTCCAAGTTGGATAGCAGTTCTTTAAAAAAGAGCAAAGGAGAAATATTGGGGATGATATTGGAGAAATACTGCACATAATATTGGAGAAAAGATGCAAAGACAAGGAAGAACAAGAAACTGAGAACAGAGTATAAAAGGCACTGAAAGATTCAAGAAGAATGAACTATTCAGCTGCAAAGTCTTAGAAACTTTGGCAAAAACATTCTCTTTTAAACCCATGACCAAAGAAGGGTCTAGACTAGACCTATGTCTACATTAGGAAGGTAAACCCAAGAAGAGAATCTCTGACATAACTGACGAATAGGAGACTACAAACTGACTCAAATAGAGTCATATTTGAGTAATTAAGAAATTGAAAAGGCAACCCTAAAACACACTTTCAATTACACTAAGACATAGACTAAAATAACAGATTAAGGGA
>JAOXXN010000364.1:11660438-11672883 GCA_026770055.1 Myrmophylax atrothorax | reverse complement strand
GGGCTGTGAGAGGGGACACGGCCCCGCGGGGGCTGAGAGGGGGACACGGCCCCGCGGGGGCTCAGGGGCGGACACGGCCCCGCGGGGGCTGAGAGAGGGGACACGGCCCCGCGGGGGCTGAGAGGGGGACACGGCCCTGCGGGGGCTCAGGGGCGGACACGGCCCCACTGGAGCTGAGGGGCGTCCCTGGCCCGGCCACACCGTGCAGGACCCGCCGTGGGGCGCAGTGGGACCTGTGCGGTCAGCACTGCGCTGCAGTTGTCTCATCTCTCTGTGGAAGGGGAAGAAAACGGCACTGGTTTTCCATTCTTCCTGCTGGGAATCCCGTGCAGAATGCTCTTGTGGTGACCCGTGCACCACCCCTAAGTTACAAGCTGCTTGGAAGGCACTCTTGAGCTTCTTAGGGTTCAGTTTGTCTGTAGCTGTATGTCACATGGAGCTGTGATGTGAGGTGTACCTCTTCTCAAACATTTGTTTTGTGCTGCTTAACACATCAAGGCAGCATTTCTGCATTACTGCCGACTGTTTGGCAAAGTGGGCTTTGAAGATGCACTCTAGAGCTGTAGCTATAATTGTATATTCAGGGGTGTCTGGATGCAAACAAAGAGTATCTGTTTTCTGCTGTGATGTGGTGTGTGTGGCCACAGTGTGACTGCCCTGACAGCATCATGGGTACACATCAGATAAAACAATGGATATATGAGCATTTTGACTTGGTACTGGGAGTACAGATCACCTTTTCTAGGTGAAGGAGTATGATATGAGATCGTTCATGTACATATCTAGCTGTATGATGAAAAAAGGGCTGGAGATAACCATGTTAAAAAGGGGGGAAAGAGTAGATTGGGGTCAAGGTGAGTTATTGTAAGAGTTTGTTTGCAAATCTGTTTGCACCTGTCTGATGTGAGATTTAGGGTTACTGTTCATGGTGCTGCTCCTACAGAAATCTTTGGTCAGAGGTATCTTGTCAGTAGTGGAATTTATATGTTTAAATCTCTGCAGTATCAAGGCATTAAATTGCTTTTTTTGTTCTTACTTGCAGGTAGCCCTACTGTTTCTGGTATGTCGGATATGGATTATCCTTTACAAGGGCCAGGTCTGCTGTCAATACCCAACCTTCCAGAGATCAGCTCGGTCCGCAGAGTCCCACTTCCACCAGAGCTAGTGGAGCAGTTTGGACGTATCCTTATTAAAAAATATGTTAGGTTGTGTAAGCAGTAATTTTAGGAACAAAGTTCTTTCCTCCATATTGTGCTTGCCCAATCTTCTTGTTAGACTCCCAGTAAAAAACTTTTACATTGTTTACGTTCTCTTTATAACAATCCAAGTAATAACAAAGCCCCTTCGTGTAGAGTTCCTGGTGAAATTTGTTTCTGCATGAAGAATTTTCAAGTGTCTGGTGCACAGTTTGTGTTCTACTGTATATTAAGTAATAGGATTTTTTTAAATGCTCCAGAGAAGATTTTGCTTTTGCTACCCAAAATGCATTTAACCCTTACATCAGCAGTGCTTCAGATATGCAGTGCAATTGTATGATGGGGGTATTTCCAGAGATCAGCAAAGCTTGGCTGACCATCGACAGTGACATCTTTATGTGGAACTATGAAGACGGGTATGTAGAGAACACATTCCTCATGATGTTTTATGGGTGGTCTACCAGCACAAAGTGACTGCAGTAGTGGTAGATTGTTTACTGGCAGCTCAGAGGTGTGCTGTTCACTTTGACTGATCTTGATGCCTTTTAGGTTTTACTAAAGCTTTTGAATAATAAGTATTCAAAGATCTGTGAGTTTAGTAATGTTGCTGCCAAATCATCTACAGATGAGAGAAAGGAAAATGCACTTGCTTAGTGTTAGACATAGCTAATATTCCAAAGTTACTGCTGTATTTATGCTGGAGCTCTGCTTGTGCCAAAAAGTGGAAAAGAAAATTATCCTAATTGCCTAACTTCTGAGTAGGTTTAGTGAGTACTGAGATGCGTGTTCAGTGGCCAGTCATTCCCACAGTGGTGAGCAGTATAGCATTAGTATTTTGAAGGAGTGTTATTGAAGGTCTCCTCCCTTGCTTATTTTACAGATGCATAAAACTGAAAATAAGCTAATTATATTTTCGAATTATATGTTTATAATTTGTGGGTTTGCTTCTTTATCTGCCTACATGGAAGGAATTCTTTTAGAATTGCTTTGAACATAGTGTTGCATTTCCTAAGAAGATTGAAGTTCAGATTAAGGCCTCTCAGTACATTTACATTGTGTCAGAGTGTATCAAATGCATACCCCAAAGAAAACACTTCATGATGTTAAAAGATAGGGAGGAAGTTGGGAATTTTTGCTTCAGATAATTTTCATGGGGGAAGAGAGAAACCCATGTAATTTCGTCCTCTTGATGTTAATCAGCATTGGAGATGCTGCATCATGTAATTCAGACTATGAATTTACAAAATCAAAAAATATACTGCAGTTTGGTTTTGGGGTTGAAACTCAACTATAGGGGTTTCAAGCAGCTCAAGTGACTATTTATATAGTTTTGTTGTGAAACTTCTCTGTCATTCCATTTTCCTGGACCTGCTTTCACTGAAAGCAAAAGAAGTAGATGGCTTCAGAGTGTTACAAAACTATTAATAATCTTTAAATATACACAGTCTGGTTTTATTTACTTTGTTATGATGTGATACTATGTGACAAATTTTATAAAAGTTTTTGTTTGTCTACTTTTTTACTGACAGGGGAGATCTTGCTTATTTCGATGGCCTTAGTGAAACCATTCTTGCAGTGGGTCTTGTGAAGCCAAAGGCAGGTAAGGAATATATGACAATAATTAGAATTAGGCAGTACTGAACCTTCCATGATTTTTATATTCTGTATATATATGCATTTATATTTTATGTTAATAATGTAATACAAATATGAAGTAATAGAAAATAAAATGTTTTAAATTTTTTATATATATATATTAGCTTGCAGATGTATTAAGGGCTGGACGTGGCACTTAGTGCAGTGGTTTAATTGACATGGTGGGTTCAGTCTCAAGACTGGAGGTCTTTTCCTGTGGGAACCTTCTGGGTAGAAACAGCAATAGATGAGTTGCTGACTTCATGGACAGTCAGCAAGGACGTGGTTGCTGACATAAGATCATAACTGAAACTTTGTATGAGATTGAAACAATGGCCTATGGTTAAGTGAATAATGATCAATACTTAGGTACGTGACTAAATGAAAATACAGAGAAACAATGTAGTAAATAAATGAAGATATAGAGATATATATGCAAATATAACGCAAATAGTCAGGAGCAATCCCAGTATGGACTGAGGCTGGTGAGAATCGTATGAACAATGTATTAGCCAATCATTAAATTGTGAAACGTGTGTTCAGCAGAAAATATAGCATAAAAACAAAGCTTGTATGAGTGATAAACTGGACTTCTAGATCATCATATTGATGTGTGAAGTGCGCATTATTCTCGCAAACCAGAGGAAAACTCTTATATTTTCCAACCTCAGTAATTCTATGACGTGTGAAAATCTGTGGTTTGTGTGCATTTGTATATAGATACACACAAGACACATCAGTTCTAGAAACATTATGAAATAAATTACAAGCTGAAAATAATGTAATATTAACTATATTATTACTATCAACTGTGTATATTGTGTATAGTATAGTTTAAAAATTATTTACACTGATAAGCTTGCATTTTTTTGCCACATTATGCTCTAATGTTTGTATTGTTCATAAATTTACACATTCAAACAGTAACTTCTGTGGCATCCTGGTTTCTAGCCCTTCCAGTTACTCTGGTGCATAGTGCTTAAATAACATCGAACTCAAAGCTGAATTATCGAGAGTTGAGTTTAAAAGACGTATATTTGTAAGAAAAATGTAATTTCAAAGATCCAGTATTCCATGAACTTCTAGCTGAATACTCTTTTCTGATTCTAGAATATGACTGTTCCTTCTAAAGAACTGATGTGGCTTTCCAGGGGATACATTGGTTACATCGTGTGATCTGAGAGGCAGGCTGCAAACTAAAGTTTTCTTTTCTTCCTTTATTTAGGTATCTTCCAGCCTCATGTACAACACTTACTTGTTCTGGCTACTCCAGTGGATATTGTGATTTTAGGGCTCCATTGTTCTAATATACAAGCAGGTAATTCTTTCTTCTCCCCTCATTTCCAGTCGTGTATTAACAAATATACATAGCAATGTTATTAGTAGTCACTCAAAAAATAATAAAAAAAGCCCCACAGACATGTGCTAAGTGCTTTGCTGGTTTTTAAGTCTTCAAATCATGTGGCCAAACAGGGAAAATAATTTTTGTGGTGTGTGCACTTGCTGGATCATGGGCTCCATGAGAAGCATTGAGTTTTATTACTCACCTGTTTAATATAAAAAGAGCTTTTGAAACAGGTACTCCTGTTAATTAAACAGCATGTTGGAAAGGGAGAGAGGAAATGAGCATGAATCTTGAAACTGGTAAATACAGTTTGGTAACCTGTGGTAGGAATACAAATGCCAGCAAAGTTGAGAACCTGATATAATTTTTGTGCTATATATGTTAATAGAAAAAATTGTTTGGACTATCATGTTTTCCTTTTTTTAATACTATGTTGATATGAAAGAGGTAAAATGTAGAAACCTGTGTTTTGGACTTGTTGCTATTGAGATGAGGTAACAATGTAAAGAAATGAGAAACATTGTATTTCCTTACTTGGAAAATTTGACAGCATGTTTAATTTCTTAAAAATCAGATTTGTTACTCTGCAGTTCACGTTGGACAAAAGCTATTCCAGAATGTGTTTAGTAATTGTGAAATGTGCTGTAATTTTTCCTGGTTTCTGAAGTCTTTCTTGTCACAGACCTGTAACACTTATTAGAACAGCTTGAAAGCTAAAGAGTATTTGTTTATTTGTTTGTTTTTTTAAGGCCCTGGATCACTCAATGACAGCATGTCTGGAGGAATGCAGCTGCTACCAGACCCTCTGTATTCTCTCCCTACTGACAACACTTACATCCTGGCCATAACAGCCACTGATAATGGGCGCATCTTTTTGGCTGGAAAAGATGGCTGCTTATATGAAGTAGCATACCAGGTGATTGTGGGTTTTACACACGGGCATTTTTCATTGTTTTGGGATCTAAGCCATAGGAGTTCTAAAACATGTTAAGTTTGCCATCTATTTGCTTCTATAATTGTGTTTGCATGGCTTGGTTGTACAACAGCTCTGATGTCTTAGTGTTAATGTGTTTTCTTTGAAGCAGCAGTAGTTGTGGAGGAATAGGAGTGCAGTTTTGGTCAAATTAAATTAAAATAGTGGCATTTTTTATGCAAAACTTTCCTTTTAATGGTCACTTTTTTCTTTGCATTGAGTAATACATACTGTTCAATCAAATCAATGGTTTGTAGTTAGATTTTTTCCTTGTTTTCATACTTCTCCTGTTAATGACTTTTTACTATTACTACTACTTTGGTTTTGCTTTACTTTTTCCTTTCAATGCTGTATTTGTTTTCAATTGCAGGCTGAAGCAGGCTGGTTTAGTCAGCGCTGTAGAAAAATTAACCATTCAAAGAGCGCGCTGTCTTTCCTTATTCCTTCATTGCTACAGTTCACCTTCTCAGAGGATGGTAAGTACTGATAGTAAAGACTTAGCCAATAATTTAAATTAACCTTTTAAAATTATACTACCAGGAAGTCAGACTGAATAGCTTGTTTACTTCAGAGCATTTAGTTATTGTCAATGAAACTTGCAGTAGATGATTATTATGTAAGAACTTCATAGATCCACTCTGATTGATTGTGTGTCTAATTCAGGATATAGGTGGGAAAGGCTGGAAAATTTGACGTTTCAGACTACAGTTAGTAATCTGTAGAACAAAATTAGTATGTGCTTAGTGGAATCAGTGTGGGGATAAGATGAACACTGAGAATCTCTAAGCGAGTAGTTTTACCTTGTTTCACTGCTTACTGGAAACTTACCAACGATTTTTTCTAGTTTACTAACAATTGTGTGCTGTGTTTACTAACAGTGTTGCTGTTTTAAATCACTTCCAGTAGGAGTCCTGTGAGAAACTGGAGTTTTTGTTAGCTTACAATTCATTTTTTTGTAGGTATTCTGTCCTAAACTGTTTTTTACCACATCCAGTGTTGATTTGCTGGTTCTCCCTTTTTCCCTGCTTCGCAGATCCTGTGGTTCAAATCGCCATTGACAACTCTCGAAATATCCTGTACACTCGCTCAGAAAAAGGAGTCCTGCAAGTATGTGACTTCCTCTTATAGCTGTTGGTTATGTCATTAGTGCGATAGATGTACACAATAATGGGTATATAACTTATTAAGTTTTCTTCAGTACCTGGGAATTGTCTATAGGTATGTGAGGATGTTATTCCTTTTCATCTTTTTGTAACAAAGTGTGTGCAGAAGACTTAAAATCCTTCTGAGGAAAGAGTAGCCTCAATTATATGGAAACATGAGTATGCAATAAAAATACAGTTTGAGTTGCTCCTTAGTAAGTGAGGCTGTATTTATTAATTCATTGCTAAATAAGCTGTATTATTGAATTGCAGGTTTATGATTTGGGGCAAGATGGTCAAGGAATGGCCAGGGTTACTTCTCTTTCCCAAAATGCTATAGTTTCTGCTGCAGGGAGCATTGCCAGGTATGTACATGACAAGTGTGATGTTATGAGGCTTCCTTTAAGGCCAATAGTTTCATACTATGGTTTTGAAGGATGTTGTTTGCCCGTTTCTTCAGATTAAAAGTTTATGAGATTTTTTTGTTTTATTTTTCAGAACAATAGATCGTTCTGTATTTAAGCCCATTGTTCAAATAGCCGTGATTGAGAATTCTGAATCCATAGACTGTCAACTACTAGCAATCACACATGCAGGTAGAAAGCAGTGCTAATTCCCCTCTGTTTAAACCGATAAATGGTATCTGCAGAGTTTGCCAAATTTGTGACCTTTTTCTATCTTTGTTCAGGTGTCCGACTGTATTTCAGTACTTCACACTTTAAGCATCCAAATGCTCGTCCTTCTATGTTAACCCTGGTTCATGTCCGTTTGCCACCTGGGTTTTCAGCTTCTTCCAACGTAGAGAAGCCCTCTAAGGTTCACAGGGCTCTTTATAGCAAAGGTAAGCAGTAGAACATGGCTCAGATAAGACTGATCTTTTGGCAGGGGTCACTGTTGCCATTACACTGTTTTTACATGGAGGAGCTTGAAGCAGTGGGAATAACTGAGAGCTCTAAGCATGGCCCTTAAGAGGTACCAAACAACTGCCAGGTGGATCCAGCTTTATGTCACTTCTGACTGTAGGCTCAGTTTTTAAAAGTGCTGCAGAAGTTCAGGGAAGAAGTGTCTCTATGTTGCTGACCCTTTTGGTCATACATACCGATTTTTATCTTTGAAGTAATTTCTGGATATTTTTCATCCATGATGTGCATAAACATTTCTGAGGCATGTTCTACCCATCCTAGACTCATTTTTATTTGCCTTTTAGATGGCAAGCAAAAAGTGACCTTCTGAGTGTAAAAACTCAGGAGCTATTATTTTCTGTTCAGATTGTATAATAATGACTTAAAAGATTGGTTTTTGCTATTTTAGGGATGAATTAATGAGTTTGCGTTTAATATATGATTATTGCTTCTAATACAGACTTACTGTTGCTGTTCTTGCTAGGGGTCCTGCTCATGGCAGCTTCAGAAAATGAGGATAATGACATCCTGTGGTGTGTCAATCATGATTCTTTCCCTTTTCAAAAGCCAATGATGGAAACACAGGTATAAAGCAAACTGCTCTACGTTTTTGATAAAATCTAGGTATTATTTTTTTCTTTTGGAATAACAGATGCTTGAATAGTACTATGTGCAAGAAATGAGTAGTTCACAGAAAACTTCCATGAGGAGTTTGGAAACTTGTAGAAAGGTACTAATTAGAAATGCTTCAAAGAAAAAAAATAGGTAGTTCTGTGAACGAGTCTCTCAGTAGGGATCCCTAGTTCAGACATACTTTTCTAGCTTGATGCAAGCTGTGTGTCAAAACCAATTGTCTCAATTCGAAAATACTGTTGTCTGTAGCATGCTGCATGTTGTGCACAAGCACAGGAAAACATGGTACACAGTCCACAGTGGGTTTTGTTGACAAGAATAAACTTTGGTAAAGATTGTTTAAAATGTAGTTGCTAGAAACTTGAGATGCTTTACTTAAACTGATATGCCATGTCTTCATTGAATTTCATACATGATTATTCTCTTCATTATTTCATGGGGGTTTTTCCTGATTTTCCAAATAGTTACGTAACTGCATTTTTAGTGGTTAGTTGCCTTTTATGTCAGTTCAGGGAAAACATCTCATGTATGCCTTCTGTGAAAGAAGTTTCAAGTCTTCTGCTGAAGTAGAGGAGTGACATGTCAAAAATAGTGTTAATTGAAGAGTTACAGTGAATAAAGGGACTGTATAAGCTAAAACTTTCAAAGTCAAGTTTTGATTTATCTGCTGCTTTAATTAATAATTTACATAAGAGCATTATATTGACTCCAGACCCCCTCCCTGCAAAAAAGTAGACATCAATATCCCAAGTGCTGACTTTGCTTTTTTCCTGAGGCATCTGACAGTGACAGATGAGTAGGTTTCCCAGGGAAGACTCTTCTTGAGCAGCAGTTCTTCCTTGTTTTATATGGTTTTCAGGAATGTCTTCACTAGGATATGTCTCCTTGGGTTATATTTGAAGTACTGCTGCCAGCTGTGGAAGTCTTGTAAACCTTTTTCATTCAGCTGCAGCTTTTTTGATTCTTTAAGAAATAAATTAAACTCATGATAGCTGTGGTACTTAGTTCTGATATGGTTAGCGGATGGTTGCTGTTTATATTGTAGCAGCCTTACTATGTAAGTTGTTTTACTTTTAAATATAAAATACTACCCCTGTCTCTCAAAAGAAGTAATATACTATACCCTTTCTCCTAAAAGCAGTGTATATACCTCTGTAAATTTGGTGGGGATGACCTTATGCTAGGTAGTACAGGAACTTGCTTATCTTCTCTGGATTTTCTTGTGTTGAGTGCAGATTCCATTCTGTGTAATACTAAATGGTAAACAGTAAAATATTACCATGGATGCACAATATCCATGTCTGTTACCAAACTTAGTATATTGTCTGTCTGTTGTTCAGATGACCACCCGTGTTGATGGACATTCCTGGGCTCTTTCTGCTATTGATGAATTTAAAGTTCAGAAGATTGTAACACCACTAAATAAAGACATTATTCCAATAACTGACTCACCTGTTGTTGTGCAGCAACACATGCTGCCACCTAAGAAGTTTGTTCTGCTTTCAGCCCAAGTGAGTATTACTTTGCTTGATGTAGGTAAGCAGAAGAATAAGTATAAAGTTGGACAACTCATATAAACCTAAATATGTTGATTCATCTTAGATATGTCTAAGGATTATATTATGAACAAGAGAAGGAATAAGGAAGAAGATTGCTGGAACTATCTGTACCTACTTTAAAATTACTGAAAGCTTTTAGCCAGCTTCTCTTCTACAATGTATTTAAAGTTGTTGGTCTCCAGAAACCCTTGTAATAATGTAAAGTCTTACCATGCCCTGGCCGCTTCAGGCTTTTTTTTTCCCAGGCAGTTTTGAGGATTTACAAGATACATAAAGCCTTTCTTTTCTGCATATACTTGCTATATGTTCATATTCCATGCTTTGTGTTGGATTAAAACCAGCAAAATAATACTTCATGGAGAGTTAGTAGCCATTGCAGTACTTTTCCTGCCTTTCCTAGATTTGCTGGTGAATGGAAGCTGGGGTTCAGGCACCAGTTGTGTGTTGATCCCGTAGTCCAACAGTGGAAAACTGAGAATGCTAAATATAAACATCATGGGGATGGCTCATTGGGATGGACAGCACGAAAACAACTTTAATCTAACTTGCTTTGCCTGCCTTTTAGGGAAGCTTTATGTTTCATAAACTCAGACCTGTGGACCAGCTGCGGCATCTGCTTGTGAGCAACACGGGTGGAGATGGAGAAGAGATTGAAAGATTTTTCAAGTTGCATCAGGTAAGAAGAGCTTCTGGCATGTTATGAAAAATGGAAGATTTGTAATCTTTATGTAAATCACTTTCTTTAGCATCTTTTTGTTGTTACTGTAAACTTACAGTCAATGTTTCATTTACCAATTTCAGTAAAGCTTTTTCCTTTTCTGTTGTCTACATAAAACTAAATTGCATAATGAGAAATAACTTCTCATTTTATGTTATCTAAAAATGAAAATAATTCACTTTCCCTGAAATTCTTGTATGTCATGCACACAGAAGTATAAAGCAATTCTTAGTTTAGGAGAGAAGTTCACCTAAGAGCAAGGGAAGAGTTGAATTTCTACCCCTACAAGAGGTGTTTACGTTTCGAAGGCCAGTAGAAATGTGTGTAGTTAGTTTGGGTGTTTTTGTTTAAGGTAAACAACAAACAAGCAGAAATTAAGTTATTGTGGATTACAACTCTCATAAGACTAGTGCTGCATAGTATCTGCAGTGAATGCTCACTGTAATCTGTTCTCTTGTGCATGGGTAGGGCATACTAATCGATATTTTAACGTGTTATTAGAATATGCAAGCACTGATTTGTATAGGTATTTTTTCTTCAAACACAATTGTGATTCGTGCTTTTGTAGAAATTGCATGAATCTTAGTTATTCTTAAATGTCAGAAATGCAGATTGTTCCCTACCAGTGATTGTACTGAGTTTGCAAAAACTGTATAGCAAAACCATGTATAGCAAAAACTGTATATAGCCAAAATTTCCCTGATACCATGGAATAACTTATCAGGATTCACTTCCTGTCTATAATTGGGAGAGCTGATTTCCTTGGCTTCTAAATAAAACTGTGCAGAAAGTATTTACTGTTTAGTTATTGAGGAATTGTAACTTCTATACATGTCTTAATCAACTTGATATAAGACACCAGACTAACAGTATGATATGCTGTAGGAGGATCAGGCCTGTGCCACTTGCCTTATTTTGGCCTGCTCTAATGCTGCATATGATAGAGAAGTGTCTGCCTGGGCTACTCGAGCATTCTTCAGGTGAGTTTCGATTCTCTGTGTCATGCTGAATATTATGCTCAGGATCACTACAACACTAAATACTTGTGCAGGATTTTTAACATGCTACCTGAGTGAGCCTTGTTTTAAAAGGAGTGTAGATTGTTTAAGCTGGCAAAATATGCCTTTGCACTAATTTAGGGCTCGTCAACAAAGGACGTTTCCTGTAATGGTGATTTCTTGTTAGTTCCCCTCTTGGATGCTTGTATTCCACATGTAGAGAAGACTACTGAAAATGCAGCTTGAAATACACTTTACATATATTTCACAGTATCCCAGTTCATGGGAGTGCAGAGTGTAGTAATACCTTTATTGAGACCAACTCAGTCAGCTGGAAAAAGAAAAAGAGAAGATTTTTTCTTTTTGTAGGGTTTTGGTAGGGGTTTTTTGTACGGTTTTGTTTTATTCTTAAAATACTATAGTTATTTTTTCCTGTTCACCATTGCACCAGCAGAATTTGCATGCTCTTTAGGGTCTGATGCCTTTTGGTCATGTATGTTGATTTTTTTGTGGTGGTGGTTGTCTTTTTCTGGCGGGTGAGGGGTCTGTTTGGTTTGGGGTTTTTTTCCCGTTGTTGGTTTGGGTTTTGGAGGGGCTTTTTGTTGGTTTCGTTTGGTTTTTTTCCAGTACAACTTGAGTGATGAAATATGGTGTTCCATTCTGGAGGATGAATTTGTATTCCATGTATCTTAAGTACTGGTTATCCTTGGAATGGTGCAGATATGTGTGTTTCCATTTGCTGCCCTTGAACAAATTGGTATATTCATAGAGTCACAGAATGGTTTCGGTTGGAAGGGACCCTTAAAGATCATGCAGTTACAACCTCCCTGCCATGGTCAGAGGTGCCACCCACCAGATCGTATCACTTAGGGCTCCATTCAGTCTGGCCTTGAACACTTCCAGGGATGGGATATCTAGTACTTATCTGGCTGACCTGTTCCAGTGCCTTACCTCCCTATTTCTTCCCAATATCCAAACTGAATCTTTCTCATCTTTTAGTTTAAAACCATTTCCCCTTGTCTAACAAATATCCACCTCTGTAAACATTTCTCCATACTGTGAGTCTCTTGGCTGTCTTCACAGAGTGTGTAGTCAGGAGGAAAACCAGTTTCGGTATTATACAGCTGTTGAGAGTTGAGACTCATGATAAAATGTGCAGCTTTTGAGTATTATATTCCTCAAAACTTGCTTGTTCCTTGCCAAAACTTGTGCAGATGTTAAAGTCAGTGTGCTGGTTTAGAGGTAAACCGGTAGGAGAAAGGAACTTTACACAAAAGAGATTATAAGTCAGAGTTACAATTTTAATAACAATATTACAATAAATACAATAACACAAGGAGAAAT
>JAOXXN010000364.1:11610913-11630325 GCA_026770055.1 Myrmophylax atrothorax | reverse complement strand
GAGCTTGGCCGTGGCACTGAGTGCCATGATCTGGTAAAGGGACTGGAGTTGGACCAAGGGTTGGACTTGATGATTTCTGAGGTCTTTTCCAACCCAACTGATTCTATGATTCTATGATTTGTTGAGTAGTCAAGGGAAGATAAATAACTACATGATGGCCCATGACTTGTTCTCTGTGTCCATCTCAGCATTTCTAATATTTATGAGCAAGCCGGAAATGGATGTGGAGCTGGGATGTGCATGAAGAAATGGCTGCTTTGCATTGGCCAAGCCACAGCCGGCTCACTAGCCACAGCTGGGATGCTCTGAGATCCCTCTGTGGTTGCTTCAGGGCTGGGCAGGATCTAAGGACTCATGGGCAGGGTGCAAAGAGCCTGTCATTCCTTGTGGCCAGTGAGGCAGAGGCAGAGGATGGTCCCAGCATCCCACGTGCTGACTCAGTGATGAGCCCCTGGTGCCTGGTGTTGTCTCCCACATGGCTGCAGGCTCAGCATGTGCTAAGGGCAAGAGGACACAGCCTCAAGTTCCAGGGGAGGTTCAGGTTGAACACCAGGAGGAATTTCTGCATGGAAAGGGTGGTCAGGCATTGAAAAGGATGTGCAGGGAGGTGGTGGAGTCCCCACCCCTGGAGGTGTGCAAGGAACAAATGGACATGGCACTCAGTGCTCTGGACTGAATGACAAGGTGGGCATCGGGCACAGGGTGGGCTGCATGGGCTGGGAGTGCTTTTCCAGCCTCAGTGATTCTGGGATTCTGTCAGGGTGCCCAGGTATCATGGCCAAGCTTAGGACCTCTCTGCTTGAGCACAGGGACGGGCAGGTGGGAGACAGCAGGTCCTCAAAACCACTGCTAGAGGTGCTGAGTGCCAGTGCTGAGCCGAGCTGGGGACTTGGCTGTGAGGGAGCTCTGACTTCACCTTTTCCATCCTGCCTTGCCCTGAGACAGGGCAGAGGAGCAGCACATGTAGAGCAGCTGTATCTCAGCTGGGAGCTGTCATCTGTGACAAGAGAAACGGTGCAGCATCCTGAACTGCTGGTAGGAGTCCAGATAATTCCTTGCCCCCATCCCCACACATCCATGCACCCTTGGCAATCCATCACCCTCGCTCCTGCTCCAAAGAATCCTGTGCCAGAGGTGTCACTGAGCTGCAAGCACTGCACAGTGGCAGAGTACACACACACTGCAGGCGGCTGAGTGCAGGGAACAAGCAGAGAAAGCAGCACCTGGGACAACTCAGCCTACACAGAGTTTGGATGCCAGGCACTGGGACATGGTCAGCAAGGCTGAGGCACCCAGGGATCCTACCCTGACTCTGGCCCGTGGTGCCAAAAGCAGCAATTTCATGGCAATTACCACCTGAGTGTGAGCTGAACCCTCTGAGGGACACGGAGCAGACCCAGCCTCGCTGGTCAGGGGCTTTCCAGGCACCTGCAATGGCTTTGGCCAACACCAAGTTTCTGCCATGCCCCGTTTCCCCATTTTAATTACAGACACAGAGGTACCTGCCTGATCTCCCTGCTCACTATTTCATGTAGACAATTTTCAGCAATAAAGGTGGAGATCATTTGTAAGAATAACCCTGTGTCCTCCTGGCAGAGCTTCCTGGAAAAAACTCACGGCGAATCCCTGCAGGGGCACCAGACTGGGCTGTGTGGCTGTGTGTTCTGCCAGGTGAAGAGCACCACATACCAAGAGCTTATTCCTCTTGGTTGACCCTTCTGCCAAATATCACCCAGATACTGGTATTCCTCACAAGGACATCTTTCTCTGCCCAAAAGCCTAAATATTACCACCTGATGTAAGTGACCAGGAAAGAGCCTGTATTTTCTTTCCTACAGTACTGGCACAGTGGGGTCATTTTCCATGTTGGCACAACCAGCACTACTGAACAATGCTGCTCTTTCTGCCCCCCATTTCTTCACAGCACGATATAGTTTCTCCTGCTTTGAGGGCTCTCACATCCAGAGGTTCAGAGATAATGGTGCCCTTAATGTAGCACAGCTGAGACACACTGAGAAAAGCTCTGAGGAGGGTCACTGTGAGGCCCAGGGCTGGTCAGGGTGTTCAGATCAGAGTTGCCAGGGTGGCCTTGGACAAGAAATCTCCATCAGTTCTGGGTCCCTCATTTTAGGAAAGATACTGAGGTGCTGGAGCAGATCCAGAGAAGAGCAACAAGGCTGGAGAAGGGACAGGAGCACAAGTCGTATGGGGAGAGGCTGAGGGAGCTGGGGTTGGTTAGTCTGGAGAAGGGGAGGCTCAGGGGAGACCTCATCACTCTCTACAACTACCAGAAGGGAGGTTGTACCCAGCTGGGGATTGGTCTCTTCTCCCAGGCAACCAGCAGTAGAACAAGAGGGCACAGGCTTAAGCTCTGCCAGGGGAGGTTTAGGTTAGATATCAGGAAGAAGTTCTTTACAGAGAGAGTAATCAGGCATTGGAATGGCCTGCCCAGAGAGGGGGTGGATTCTCTGACCCTGGAGGTTTTTAAGATGAGACTGGACGTGGCACTTGGTGCCATGATCCAATAATCATAGTGGTGTTGGATCAAGGGTTGGACTTGATGATTTTGGAGGTCTCTTCCAACCCAGCTGATTCTGTGATTCTAGTCTATGATTCTATGAAACCATTGAACAAGAAGGTCCTGCAGCTGTTGGCAGCCATGTAAGATGTAACAGATAGTTCAGAGTTCTTGTATTTGCAAATGGAATACAACTTCTCTTCCAATTCAGTTTCTATTTGGGATTTTTGGAGAAATGAGTTATGGTATTCATGCATAAGCTAGAATAGTGAGCAAGGATTTGAGGATTTAAAGAGATGTGTTACTAGTAAGAATGCAAGAAAACCCAACATACAAGCAAACTGGTAGGGCCTTTTCAGGGGTCAAGAAAGCATATTTTTTCAATATGAAGCTAACTAAAGTCGTCTGGTGCTGACAGAATTCTGCTCTCCTGAAGCTTGGTCAAATGACTGATTCTGCAAGCAGGTGCTTGATGACCTATTCTCCCTTTCTGTCTGGGACTTCTGAATTAAAGCTTTTAACAAAAGTAGCCGGGTTCCTTGACTTGTTTATAAAGTGTCTGTCTTCCTAAAGTCTGATAATGTGTTTTCTGTTACTGCTATTTCTTTCAGTCTAAAGGGAGATCTCAGCATCTACGATCACTGTTGTCTTTAAAAGCAAGTCTTTTAAAACAAGTTCAAAACCAAAGTTCCATATTTTCCAGCATTCCGAAGTTCCTGGAGAAGGACACAACAGAAATGAGTGAGAAAACTATGGATTTACTGGTACTTAATAACATTTTTCCCCTTATAATTATGAAATTATTTCATTTTTAATGTATGAAAAGAATAATGGATTTTTTCAAATACTATAGATATGTTTGCTCTTTTTAGGTTTATTTAAAGCAATTTAATATTGGTTAAATTCTGATCTCCTTTATTGGTGTGAGGAATATGCTTATTTTTTTTAACTGATACTTGATTTTTATTTTCAAATGCCTTATTTCTTTCAGCAGTGCATTAGATTTTCGAAGAATATGTGCTAATCTACATATACATCAGTTTATTGTATTTTAGTAGAATCATAGAGTTGTTTGGGTTGGAAGGGACCAATTCCAACCCACCTGCCATGGGCCACCTTCCCCTAGAGTAGGAAGCTCAGAGCCCTATCCAGCCTGGCCTTGGACACCTCCAGGGATGGAGCATCCCCAGCTTCTGTGGGCAACCTGTGCCAGTGTGTCACCTCTCTGAGAGTAAAGAATTTCTGCCCACGTGAAAAGTCCCTCTGCATCTTGTAGCCTCTTTTACAGACTGGAAGTTGCCATAAGGTCTCTATGGAGACCTAATTAGCTTCACTTTATAATAAAATGTAACATTACTCTGTTACATACACTGGGACTGTAGAGTATATTAATAATAATGGTGTTATCCTAAGTAAGTAAAATACTTTTATTTACCCTTAGTTTCAGAGGGTTCTTTCATCAATTCCAAAATTTCTGTGTATCTTTTGGAAGGGTGGTTCTGTGACCATAGTTACAGTGCAGCCTTTCCCAACTCCATCTCATGCTTATGTGTTTTGGTTTGGTCTGGCACTTGTGAGCTTTTGTTGAATGTCTTTCATACCTTACAGATATTTGTCAAAAACTCTCATGTTCTGGGCTTAGTGAAGGGCAGGGTTTCCCTTTCTGCTATAAAATCTACGGCTGTTTTGGCAGTGTGATTTTGTTGTTGTTGTTGTTAGGTAATTTAAGTTCTGTCTGCCCAACTATTGCAAGTAACCACATTTAATTTGAGATCAAGATGAAACTGCTGTGATTTAAACTTACTAGCATTTAAGGAAGTTAATTAAGCCTAAAGATTTAATTTGTGAGGCACACTAAATGGTGATTCCTTGCAGGCTGTGCTCTTTCCCAATAAGCTTGAATTAAACTTGAATTTTTTTTGGTCTGATTTAGGATTATGAAGAGGAATCAGATGATGAAAAGCAGTTTTACAATAGCCCTTCCAGCTTCCATAACCGAAGAACCCTTTCATTTGGTTGTGAAGCTGATCAAGGCCACTTAGAATTTGCATCAATGTTTGATACTATGCATGCAGATGATACTGAAGAGAAAGATAAATCATCATTGGAACTATATTCCATTCAGAAAAACCTCCTTACTGCATGGCATATAGGGATTTCAAAAAATGTGGAAGAGAGGGATACATTGCTGAATTACACAGTGAACTGTATTATCCATTTTTTCAACATTGTTCAGTTTGTGAAATGTTCTTCGCTAAAACAGGATACATCTTTAAACAAGTCTGTGAAGAGAACTCGGTGGATGCATTGTGTCCTACAATATTTTCAGCAGTGTTTGACTGTCTTGTATTGGCATTCAAGAGCCAGCCTCACTGGACATGTGGTAAAGCTGACATTAGAAACTTTAAAACTGATGCTTATACAGCAACAAGATCAGTTGTTCTCAAAAAACCTTTTGGCATGTTTCTGTCTTTTAAAAATGGTTTCTCACACTCTAAGTAGTGTGTGTGTACTACAGCATGAGAATTTTTTTGCATCTCCTGATGGTAACGTTCTTGTGGAACTTGACTCACTCACTGTGCCTGTTTTCTTAGTTCTTGATGACGATACTACTCAGCAATTCAGCTCGCTGAAATCTCTGCTGAGAGACCCCCCTCAAGTAAACCATGATGCAAAAACAGAGAAAAGGTATGAATAATCTTTGCATGGGGAAATAAAAATACACAGGACAGCTAGGGAATCCAGCCCAGCCAGCATGGGTTTATGAAAGGCAGATCCTGCCTGACCAACATGATCTGCGTCTCTGACAGGGTGATCTGCTGGGTGGGCAAGGGCAAAGGGCTGTGGATGCCGTGCACCTGGACTTTACTAAAGCCTTTGACACTGTTCTCCAAGTGTTTCCTGGAGAAACTGGCAGCTCATGGCTTGGAGGGTTGCACCCTTTGTTGGGTAGAGAACTGTTTGGATGAGTGGGCCTGGAAGAGTTGTGCTGGATGGAATTACATCCAGCTGGGGCCAGTCACTGGGAGAGTTCCCCATGCTTAGTGCTGGGGCAGCCCTGGTTGGTATCTCTGTCAATGGTCTGGACAAGGAGACCCAGGGCACCCTCAGTCAGTTTGCCGATGACACCAGCTAGGAGAAATGTTGATCTGGGAGATAAGAAGGCGCTGCAGAGGCATCTGGGCAGGCTGGATTGATGGAATGAGGCCAGTTGTGTGAGGTTCAGCAAGGCCAGGTTGCACATCCAGCACCTGGGTCACGACAGCCTCAGGCTGCTCTACAGGCTTGGGGCAGAGTGGCTGAAAAGCAGCTCAGCAGAAAAGGACCCGGGAGTGCTGGTTAACAGAGTCTGACCATGAGCCAGAGTGTGCCCAGGTGGCCAAGAAGGCCAAAGGCATCCTGGGCTGTATCAGCAATTGTATGGCCAGCAGGACCAGGACTGTGATTGTCCCTCTATACTGGTCAATGATGAGGCTGCAGCTTGAGAACTGCTTTCAGTTCTGGGCCCCTCACTTCAGTAGGGACGTTGAGGTGCTGGAGTGTGTCCAGAGAAGAGCAACAGAGCTGATGAGGAGTCTGGAATGCAAGTCAGATGGAGGGGCTGAGGAAGTAGTGGGTGTTTAGCTTGTAGTAAAGGAGGGTCAGGTGGGACCTTACTGCTCTCTACAACGACCTGGAAGGAGGTTGTAGCCAGGTGGGGTCAGCCTTTTCTCCCAAGTGACAAGTGACAGGAGAAGAGGAAATGGCCTCAAGTTATGCCAGGGAAAGTTGAGATTGGATATTAGGAAAAACTGTTTCTCTGAAAGAGTTGCAAAACATTGGTCCAGGCTGCCCAGGGAAGTGAGTTGAGTCCCCATCCCTGTAGGTATCTAAAAGATGTGTAGATGTGGTGCTTAGGAACATGGTTTGTTGGTGGACTTGGCAGTTCTAGTGTTTGGACTCAATGTTCTTAAGAGTGTTTTCCAACCTAAATGATTCTACATTTTGGAACAAAATTTTGTGATTTACACCATAATTGCAACAGCTTTTTGGGGTTTTCTGCCTTTTGCTTGATGGAAGGTCATGATAATCTATTAAAGCATGCAGATTAAGGCTCAGATTTATAGATGAATGTAGTTAAGTTATGGTGACTAATTACCGCAAATCAGTTCAGAGAGAACTGATGGTTGACAGCTCACACCAGGTCTGGTAGTGCAGCGTCAATCCAGATATTGCAACTTTGAATCCTTTGGCTGCCTCTTGAGCTTTCTGTCCTTCCCAGCTGCAAATTCTACGGAGCAAGAGCCTGCTCATATGCAATGTATCAACAATGTCAGTTCAGTCACCAAAGTTTGTATAGATCTATGGTTCTGGTGTCTCAGAGCAGTAAGAAAAACCCACGTGTGTGAAAGCTTACTAAGCTATGTGAGTTATTTCTTCGTAGAAGGTATACTTGTAAACTTGGAACTTGTAAACTGTCCAACTATTGGGAAAGTGTATTATTATCACTGGAGTATTTCTGTACTGCAGAACTCAAATGAATCCAAGTGTGACATTCATATGAGCAAGATTTTCCTTTCCAGAGATTTAGAGCCAAAGAAGTATTTTAACTCACAAATTTAATCCAACTACAGTAGAGTGTATTTCCTCAATAATCTGAAAATGCAATGCTGTGTTCATTGAAGATCTGATCGGCAAGTTTCAGTTATCTCTGAGAAGATAATCCATGTTTTTTAGTTAACTGTGCTCCAAGTACTGAGCACTGTGCATATGACTCTGTATGGATAATTATGAAAGCAGTAGTACTTGAGAACAAGATGCAGAGGTATTACAGTTCTGTAAAAGCTTTTTTAAATCTCTAACAAAGTATATTTTCTTGCGTTGTCAAGCTTATTGCATATCTGAGCTGGTACATCTAATAGCACTATGCTGGGCAGCAGGGACTTGCCAGTCCTAAAAACATGCTCTGCAGTCTTATTTTCCTGTCTTTGCTTTTCTGTGTATACTTTAATTGTAATTTTAATCAGTCTTTATAAACATGATAGCTGTCTTGAGCTTTCTCTGAGACCATTTCATTTCCCCATTGTTAGCTAGCAAGGGGATTAATTTTGGGGGTGTTCGGGTGCTTAAAGTAGATTACTGTGTTGAAGCAAGTTCAAAAGAATAATTGTTTGTTGGTCATAAACAAGATAAAAATATTTTTCTTTTCCTCATAAGTCAAGAAAGTAGTTGATACAATTTAATTTTCAGGTGCAGAATGTAAAGTACAAGGAAATAAGAAATTGCTGTAAGTAACCTTGTTAACTCTTGCTTAATTTCATAACATTGTACTTCTTGAACTACAGGTTGATTGTACTATGGCGATTGTTATATAAGAAAGTGGTTTGGTATCAAGTGCAGCTGAAAAGAAAAGTGAACAAGAATGCAGAAGAAGCTTCTGTTGTCTCATTGCTTTTAAGTCATATACAAGCAACTCTCCAGTCATCAGCAGTGACACTAGAACAGCATCTGAGGATTAATTCTGTATCTGGTAAGTACAAACGTTAGGTAGTCACATAGTCAACTGAATACTAGGAAAATTAGGTCCAACAATGACAATCAATAACCAACTACCAGATTTTAAAAAAAACCAATGGTGGTACTTTTCTTAAAATTCTTATCAGAATTTTGTCTTAAATACTTAATGTCCTGGTACACCTGTAGATTGTAGGCAATCTTTAAAGCTTGTTGAGCTAAATAAAAAGAGTATATTGACTTCAGTTTGCTTTGAACCGTGTCCTTAGGAACCCGATTGCAAGATTTGAATTTTGATCTCCTTTGAGCTGTGTTGTTTCCTCAGAAGTAAATGGGTATCACAATGTGTTTCTTACTGGATTTTTGTGTTCACTCCATGTGATCATTATGGGTGTGACCATGTTGTGTACACAAATGTAGTCGGCCTCAACTAAGCATCTAAATTACTGTAACCTAAGGTAACAGACTTAATCTATCATATCTATTTTGCAAACGGTATATGGTTGTAGCCTAAGGTCTTACACATTATTGTCCTGTGCTCTACCTTTCTTATCACTCATCACACTGCTAAGCCCAGCTTCCCATTTGTGTCTTCCGTCACTGTTCTTTTCATTTCCACATTCTTGTTCTCTCTCCCTTAAATGACACTTGTAGCTGCTCTTCCTGCATCTCTCCATACAATACATTAGCTCCTCCTGGAGAGCAGCTAATACATTCCCTGTCCTGGGGAGGGTATTCAAAGTCATCTTTGCTCATAGGCTCAAATCTTAGATTTAACTGTGAGAATAAGAATTTGCTGGAGACTCACATATTTTACTCTGCTTTTTATGAATCTCTAATGCTGAAGTGCATGTATGTTTGCACATGTAACCTTGTGGACCTCTTAATTTGTTACCTATGTGACTTTTACAGGTGAGGAGCAGTTCCTTTTAGGCTTATACAGAGAATCTGTTGACGTTTGGAAAAGATCTCTTTGTGAAACCAAGGCAAAAGGTAGGGGATAAAATCTTTCTTGGGAGAGCAGGGGTAAGTTGTAAACCTTAATGTGTCTGTTATGCTTTAACTTAAGGTAGTTACTTGGGACTGTGTTTGCCCTTTAAAAAAAGGTGAGAAGCAGAAAGAATGCACCTTTGAAATTAAGCTGGGATTTGAATAGAGACCAGTCAAAACCTAAATCTGGTTGATCTCTGAGAGAATTCTGTGCATTTCTATTTCAGTATCAGAGTTTTCTTGTGATTATGAAGTACTTGATATAGAGAAGCTCTAGATATATTTCTGAGTAAGAAAGGAACAATGAAAAAGGGATGAACAAAAATCAATTCCTTTAGTAGCTGTAAAATGAAAAGACTTAGTGTTTAGAAAGTAACAAAATAAAACTTATGGCAGGAGTCTTGTAGGAGTTGATTTGGAATGGCTATACTGGTGTCTTTTTCCAGGCATCATGAGAAAATTGTTTACTGGTCATTATGATGAGGAATACCTCATTGAGGTAAAAAAGTCAGAATACTGGAAGCTTGGTGGATGTATAAGCAATTTCTTTGTGGTGTAGGCATTTCTTCTTAAAAGAATAAACTCCCTGAAGCTCTCTTCTTGTTGTTCTGAACAGTTATACACATATTCACAATATATATATTGTTTTGAAAACTGCCATATCTTAGAAGTAAAAATGTTGTAGATGAGCATTAACTTAGTAGTAACTTAGAGACGGTAGAAGGATCGTATCCTAAAATAGCTGCTCCTAATTTCTACTCCTCTTAGTATGTGTTGATGTAGATATTTTTCTGGAGAGAAAAGAGCTAGTACTTTCACTTGCTGCATCTGATTTTGTGCTTCTTGTTTCTTTTCCAAATGGACTTCTGCCCTTTTTTTTTTTTATCTTTTAATGCAGGAGGAAAAAGAACATGTTTTCTTCAGACTAGATATTACCTTGCAATATTGTTTTGCCACCTGTATCAGTATAACTTGTGTGAAGCTCAGGGACTCTGTGATCATTTGGTAGGAGAGATTCTGAGACGATCACAGCTCTCAACAAGGCAGATGGAAAACTTTTCTGGTATGTTTGTATTGCCTAAAAGGGTGATGAGGTATGTTGACACTAGTGTCTAGTTTCTATGCCATCACATTGACACTCTTGACAGCATGTTTTCCTCTTTGCAATGGACTGAAGTCTGTTTTCAGTGACTTCCGTGATCTTTTCCTGGTTCTCAGCTGTTCTGTCAGCAGCACTTGTTGGACCGTATAATTAATAGTGAAAGCAATGTTTTTAGACCCAAATTCGCTCAAGGGAGGACTTTGGATAACAAGAATAAGGGGGAAATGATGTGATTTCATTCTATATTCATTTAGCATTGTTTATGATACAACATGATAGAAGAGTGGATTTTAGTTTGGTCATCAATCCTAAACTGACAGTGGAGTGCTTTTGCAGATACTTGTAAATTTTACTTCTCTTGAGTCTGAATCTAAGTGAAATATAAATTTCCAAATTTAAACAATTGGTTTTTTGACCCAGTGATACTCTAAATTTAGATGTTAGAGGTCCATCTTCAGTCTTCAAAAACCTACTATAAAATTCCTCTAATATTAATATAATGTGTAATTAGTGTAAGTTCTTAAAGCTTGTCAAGAAATTAAATAAATTCGCTTGTTTAAAAAAATGTTTTTATCATTCAAATTTAAAATAATTTTCCTCCCAATGTTTTAATTTTTTATGTTTTTTAGACTCCAAGTATCTTCATCATGAACTATGGATGGTCACCAGCATTCATACTGACACTGCTATGGCTGTGATTCGGTCCATGGCTCGATTCATGGCTGCTTATTTCACAAATCAGATGCTCTATATCTTTCCCCCACACAGTGTTGACATTCTGCTTCCACTTCACATCAAACAAGGTATTTTCTATAAAAGCTGTTTAATTTGCTTAGACCTTAATCTATCTGTTATTCTTTAACTTGATGATCAAGTTAGCTTTTCCATGGAGTACAAGTATCTTTCTAAAATCTGTTTACTTTGCTTAAACCTTAATCTATCTGTTGTGCTTTAACTTAATGATCAAGTTAGCTTTTCCATGGAGTACAAGACAGAAAAAAGGATGTCGCAGTTCTGGTGTAACGGATAAAATTTTTGGTACAACATATGGAATCATTTAGGTTAGAAAGCATACTTAAGATCACAGAAGCAGTTTTTCCTAATATCCAATCCAAACCTTCCCTGGCACAGCTTGAGGCCGTTTCCTCTTCCCCTGTCACTTGTTACCTGGGAGGGGCTGATCCCCACCTGTGTACACCCTCCTTTCAGGGAATTGTAGAGAGCAGTAAGGTCCCACCTGAGCCTCCTCTTCTCCAGGCTGAACACCCACAGCTCCCTCAGCTGCTTCTTATAGGGCTTGTGCTCCAGACCCTTCACCAGCTTTGTTACTCTTCTCTGGACACACTCCAGCACCTCAATATCCTTAAAAAATAAATGCAGGATTTGAGGTATGGCTTCACCAGTGTGGAGTGCAGGAGTGTGATCACTGCCCTGGTCCTGCTGGCTGCACAATTGCTGATACAGCCGAGGATGCCTTTGGCCTTCTTGGCCACCTGGGCACACTCTGGCCCGTGTGCAGCCACTGCCAAACAGCACCCCTGGGATTCTTTTCCACTGAGCCACTTCACAGCCATTCTTCCCCAAGTCTTCAGCATTGCTTGGGGTTGTTGTGACCCAAGGTCTGAATGTGGGACTTGGCCTTATTGAACTCCTGCTGTGGCAGGTCCAGATCCCTGTGCAGAGCCCACCTTCCCTCCAGCATATCAACGCTTCCTCCTAGCTGGTGTCATCTGCAAACTGAGGGTGCGCTTGGTCCCCTTGTCCAGACCATTGGTAAAGATATTAATCAGGGCTGGTACTCAGTCCTGGAGAGCTCCCCTAGCGACTGGCCCCAGCTGAATGTAATCTCATTTACCACCATTCTCTGGGCCTGGCTATCAGCCAGTGTTCTACCCAGCAAAGAGTGTACTCATCCAAACCATGTGCAGCCGGTGTCTCCAGAGGAGTGCTCTAGGAAATGGTATCAAAGGCTTTACTAAAGTCCAGGTGGTCAACATGAGCAGCCTTTCCCTTATCCACCCAGCAGGTCACCTTGTCACAGAAGGAGATCATGTTGGTCAGGCAGGAGCTGCCTTTTATAAACCCATGCTGACTGAATCTGATCCCCTGGTTGTGCTGTGTGTGTCTCACGATAGAGCTGTCAAGATGCTCCATGGCCTTCCCCTGTGCCAAAGTCAGGCTGACAGGTCTGTAGTTCCCCAGATCCTTCTTCTGGCCCTTCTTGTAGATAGGCGTCTCTTTTCTCAACCTTGCTGGTGAGACAGGACTGCTGGTAAATGATGGAAACTGTCACTTCCCTCAGCATCCTGGGGTGGATCTCATCCAGCCACATAGATCTGTGTGTGTCTAAGTGGTGTAGCAGGTCACTGACCATTTCTTCTTGGATTGTGGAGGCTTCATTCTGCTTCCTGTCCCAGTATTCCATTTCAGGGGTCTTGGTACCTGGGTAACAACTGGTCTGACTGTTAACGACTGATGCAGGGAGGACAATTAAAAATCTTGGCCTTTTTAGCGTCCTGTGTCATAATTATGCCTAAAGATCTGGCTCTGACTGACTTTGATCCTCCCAGAAGTGAGAATAAAGCAGTGCTTAACAAATATTTGAGTTGTATCTGCTATGTTGTGACCTGAACTGAAAAGCCAGAGGAAAGGCTTTTTTGTTTATCTGGCAGTCAAGTTCTTGGAATCCAAAATGCTTCAGACACTGTATTGTCAGAGCAAGTGGCATTGTCAGATTGGTTTGTTGTTGAACTCAAGTAGTACTTGTTAGCTTAAGTCCTGCTTTTCAGCATTGTTATGAGAATTAATATTTATCATAGTGGGTGGTTTATGTGTTTTCTACAAGATATTCCATTTAAAGATTTTCCTTGTTAGGAAAATTTTGGTTTTAGAATTAATTTTTCCACAGGCGTGTAGATTCATTTGGAGGTATTTTATGTTTTCTGTAGTGTATGTGAATACACTGACTGTTTTTAATGTTTCTGTACTACAGCATGCACTGGTATATGTTTCTGTCATTGTGGTCTTTTGGATGTTTAATTGGACAGCCTTCCAAATAAAACCTGCAAAATAAGACCTTGATTTTCGTACTTACATTAGGCAACGATCGATGTATGTAGTGAGACAACCTTGGTATAAAATTATGTAGCATGAGCTGGATTAGTGTGGATATCTCCCTAACTGTCTGAGCAGTAAACAGAAACTGTGAGAGCAGCAAGTAACTCCTTAGTAAGAATTTATGTTGATCAGCTCCTCTCCAGAACAGGATGTAAAACCTTGAAAAATGATTCTAAATCTAAGGAAACAAGGCAATACTAAATTTGTCTGAAGTTTGTCTCTATATTTGCTCCTACAATCACAACATAACAGTGTTTTGTACCATTCTTTCTCAAAAATGTGTTTTAGCATTCTGTCTTCTGCCGTAAAGCAGTGCAGTGAGTACAGAAAACATGGGTACACTAGGAAAGATCAGAATTTCCATTTATCTTAGGTATACTCTCTGGTGTATCCTAAACAGATGTAGCGTACTTGCAAATGGTCTGTCAGCATGATTGGGTCTTCCAAGTAAGAAAACCCTGCAAGTTTTGCACTTGCTTATCCCGCATTATTAACCAGAAAAATAGCCTATTCTAAACTCACTGTTATATCGTAGCATGAGCTGCATCTGCCTGCTGCAGGTAAACTCCACAGTGTGCCTCTAAAAGTAAAGAGCAATTGTACACTGAAATTAATCCAAAATCAATGTGAGCAAATGAAATCTAGATTATTCATGTGATAGCATGCAGATCTATGTAAACTTTAAAATGTGTTTTTTCTGTCACAGACGTATCTCCTCGTGTTATTCCACTGCAACACTGCTTGGTTACCAGAGCTGTCAGGGAGCAGAACCTTTCATCTGTGTGGACAGCTGAATATGCTCTTGATTTGTTCTTTATTGGTGGACTCATTCCAGAGGCTGTGTGGTTAGCCCACACACTTGGCGACTGGAAACTCTCTGTTTCAATTGGCCTGGCCTACCAGTTGTATTGTCAGAACTCTGATGAATTTTCAAGGTAAGTTTGAGCTTGGAATTAGTATACTATGTTTTGTTGTGAGTTATCTGCATGAAGTTTATTGTGACAAGGAATATCCTGTCCTCAAAAATTCATATTCTCAGGGTCCTAGCAAGTGTAAGACTTAGTATGTTATTTTGGCTTAGATATTCATTTAAGAGACCTTCATTGAATTATGTATGGATGTTACTTTGTTATTTATGAGCAATTTCTTGTTATACTTTCAGACTGAAAAACAAAGAACATCACCTGCCATTAAGACTATCTCCAATGCAGACTTTTCAGGAAAAGTTACAGTCTTTGTTAGGACAGCCAGTAACTTCTGAAACATCAGGACTTATTAAATACAAGAAGTTTACAGGTACTTAAAAATAATTGTGGTGATTTTTCATGTTATTTTACTTCATATTCTGTGTTATACTCTGTCTTAGAAACAATTGTTTCATCTGCTCTAGTGTCTGTATTACTATTACAATATATTCAAAAGCTTTAATATCATAGGAGTTTGGGGTTTGGCTTTGATCATTCCAGGAATGGAGTGTATTATCAGTCTTGTCTTCTTCATCTATACTGCCCAAACCCTTATTTGATTATATGTAATATTAACTTCTTTAGAAGAAAACTGAAGCTTCATTAAAACAAACAAAAAACGGAAATGTATTAACAATGTGGAAAGTATCATCGCACTTAAAATTAGCTACATGAAGGTGTGTAATTTTGGCTTTTCCTTTCTGTCAAAGGGGGAGGGGGTGGCATCTCATAGCCTGACACCTCCACATCCCCAGGTCCAGCAGCTAGCAAGGCTGAGAATGTATTACCAGTAGGGCACATACAAAAACACACATACACAATGCTTATATATCTGGCCACATATCAGCACCTGCAGACGTGCTCAGCACTCACACAGACAGCAGCAGCAATCCCATCCTGTTACCCTTTCTAGCTGGTAAGAGTGAGGGTCTGCATATAGATGCCTTTTTTGTACAATGTGTATCCCTCCAGTAGCTGGGCCAATAGCTAAACCAGTAGCCCCAATAGCTGAATATCTCATGTTGCTTGTGTCTGCCTATAAGAGCCCCCTGTTAATAGGGAAAATCTAAAACTGAGTACTATTTTCAAATGTGAGAGATCTTAAAGCAGGTAGACAAGATCTGTGATTGTAATAGATGAATGCAATCTCTGAGAACATAAACTCATGTCAAAATGAAGGCCCATGTATTGAGTCAAATTAATTTATTGGTTTCTGTGCTTAATATTTTGTAGATCCCATTGAAGAGGAAGATGCAGATGTTCTTTATAGTTCAATACAGGAACTCCTGAAAGCAGCTGTTATGGCAGATGCTGATATTCTTTCAGAGACATTTCAGCTTTTGATGGATTCTTCCAAGGATCTTAGCAGAAAATTGTATGGTTTGGTTCCAGCTGGGCTCTATCTTCCAGCACCACCATTATACTGTCCTCAGCCAGCCTCTCTCAGTGAGGTAAATACGTGGGATAGAAGCTTCTTGGGTCTTTGTTTGAAGGTATTTATGAAGTGATCATGATCTTTATTCTGGTTCCTTTCAGCTCATTTTTCTGTGTTTTTTTCCATGTCCGTTCATTGACTTAAGTAGCACCATAGTGCTAAGAAAGTATGTGTACCTCGGTATTTTTTCCATAAAGGATCTGTGCTGTAAAGAAGAAGAGAAATACTTTTAAGAACCGAAACAATGTTGAGGTGTATGTCCTTTCTAATTTTAGGATTTGTCTGTTTTTGCATGTTCCAGGAAGATGACAATGACTTTCTTTTAAAAATGGAGAAAGAAATCCGTCAGAAAGTGTCAGGAGCTCTACAGAGAATTATCTTGCTCTTCAGGGTTGCTCATTGTTCTTGCCCTGCAGCACAGTGGTATATTACACAACTGAAGTGGGCAAGAAAAGTTATGCAGAAGGTAAACATTCGATTTGTTTTTGTTATGACTTGATTATCAGTTGTAAATACTACTGACAAGCTTGCAGTTGCATTGCAGAAACACTCAGTCTCACCTGGGCTTTGTTGTCCTGGTCCTCTTCTAGTTTTGCACTCCATGTTTGTTTTATTTAGGAAACCAGAACTTAAAGATACAGGGTATCTAATTCTCAAAGTGTTGCCTTCTATGTCTTTTTCTATACCTACTTGGTAATGAACAAATTCATTTCTTCTCTGAAAGAAACAAGCAGACTTTGCTTGGGAGTTATAGCTGTTAACTGGAAGTATATTCCAGTTCACTTAGGGCTGAATGTGTAGCAGGGAAGGTAGTGCTCACTTCAGGTAAAAGGGTCACCTTAGTGCACAGAATTTATTAGATCTCTTTCTACTTTTGTCCAATTTGTTTGCACAGAAGCAAGTTCAGAATATATTGATTAAAAAGTCAGACTTTTCTTAGGTCATTGTTACACAGCTACTTAAAGAGGTTTGACTTGCAGCAGAAGGGAGTGTGTGTGACTGCCTCCCTTCCCTCAACCCCCCTGCACCAGTATTAATGCAGTGATCCAGATCAGAAATGGTCTGACTGGCAAATAGGTCCTTCTGTTTGCTCATTGCATGGTCATGTGCCTGATGCTGGCATGGGAAAGTGATCAGATGTCCCAGCTGAAACTGGAGGGAAAACTAGTCTGCCTTGGCAACAGCAACCTGGATTGTGTGGGATTAATCTGGTTTCCTGATTGTGGTCTTAGCTGTTCTTATGTTTGGTTACTCCTATATTTCATGGTAATAATGAATATCATTCAAACAAAAGCATTTTTTGTGCCACAGGTCATACTAAACATGTTTCTGTAAAAGAATTTTCAGAGTAGTGAGCTGAAGAAAATGGAAAGCAAACTCAAGGGGAATTTACTGATCTTGGCAGTATTCTGCTAATAACAGATAGGCTGTGCATTCAGCAGTGATACATATAAAATGTTAACTGACTTTCATTTCAGTTTAGGTAGTTTATTTATTTCTTTGTTTTTACTATCTGTAGATTCGAATGAAAGATTCTCTTCCTTCACTGAATCCATTCCCGGAGACTTTGCTTCGTTACTGCAATTTCTGCACTGATTTTTATGGAACTGCATCTTCTGAACCCCATCACTTTGATGATATTACCTGTAAAATTTTAGGTCTGTATGTAATAACATAGAATAATTCAGAGCTGGAAAAAAAACCACCAGTGAAAATCCACACATGCAAATAAGCTCTTATTAGCTTAAGGCAGTCTATTGCAGTGTGTGCAGAAACATATTCCTTTTCCAGCTTTCATGTTAGTTATCAAAACTCTTATTCTGAAATGTGCTTTTCTGGATTGAGGTGGGGGTGCATGCTACAGACCTGACTGGTGTGAGAGAACATGAACACTAAGTGGGACTACAGAGTTCTAGCAGCAGGGCAATATTGAAAAATCAAGAATAACTAAATTTTTTCTCTAAAACTACTGTTAGGATAATGTTTATTCCTTTCTTCTAGCTGAAAATCCCAAGCTATTCTATTTAATTTATTTAAATAGAGTCTCACCATATTGCATGTGTGTGTTGTAGGTTGGTTCAGAGAGTTATGTGCATTATGTTGGATGTTTCATGTTCGTGAAAAATTGTCTGACAACTGTAGGCGGTACCAAGCTGCAAGGGAAAATACTAACAATAGTAAGGTAATTGTATTAGTAATATAAGTAATTGCATGAAACTGAGAAGAATTCTAAAGGTCTCATGTATATTTTTGTGAGAACTTTTATTTACTTCACATGACAAAAATGAACACAGTGCTACAATATGCAGCATGTAGCTGATGCTATGGAACAGTGCCGTCAATGTGAACTCTGTCTTCCTGACAGTGTTTCTGTTGAGCTTTTGCTGGGTATTTAACTCAGATAATTGAAGAGATGCTGCCAGAAAAGCAGTAGTTACTACAGATGTTGTCTACCTAAGTATTTACTTCATGGTTTGCAGGTTTTGTTGCCATTAGGTCAAGATATTTCATGTATTTCCTGATTAGTGTATAATTAAAACACCAAAAATTAGGTTTATGGGTGTCAAATATACAAAGTTTTCAAAAAGAATAATGAAAAATATTAAAACTCAATCATGTTTTCTCTACTTATACACATATCAATTGATGTTCGAGGTTAGGGAAGAAGAAGAAATTGATCATATGTTCTGTGACAAGTCTAAAATATTTCTTCAGAAAAAACAAGCTTCAGATAAATACGATGGCTCTGTTTCAAATGACAGAATGTTCTGATTTTTCTGTATTTGTGTGATAGTGACAAATGAGATAGAAAATACTGTTCCAAAGTAGACTGATCCATTTTAAAAGCATCTTGCCAGACTTAATCCTATTGATCCCAAGAAAGAATTTATCATCACCTTAAGTCACAGTAAAATTTTTTACTTCCCCTGGTAATATATAATCACCTGGTGTATATAATCAGTTACATCTGGTTAGTCCAATTCTCAAGTTTTACTCTAAATGATTGCAAACAGACTCTTCAGCAGATTGTTAATGGTAGTTTTAGAAAAAAAGCTTTTTTTTCTTTTTTGATGTACATTTTGATTAATTACAACCTTGATCTGTCTCCTGGCATTGTACATTCTTTGGCTGGCAATTAAGTTAGAGATGCTTATTTTCTATTGGCTAGGGAAAAAGCATTACTGTATGAAATGTGTGAATTATTTTGCTGAAATATATTGTTCATATCAATTAATGTTTCTGTTGATTTTTTTAGGATCTGAAGAAGAATGGATGTGATGCCTCCACAGTTGGGCATTGTCTGAATGCAGTGGAGTGGGCTTGTCGAATGCTTCCTTTCTGCAGGTTCATGAATGCTGAAGAATTAGTTCAAGATGTCATTTTGAGTCTGCTTGGAGAATTGCCACCAATGAAAAAGGTAAAAGAAATTTAAGCAGTAGAGATTATCACAAATGTTCCTTCTCCTTGGAAAAGCCACTAGTTAGATTTTCTAGTGGTGTTATTTCTGTGGGAAAAGATAAACCTTATCTGTTGGCTCCCGAAAAAAGATGTGATTTTTTGTGCAGGTGGCAGAGATTTTTGTAAAAGCATTTCCTAATCCTGAAGATATAAGAGTTCCACTAAGAGATAAATATCATGCACTTCAGCAGCGACTCAGGCACAGTGTTGTTAAAGGTAAGGTTTATCCTTCTTCAGGAATTTTTAAACAAACTTTCTTTTTTACCCTACTTATTGACTGTGTGTTATTGTGACAATATCTCCTTTCACACCCCATGTGAAATAATTACTGTA
>JAOXXN010000364.1:11596672-11610801 GCA_026770055.1 Myrmophylax atrothorax | reverse complement strand
TCTTTCTGTAATTCTGAATTTCTATTATTTATTATTTTAATTTAAGACTAATTCATGACTCGATTTGTGAGACTAATTGAAAACTGAAAATGGAAACTTGGAAACTTGATTTTCTTTCTTTCAGTAGGTCCTGAAAGTGAAGAAATGATGTCTGTGGTTATCCAGGCCACTGAAGAAGTGAGAAGAAAGGCCTTGAGACGTGTGATAAGGAACATAGGCCCAATAGAAACTCATATTTGGGAGCCAGCAGAGGAGGGAACAGCAGATGATGAGGAACACTGTTACGAGAGATTCTCAATAGGCACTAGTCTAAGCACAAGCACACTTACTGATCTTGGGAATCCTCAGATACCTAGTGATGCTGATGCAGCAGATACACTTTCTGATGCTTTGTGTACTGAAGAAAGGAGAGTTCAAGCACCTTCATTCCAAAGGTATGAAAAAAAATTGCAGCAGAAAGCTTTCAATTTAAATTAGGGGAAAAAAACCCGCAGAAGTTGTCTCCTGTTTATCAAGTAATCTTTTCACCAAACAAGGTATTTGTCACTCTGGGTGATTTAAAGAATTACAAATTTACCAAATCAGAGAAGTACTAATGTCATATCAGTTAGTATGTGTGAATAATATGTTGTGGAAGTGTAAATTATTATCAGCTATGTCCACATTCATATATGTTATTTCCTAATTTCCATCAATGTAAAAAAATATTGATTTTGCATTTTATTAATTTGCCACCTTAACATTGTATTAATGTAAATTTGGGATTGTTAGTTTGCTCTTTTATACTAAAGGAAGAAAAGGAACTAATGTTGCATTTAGTTATCTTTTTTTGTAATTCTTCTTAAAATGGATTTTGGTGTTAATGGTTCTAATGTTTATTGTCTTACAGAGATAATGAACACCAGAGACAAGGAGAAATAGGTAGAAAAAATACCCCATGCAGGATAAAAGCTCCTAACTGGAAAACAACACGTAAAGACAAAGTATATAGAAGAGATGTGCATAATCAGTGTAATTTGGCGGTAGTTGGTACATGGGAATTTGAACGTGATGATGATGAATATGTTAAATTTTTAGAACTCTTTTTGAGTTATGTTCTTGAGAGAGACCTGATAAAGTACAGTGATGTTGGAATTCCATTTCTTACTAGCTTTTCTGGACTTCTTCGAGAGCATGAGTTGAACTCTCTCTTTTTTGATGTCCACACAACACTAAAACGTCGGCAAGGCAAAAATAGAAGTCAGAGTGTGTTTAGAGCTGGGTCTTGCTATACTGTTACCCTGGCATCTTGTGATCCTGAAACAGCATCTGTCTGTAACAAAACCCAAAATATTTTGGAAAAATCAACAGTTGTACAGTCCATTGTACAAACAAAAGAACCTTCTGTGCATAACCTAATGAAAGGACCTAGTGAAGGATTATTTGGTTTAAAACACAAATCAATTTACAGTGCTCAGGCTGATAATCAAGGAGTCACTGTTGCACTAGCAAACCAGACCTTTCCTAACCACACTTCCTCTACCTTGCAAACTCAGGCAACTTCTAAATACATTTACAAAACTGTTGATGTAGTTGATACTGTACCCGGAGAAGAACTGTCTATAGAACTGATGGGCAAGTTGAGCAACATTGCAAAATTACTGGAGTGGATGATCAGATGGTCTGATAAAAGACTGCTTTGTGGTTCCAATAAACAAGATTCCTTAGAAGAGATTCTCCCCATGATACATGTGAAAACATCAGCAGCTGCTGTCCTTACTTCATTGTGGCTGTTAGAACATTTAGACAGAGGCACATCTCAAACAAAGAACAGAAAATGTAAGGTAAGAAAAAGGATGGGATAGATGTCAATGAAATGTGAATGAATTAGGCCAGTAAAGAAAATCACACAAGGTTTACCCCATCATTCTGTTCTAAGTAAAACCTGGGATATTGATTAATAGCCATTTCTTTAAGGATTGCTTAAAGGAGAAACATTCCAGAAATACTGGAATTCTGTCTGTTGAAATACTTTTGTTGGTGCTGAAAGTTCTCTTTGGAAGCCCTGTTCAAAATCCAGCTCATTTATCTGGGTAGCACATGATTTGTGTAAATTTGTGTAAGTTTGGCCATTGTGTCTTAGACATCATCTTTGAAGAAACGTAGTACTGAGTATAGAGTACAGTGAAGCAAGACAGAGAACAAAGTTTCTCTGTGAAGATTTGAACTCAGCTTCATTTGTGTTTGAGGACAGTGCAGATATATTTTTACTTGAGTATTTAAACTAGTTAAAGATCTGTGAAAAGTGACTGGCACTGTTAGACAGAGTTGGAGTATATGTGTACATATGAAAGAAGAGATTTGCCAGAAGAACCTGATGAGTATTGCTTTAGTTAATATTTTAGGGATAACTGGATCACTTAGCTTTTTTAATTAACTCTACGTAGAATCACAGAATGCATGAAAAGCTCTGAGAGGAGAGGGTTGTGGGATTTTTGTGAGAAGGCGTTTCTCCCTTACCAAGAGATACTTCTTTTTTCTTGGTTTTGGTTTATAGTTTTGCTTTTTGAATAAGTGCCACCTGTATTTTACTTAAAACTTACTGCCAAGATTTTATGTGTGCATCTAACTGCAAGATTATGTATGGCTTTTTACCTTGCATGCTGTTTTCAGTGATAATTTCAGAGTTGTGTATTCCATTTGATGAAATCCAAACCTTATTGTGTGTGTTTGTTTCAATTCTAGTACCACATAGTAGCTTTGACAATTGACATTCGCTTGACACTGACAAATCTTTCTTACGTTTCCTTTGGATAATTCAGAGGATCATTGCTTTACTTAATGCAAAAAGGGGCAAAACTCGGGTACCACAGGCAACTGTAAATCCAGGATTTCTCAGCTCTGTAATAAAGAAAAGAATTTGAGTTAAACATAACCAATCCAGGATTTCTCAGCTCTGTAATAAAGAAAAGAATTTGAGTTAAACATAACCATTCTAAACGAAGTCATTGTGGCTTTTTAAAAAGTATCAGGTATCTTTTTTTTAACTTGTGAATTTTGATTATCATTATTTCTCTTAATAGCATCCAGATAATCAAGAGCTGAAAGAATTTGCTTCTACATCAGAAACCCCATCTGGGACAGAGAAAGAAAGCAGTATGGATGAAAGCTTTTCCATAGTGGCCAATCCTCCTCCTAACATCCAGAATGCACAAGCCTATGATGAATTTTGTGGAACTGACATTAGGTAATTTGTTGGGATTTTTTTAGCATAAGAACTCAAGTTGATCATAATTCCTCTGCTAAGCAGCATGTCAGTATGAAGAGTTCTACTGTTACCATGTGTTTTATACATGTTTAATTTTGAGTGCAAAGTTGAATTCATGCCTATTGTTTACAGCTGCATTAAGCAGGTAAAAAGTATTCTCCATCAGCAGATATAAATGTAGGTAGAAAACAGTGTACCTGTTGCATATGAAGTGAACTGTGCCTTGGTTGTTTATAAACTTGGTGATGTGGAAATAGAATCTAGATTTCTGATTAAGTGGATATTGCAATATTCTCAAAGAATTCAAATAAATTCCACTCTCTTTAGTGTAACTTTCCTTGAGTTGTGAGGTTCATGATGTTATTTTTTCCTGAATATGTAATCCAGATATATTGATATCTGTGTGTGTTAGAAAAATAGATATAAAAGGCAGTAAATGTTTTATTTGTTATTATCTTTCACTATCCTGAAGATAAAGTATACATAACCTGAACTCCTTTGTGACATTTCATCTTCTGTTGCACTAAAGAAAAAATAGATCTCCGGTATTGAAGAGATAGATGGATAGATAGATGGATGGACAGATGGACAGACAGACAGATAGATAGATAGATAGACAGACAGACAGATAGACAGACAGACAGACAGACATAGATCTTCAGTATTCTAAAAATAATCTAGTGTTTTGAGATGTTGCTGTGTGTCTTGTTTGACAGGGTTTTTTTATAAAGGAAATTTGTGAGAGGGAGATAAGTGTCACCTTAACCAGATGATTTTGAAGTCAGAACAGTTTGTCTTCCATTTTTGGTAGATCACGTATCTTGGTTATATTTTTCTGGAAACAGCCCACCTGAAAGAGTGTACCATTAATGACACTAAAATATCACAGCTATACCAAAATAAAAAAAAATTAAACTTGGTTTAAGTGAAACTCAGACAGAAAACTTACCTGAATATTGACTATATCACAGCAGTGTTTATTTTACAGTTATGTACTAGCCTGAAATTTGAAAGGAACAGCATACTTAAGCTAAGCCAGATACTTACATTGTTAATTACCTTTTGTAATTCCAATTACCAGAATGTCTACGAAGTCAGAATACTTTGATAAGAACGAGATAAATCAAGGAAGTTATTCTATGGCTCATATGACTGAATATCCTAATGAAGTAGGACCACTTGTTCAGCAGGAGTTAGATGTAACTCCAGAACGAGAAGGTTTGTATTAATGGTGTATCCTTTTACTATGGTCTGACATGTAAAACAGCAGGAGTTTTGCATGAATATGCTTATATATCCCTTTGTTTATTTAATCAAAAAATGAAAATAAGTTTTCATTGTTCTATTGAAATTATTTTATCCAGTTTATAACTAAATTATATACAATTGTTTTATCAAGACTTTCTGATCAGTTTTTCACTTTTGTAACTTTTTTTGCTATAGAGATACAACAATATATATTAACATGTTCTATTCTGTCATATGCTTTCATTCCAGACGTATTCATGCAACTATGCAAAACAATTTGAAAATTGTAAGAGCTGAGTATGCCGAAGTTCAGTTTATCATATTCATACCATTTTATTTTTTTCTCCAGGTGCATGCAGCATCACTAGTAATAACAAAAATTTTATGTTTGCTGAGACAGACTCTTTATTTTACACACTATTCTGAGTTGGAAGGGACACAACAAGGATCATGGAGTCCAACTCTTAAGTCAATGGCCCACATAGGGGATTGAACCTGTGACCTTGGCATTATTACAGCCAAGTTTTAACCAACTGAGCTAATCTCCTCTCTGAACACTTTACTTCTCACTAGGGAGAAAATGGACTAATGTGACCTGCTGTCAGAAATTGCTGTAATGCATGTAGATGTCTGATTTAGAGTAATTGTGTTTGTTTTGTAGAGGTCTTTGAGGAGCCATATGAAACTCCAAAGAGCTCCAATTGCTCCGTCAAGATCAAACCTGTAGCACATCATGGAGAAAAGGCAAGTTACCATAGAATCCTCATAGAGTCATGGGATGGTTTGGCTTGGAAAGGACTTTAAAGATCTCGTTCCACCTCCCTGCACTTTCCAACAGACCAGATTGTTTGGAGCCCCATCCAGCCTGGGTTTGAATGCTCCTCACAGATCCATACCTTCTCTGGGTAACTTACTCCAGTGCCTCACCCTCCCTCACGGTAAAGAATTTCTTCCGAATATCTAAACTAAACCCACCCTCTTTTGGGTTGAAGTCATTCCCCCTCTCCTATCACTGTATGCCCTCGTTAAAGGTCCAACTCCAGCTTTCTTGTTGGCTCCTGTAGGTACTGAAAGGCTGCTCTGAGGTCCCCCCAGAGCCTTCTGTTCTTAGGTTGAACAACCCCAACAGTCTCTGCCTTTCCAGAGAGAAGAGGTGCTCCAGCCCCCTGAGCATCTTTCAGGCCTCCTCTGGACCTGCTTTAACCAGTCTACATCCTTCTTATGCAGGGGGCCACAGAGCTGAACACATTGCTCCAAGTGAGTGTCCTAAGGACAGAGCAGTGAGGAGAATCCCACAACCTGCTGGCTGCGCTCCTTTGGATGCAGCCCAGGACATGGCTGGCTTTCTGGCAAGCACACGTTGCTGGGTCGTGTTGAGCTTTTCATCAGCCCTCATCCTCAAGTCCTTTTCTTCAAGGCTGCTCTCAGTCAATTCTCTGCCCAGTACTTGCACTTGGGTTTGCCCCATCCCACGTGCAGGAACTTTTGATCTTCATGATGTTTGCACAGGTCCATCTCAAACCTGCCACAATCCCTCTGAGTGGCATCCCTTCCTTGATCACACCACACAGCTCGGTGTCACCAGCAAACCTGCTGATGGTGCCCTCGATCCCACTGTCCATGTCACCAACAAAGCTGTTAAACAGTACTGACCCCTGAAGACACCACTTGTCACTGGTCTCCTCTTGGGACATCAAGCCATCGACTGCAACTCTTTGACTGTGGCCATCCAGCCAAGTTCCTCATCCACCAGGTGGCCCATCGACCAAATCCATGTCTCTCCAGTCCAGAGATGGGGATGGTGTGCAGAACAATGTCTAATATCTTCCACCAGTCTAGGTAGATGACATCTCTTGCTCTTCTCTCATCCACCAAGACTGTAACTCTGTTGTAGAAGGCCACCAGAACTTTCAGGCACAGTTTGCCCTCAGTGAAGGCATTTTGACTGTCACCTATACTTCCTTATTTTACATGTGCCTTGGGCCAGTTTCCAGAAGGATCTGCTCAATGGTCTTGCCAGGCACCCAGGTGAGACTGACTGGCCTGTAGTTCCCCAGTTCTTCCTTATTTCTGCTTTTAAAAATGGGGTTATGCTTCCCCTTTTTCATTCAGTGGTAACTTTAGCGAACTGCGATGACTTCTCAAATATGGTGGTTAGTGGCTTAGGCCCTTCATCTGCCAGTTCCCTCAGGACCCTCAAATGTGGGTCAGGTCCCATGGACTTGTGCAACTGCAGGTTCCTTAGACATTCTTGAACCTGATCTTCTGCAGCAGATGGTTCTTCATTGTCCCAGTCCCTGCATTTTGGTTTTGTGACTCAGGCAGTGTGGCTGGAGCACTTGCCTGTGAAAACCGAGGCAAAAAAGTCATTGAGTACCTTGGCCCTTTCCATATCCCAAGTAACTCGGACTCATATTCCCTTACAGATTGGGACCACATGTTCCCTAGTCTTCCTGTTGTTTCACTTGATGATCCTGGCCAGATTTAATTGTATCAGGGTTTTATCTTTCCTAAACTGATCCCTGGCTGCTTGGACAATCTGATATCCTTACCCTGTCCTTGCTTCCACCCTCTGTAGGCTTTCCTTGTGTTTGGCTTTGTCCAGGAGCTCCTTGTTCACCCATGCAGGCCCACTGGCATTTTTGCCCAACTTCCTCTTCGTTGAGCTGCATCACTCCTGAGGTTGGAGATGGATTTTTGAATATTAACCAGCTTCCTTGGGCCCCTCTTCCCTCCAAGGCTCTGCCCCATGGGACTCTAACAAACAGACCCCTGAAGAGGCCAAACTCTGCTCTCATGAAGTCCAGGGCAGTGAGTTTGTGGTGTGCCCTCCTTGCTGCCCACGGAGCTCAAACTCCTCCATTTCATGGTCACTGCAGGCAAAGCTGCCTTTGAGTTTCCTGTTCCCCACCAGCGCCACCTTGCTGGTGAGAACAAGGTCCACCATAGCACCTGTGTTCATTGGCTAGTCTGTGCCAAGGAGAAGGAGGTTATCAAAATGTTCCAAACCCTCCTGGATTGGTTGTGCCCTGCTGTGTTGTCCCTCCAACAGACAGCAGGATGGCTGAAGGTCCATGAGGAGCAGGGCTTGTGAACGTGAGGCTACTCCTGTCTCCATATAGTGGGGCCAATCTGCTCCACCCTTCTGGTCAGGCAGCCTGTGGCAGACCCCACTGTAGTGCCACCTGTCCCTGCCCTCCCTGTGGTCCTGAGCCATAAGCTCTTGGTCAGCTCCTCATCTGTCCCCAGGCAGTGCATCATGAAATATGTTCAGTGAACCATTAGAGTATCTCCTTACTTCTGATCTGTAGCTGTCCTCTGTTAAGTGTGTCATTTGGATTATTTTCTGTCAGATTTTCTCAAATGGGTGATTAATCATAAGTACATTTGCCATGGGCTGAAAAAGTAATACTTTACTGAAGCAGAAGGAATAGAAAAATTTACAAGTTTGGATGCATCTGTTTGTATGCCAGCAGGTCTCCATTTCAGATGTACATAGTCAAGAAGATCAAAAAATGGAAGAAACAAAGGAAGAAGAGGCTGAACAGAATGTGTGAGAGACTTTTTGTTGGTGTTTTTTTATTTAATTTATTTCATTTATTTAGTTAGTTTTAAAATCTCTCTATAATACAATATAAAATTATAGAAACAGTTCATAAACCTGGTTAACATAACATGTGTTTGAATAGATGAATGCTCAGTTTGATTTCTCTGAAGTTTTGCAAGGGAAGAAACTCTGTATTCTGTAAACACAGGATTCCTTATGTTTACCACAAGGAATATTGGTCTTTTGAGATATTTTCATTTATTTTAATGACAAAAAATCAATCTATTTTTAGTATATTTCAATTAGCTTTCTTTTAAATGGCTTAATTTTAGAAGAACTTAGAATCCTCTACTATTTTAAAATGACATTTGTGTTTTAACTGCATGTAAGAGGCACTTAAAAGATGTTATTATGGCATTGTTTTTTCTCTTAGAAATGCAGAATATAGTGATATTAACAGTTTTGCTTAAATTGGATTTTCTCTTCCTTTGTTCACTGGAATCAGCCTCTTTTTTTCCTGCTGTTTGCATTGAATAGCCAGAACTTTTTCAGTGCTTTTGTTTGAGTCAGTTTGTGATTGCTAGGGAGACAAAGCATGAATGTCAATATTTGCCAGCTCAGATTGCAGTGTAATGCAGTAATTGAAGTCATGCAGACCAGTATAGCTCTGATCAGGTGGCTTTCAGGTATTTCATCTCATACTGATCAAAATACTTCTTTGGGAGGTTATGCATATATTTATATACACACGTGTATATAAAATGAAATTAAGCAGCATAACAAATTACTGTAGTATTTACAATACTCTTTTTTCCTTTCTTTACAGCATGACTGAGGTTGTTACTAGCACTGTTTCTCATTCACTGTCTTTAAAACAAGATGCAGAAGTTCCTAGGTAAGAGAAACCTATACTGTTTTATGCAATAAAAGATGGACTACCCCTATTAAGTTTTCAGTTTGAAGTAATGTGCTATGTAGATTTGCTTACAAAATACTTGCAGGTGTAATACATTCTACCTGCAAACTAAGTAGCTTTTCCTGGAATCTTTTTGTACTGTAATCACTGAGGATCTTATACACTTGTGTATTGTCCACAATTCACAGGAATCCAACATGTTATTCCAGAGCAACTGGATTTCAAGAGACATGATAGTTTTCTTTTCTGGTTCCAGACAGAAGCATTACACAATATTAGTACAGAAGATATGTTGTTACATAAAACACCTGAACAATGGTATTTTAAACTTACGCTTACATTTTTACTAAATTATTAAAATTCCTATGTCCTACAGCAACTGATAGGTTCACATAAATATATACTAATATTTCTGTAAAGAGAGAGAATGTTGGACTTGGGAAAAGGGGTCAGGAGTCAGTCTCAGGCTTTCAGTTCTAGAACAATCCTCTAGGAGGTTTTTTCAGTTTAGAGGAAGATAAGAACCACATGTCCTTTTGGATTCCATTTTCATGCGCCTCTGATCTCTCTTCCTTCTCGAGCTTTTCATGCCAACATTTTTTTAAAAAGAACTTTGCTCAAACTTTTGACATTTCAGGCCATGCTTCAGGCACATTCGAATTGTCTTCCAGAAGATTTCCTGTGCCCCTTCACACCTATTATATATCCAAAAAGTTTTCAGTTTTACTCATTAGCCATTGCTTTATACTTCTGTTTCTTCACATGCTTGGAAGCCACTCTGTACCACTGCAAAAAGTCCTCCAAAGGTTGCCCATACCCATAGCAATGTCAGCATTTTTCCTAAACGGAAAAGGGCCTTCTTTATAGCTTAATGTAAATCCCAACCCTGTCTTCTTCATGTTAGGAATTCATTTACTTGATATTCTTTACCTACTAAAAGAGTTTATTATCATTGTGGGAAAGTTTAATGTGTCATCTGATATGTGCTATTTTAATTCTAAATGTGTTTTTTTAATCTGAAATTTTGTTGTTGCTTATTAAGTCCAAATATAAAAAAGTTTATTACTTAAGTGAAAGGGAATCTGCCTTCTGCTTTATTTCATCTAATAAGGTCCTTCATTTTCCATCAACTGTTTGTCATTTTTTCCTGCTTGTTTCTATAATGAAGATAATATTTCAGATATGCTTGTGGGTAACAAATTATACATAAATTACTTATTTACTAGTGTTTTTCATTCAGCATTTTAAGAAGCATTAGGAAAACATAGTCTCTGGCGAAGATTGTGCAGTGTTAATTATTAAATTGTTTCTAAAGATTAATTATGTTTTTAAAAAACAGATACCTTTAAATCTTTTCTGGATTGATTCAAGACAGCCTTATGTAGGTATTTTGAACTATGAATGTTTTTATAGTTTTGTTCTTCCTCTTCTGAAGTAATGTAGACATCTCTGTGAGTGATCACCAGCCGCCTCGGACTGTTGTGTCAACTGTCCCAAGCGCTGCCTCCCTTACCTCTGTTTGTGCAAACAAGCAAGAAGCCAAGGCAGAAGCCCCTACAGAAGAGAAACCAAACACATCAGAAACTGTCAGGCAGATGCTCCAAGATGAAATGTTTAAATTAGTTCAGGTGAGAGCATCTCATATTTTAGAAGAGCTTTCACATTACAAACCATGTTATTTAAAACCATGGAGGTAATTACTGTTTTAAAGGCATTCTGTGTGTGGTGGTTTTTGAAAGAGATTTCCAGTTCCACATTAACCACTGTGAAAATTTATATTAGACTTAACTCTTGCTTTTGACTCAAGAAAATGAATGATAAGAAAAGTTTGTGTTTTAGTTTACATAACTCAGAGTGCTCTAGTAGAATACATAAGGAAAAATTCTGATGCTGTAATAACTTTGCACCTATACTAGGATTTGTGTTAGTACATTGAGCCAATTTAAAGTGACCTTACATTTACTGAAACTTCACAAAAAAAGTGAAGGAATTTGCCTTGCTTTAGCATAACCTGACTGTGGCAGGTATCATTGTATCTTAAAAGAAATTCCAGTACCATAAACAAATGAATCATTATTGAAACTTTGAGATTTTTTTTATTTTGTCAGCTGTTTTTACGGGGTGAAGAGCAGCTATAACATAGCTGAAACTTAGAATTTTTGCTAAGATTCCTGTTAAAGTTGTTGTTAACTTTTGCATGTGTGTTTTCAGCTACAGCAGATCAACTTCATGAGTTTAATGCAAATAGTGCAATCATCCTTTGCCAACGTGCCGAACGTGCAGCAAATGTTGCAGCAGCATCAATCTGTTCATGTGGCTGGGGTCCAGCCTGCACACACTGCCCAAGTCAATGGTTCTCCAAAAACACAGCTTCCCACTCCAGAAAATAAAGGAAATCCTGGTCAAAAGAGCTGTGATTTTCAGCCAAGGAATAGTGTAGAAGATGAAGGCAACAATGGCCATGTAGAAGTATGTATATCCAAGTGTTGTTTCTGAAGAATGTTCAGTGTATCTGATGTGTTACCTATCCTGTTGAATTAGGAAATGTGTTTGTAGTAACTGGTGTAGACAAAACTGCTTTTGTGCATATTTTTAGTGCATGGTTTGTGTGTAAATGCTGGTTTGTTTCATTTTTTGATTTAGAATCATCTGGATGTGGATGCCTCTTTAACACTACTTGAAAGCAACAGCAAAGAAACAGGATTTACATCACCATCCCAAGACTTGCATTCTTCAGTGCCTAATAAACCATTTCCTCTCCTAGCCCCTTCCTCAAACATCCGGAAAACAGTGGAGCTTATCCCTGTTGAAAAGAAAACGAGTTACTCAAATGGATTTCCTTTGCTTAGGCTCAAATCAAGTTATTTCAAACCAGCACTTTTACATCCAATAGAAATGTCATCAGCTTTTGCCAGACCACCCCCAGTACCACGAGTAGCTTGGAGTTCCTCAGATCCCTCATGGAATCATCAGTCATCCTACACAGCAACAAAGAGTAAGGCAGAAGAAGATTTCAGTAGGAGTAGATATGATCCTGAGATCCCAAGGCAAATGCAGGAGGAGGAGAGGAGATGGGCAGCACCAGTGCACAGGGGACCTCCCAAACTCCTGAACCTGGGTCAGTGTGAAGGGCAGCAGGAAGTGCCAGCTGGGCCACAGGTCTCTGCAGATGTGGATGTGTGCAGAGCACCCACTACGCGGAACCTGGCTGGTATTCCTCTGCTGCACTTGCAGCTTGACCCAGGACCCAGAGTTCCACCCGCTGTAAAGCAGCCAATCACTACAACTTTAATACCTGTTAAACCTGCAACAAAGGATGCTGACTCCAGAGAGACACTGCAGGATGCAGGAATACCACTACTTCAGGTGAATTTACATCAAAAAAAGAAGGTACTGGATTTTAATAATATCATTTTCTAAGTTGTAGTGGTTTTTTTCATTTCATGGTTTCTCACTTATGACAAATAAGTGTGTGTTTCCAGAGTATGGAATTTGGAAGTGTTCAGCAGAGTTACCAGGAGGGATCTAGACCTAGGGATACCAGTTTATTTGCATATCAATATGAGACAGGCTGCAAGCTTGAAAGTGTTTTTAATGGTGTTACATTGATTCCACATTCCACAGTTCATCACCATTCAGCCCATTAGTGACTATTCTTTGCCCATCAGAATGCAAAGAATTTACGCTCTAAAATACTGAATAATACAGAAGTAGATCTGTTTTTTTGAAAAATGATACTATTTATAGAAATAGAATGCAGTGACAAATCCTCTTTTGTAGTGCAAAAATGGGATGCTAAAAGGCTTGGTAAAAACCCCTTATCTTATGGATGCTGAGAACGTGGTGTTTTGACACGTTTCTGGTAGATGCTTAATAAGATTGTGCATTCTGGTTGAAAAGAGTGGAAATGCTTGTCCTTGAAAGGTGCTTCTTCAGTCCTTGTCTACATTGCACAGTTTATACCTTCATTCTGCGCTACATATGTAAGAAATACAAAATATTAGTGAAATATGTTCTGTGGAGAAAATTCTAGTTTACTTTCAGAAAATAGATCACACATGTAGGTATCAGCAGAGGTTCTGGTCTGATGCTGTGAATATTACATTTCCATTTTCTTTAAAAATTGCTGCAGGGGTTATATTTGTATAACTGAGATCCAGCTGGACCTGCTCTTTTCATCCAGTCTGACTGGGACTCCCCTTTCTGTTTCTTCTGTCTTCTTTCTCTCTCTGAACCCTTTTAGGTACCAAGACTCATCCCATTTCAAGATCTCATAGCATTTGAACAACGCCACCAGCATCCTTTGGTGCCCAATACTTCCTTTGAGCAAGATCTAACTGAACCTATACAGCTACTGAAAACCAACATTGAGCCATTTGAGCTGAGAGGTGTGCAGAACAGAAAAAGGCAAGCCAAACTTTCAAAGTGGGAACTTCATTTTGAAAGACTAACAAGACTAACTGCTAACCTGTACCTTCTAACTTTGAGATCAGAAGGGTGGGACTTAATTCTGTCAGCACAGTAAAATAGGAAATGTTAGCAAAAACAGAGCAGAAGTATATCAGTAAGGTGTGAAGGAGTTTTTGCTGTCAGCAGACTGCTATCAGTGTTTTAAAGTCTAAAGTTACCTGACTGCTACACGCTGTTTATGAAAAGCTTTGCTGTTTACACACGATGAATCTTAACAGGCTGCTGTCTGTGCTGCATGTAGTCACTGTTAGTAATCTTCAGGAAGGAAAGAGTTATGCTCTTTCAGTGTCATTCAATACCTAGGATGCTTTTTAATATAGACAGGGATTAATTAGCAAAATTGCTGCTGAAGCAGTATTTTCTTTGTTAGATATGTTTCCATTATTTATGAAATTTGTTTTATTTGTTCTTAATTGTTCAAGCTGCTTACACATTCTATTCTCACAGAATGGGGATAGAATGTTCTAGAACAGAACACTTACTTTCTTCTGATCGTGGTTCTTTTAACTGACATTGGGGTACACAGGCTCAAGATGAGTTTTTCACTGTTAAGGTGAAAACTTTTTGCACAAGTAATTGCAGACAGAGTTTAGAATTCATGTTTTGATATTATCTGAGGGAATGCTTGAAGCTACAGTTGCTGTCTTATAATCTACTTATCACATATTGAATAAGAATTGCAACTTTTTGAGTAAAATAGG
>JAOXXN010000364.1:11572635-11584776 GCA_026770055.1 Myrmophylax atrothorax | reverse complement strand
CTTCCTTCCTTCCTTCCTTCCTTCCTTCCTTCCTTCCTTCCTTCCTTCCTTCCTGCCTGCCTGCCTGCCTTCCTGCCTGCCTGCCTTCCCGCTTGCCTGCCTCCCTCAAAGTGAATCAGTAAAAGAAGCGTGCCCTCATGAGGTTGTGTGCTATGCTGGCTGTGGTATGTGCCTACGGTGGGGTCTCCCATGCCAGACAGGTCTCAGATGAAGGGTCAGACAAAGTGTGTCCATGGGCAGGATGGGCTCACTAACCCTCTGGCAACCATCCTAGGAGAAGGACAACTCTAACTCCAAACCCAGTCAGATGTAGCTTGCTTAGCCCTGTAAGGCTATCCATCTAAGAGAAGGATACTCTAACTAAACCTATGTCCTGAGACCTTTGCTGTCACTGTCCAAGCTCTCTAGGCCTGGTAGATGAACCTTAGAAGTAAAAGGTGGGGCCAGTTCTGTGTACGCTGTACCTCACCCAAAATATCTATTGCACAGGCTCGAAGGGTTCACCAACATCACAAAGCCCTGTAGCCACGTGTGAGGTTAGTAGTGGCAAGTGATAAGATGCACTGGAAGCTGCAGACCCAATGCTGTATGCAGGCAGTTTAGAATAATGGTCGCTGTAGACTGACCCCAGAGAAGAGAGTCTGGTTTGGCAGCATCCTGAATGACCAAGCAGCCTTTTTCAAGGAGGGCACTGCTTGCTCCACACAGAGAGGGGCCTAGAAAAGGTGGCATAAACAAAACTCCTCTCCACCCATCACCCAGTTGGCTAACTGTGGCCAGCAGGCAACTTCTGATGCAGTCAAAGAAAGACAAAGAGACAAAGGCATAGAGCTGCCTCCAAAGGTGTGTTCAAATTGACACTCGCATGTTGGAATATCAGAACCATGCTTGATACTGTGGACAGTGGACATCCTGAGCATCATTCTGCCCTGCTTGCCCATAAACTGTCACAACTCAACATCAACATTGCTGCTCTCAGTGAAGTTGGTCTTCCTGAGGAAGGCAACCTTAAAGAACATGGTACAGGATACACACTCTACTGGTCAGGCAAACCCAAAATCAAAAGTCACCTTTCAGGAGTTGGCTTCATGATTAATAGTCCATCGCATCTAAACTTGAAAATTTATGGACAGGTCATTCCAATCACATTATCTCCTTATGCCTCCCACTATGCAACAAGCAACATGTTCTTTTTAGCATATGTGCCCCAATTCTCCAAGCTAACCCAGCGGAAAAAGACAAATTCTACAGCAACTTGCACCATCTCACCCAAAAGGTTCCTGCAGATGATAAGATCATAATCCTTGGTGACTTCGACACCAGAGTAGGAAAGAACTCTGAAGCCTGGAAAGGAGTACTGGGCAAGCATGGCATTGGCAACTGCAACGACAATGGACATCTGCTGCTAGAGTTTTGTGCAGAGCAGCAGCTCACCATCGCCAACACTATCTTTCAGCAGAAAGACAGCCTGAAGACAACCTGGATGCATCCTCGATCCAAGCACTGGCACCTCATTGACTATGTCTTAGTGCAACGAGAAATGTTGGCAAAGTCCATCATACCTGAGGGATGCCTGGGGCAGAATGTCAAAGAGACCACCACCTTGTGTGTTTCTTTTGGCAACACAGAAGTATTTCATTTTTCATTGTTGGAAGAAAAAAACCAGGAAAGTAAGGTTTATTTTGAAAACAAAACAAAACAAAAAGTAGGTTACAAAAATAATCAAATAGGTTTACAAACACATAAATTTTCAGGTGAACTAACTACTGGCAATCTGTAGTAATAGCAAATAAAAACAGGTAAGAAAATTACCACTAACTTTATGATTTATGTCCAGTTTTACTATTAATCTTGAAAATAAATTTGTTGCAATCTATGTATGAAATCAATGGGAAAACTGACATCAAATACATTTTTGTCAGCGAGTACGCACTACACTTTTGTGGCCTTAAAAGAGCACAATAAAAATTTGTTTTCTGAAACCGTGTATCTGCTGATGCCTCTGAATTATGATTCTGTGACTATTTGATTCTTGTTAAAATTTATTAATCCAGTTTAAAAAAAAATAATAAAAAGTCACTGCTTTGAATCTAAAAGAGAAAAAAACTGATTTATTATGTAAAAAAGGGGGCTAGAGAGAAAAGTCTTCTCTAGCTCACATGAGATACTCAAGGTCATTTTGAGTATACCCTGAGACATTCTGGGGTGAATTTGGGTCATTTAGAGGTTACTGAATGTCATGTTGGGGTTACTCCGGGTCATCTTGGGGTTACTCCAGGTCATTGGGGTTACTGTGGGTCAAACTCACTTTTGGCCGAGCACTTTGGGGTTACTTTAGGTCAACCATCGAGCAGTTTGGGGTTATTCCAGGTCATGTTGGGGTTACTCCAGGTCATTTTGGGGTTATTCCAGGTCATGTTGGGGTTACTCCAGGTCATTGGGGTTATTCTAGGTCATTGGGGTTACTATTGTCCATTCAGGCTTCTGCAAATGAAACTCTTTCTATGCAGATATTTTTGGGGTTATTTGAGGCACTGCAGTTCATTTTTTGTTGTTCTGGTTTTCTTGGGTGCTTCTCTAGATCATTTTTGTTTTACTCTTCGTCATGTTTGGGTTACTTTTTGTCACTGGGTTTCTCTGGGTAATTTTGGGATTACTCCAGGAAATTTTGGTGTTATTCTGTTTCATTTTGGGCATCACTCTTGGTAATTTTGGGGTTACTCTGCATCATTGGGCTTACTCTGGGTCATTTTGAGGTTGCTCTTAGTAATTTTGGGGTTAGTCTTGGTTCTTCATGTCATCTCAGTAGTACCAGTTTTCAAATATGAGTCTCACCCATGGGAGAAGATAAAAGTAACAATTTCGAGTGCCTTTTTATTTATCTTTTAAGATCTTGAGTTCTAAATTAATTTATTAATTTTGTTTGATTCTCCCTCTCTTTATTCTATTTACTTTTTAGATTGTTTTGGCAAAGCAAAAGTGTTTCATTTTTCATTGTTGCAAAGGACAAAAAAGGAAAGTGAAATTATTTAAAAATAATCAAATTAAACAAACAAAAATACCTCAAGTAGGTTATGAAAATTGATAGCATAAAACACCTCAAAAGAAATAACTGCTTGGAAGCTTTTTGTCTTGTTTAGCAGCAAAGGTTTTTATTGACAACATTGGAGGCAAAGCCAGTTCATACTGGGTAAAAACTTGCCTAACTTGTTTGTGTAAAATGAGCCATTTATAGTCTTAAGTTCATAGTTAACACTTTCTAATTTCCATAGTAATGACTGGGCAAAATCATAGGCAGAGCTTTCCTTTTGGCTTCAAATTTGGGTAGTGGTCTCTTGACTTCATCCCTCAGGTGGTCTTGAAGCATCTTCATCACTGTTGGACTTAGGCGTTTTCTTTGTTTGAAGACTTGACCTGTCAAACTTGTAAAACCTTGACTCTAACTTTACAAAATCTTGGATGTTTATCATTTTATCCTATTGAAATGTCTAGCTTAGTTTAATGTATGACTTCTAATCTATGGTACACTGGTTTCTATAATTGCTAGATGGTCTGTACCAGAAAAAAGTGACTCCAGCACTTCATGCTGTTCATGAGTTAAGCAGCCTTGCTAAGCAAACAACATTTTGCCAAGCAGAATTAGAAATTTCACAAAACTAGGGGTTTTTTTGGTCACTTTTCTCTTTCAAGTCCACAGGCTTTATGTAAAATAACCTGAATGTTCTCATTTTAAGCATGAAAGAAGAAGGATTTTAGCTTGTTCTTACAGGCCTGTTCTACATTACATTAGTAACATCTTTTTTTCCCCTACATACCTTCAAGGTCTTTAGAAGATCCCCTGCAAGTTACTGGTCCGAGTGGTGCTACTGACATTGCTAATGATCCTTCAGTACAAAGTGACGTGTCTCTGTCAGAGCTGGGCTTTACAAAAATACAAGCCAAGAAAATCTCTAGGTAATACCATGGCTGGTTTTTATTGTGTGTTTGTTAAATCATTTTAACCCTAGTTATTCTTCTCATAGCTCAGACCTGTAAACAGTGGAAATAAGTGTGTGATTAGAGTTCATGTTGGTGGGACTAGTACTAGAACTGTTCAATAGCCACGAGTTTACTGGCTTGTGAAATGTGCTAACTGTTTCCTAATTTTCTGTTTCTATTATTTTTGGTTTGAAATTCTTTCTTTTTTTGGTCTTTCTTCTACCAGGTGTAGGCTGGAGCAGGAATCTCTGTATACAGGAGATTCAGTTCAGCTGATGGACTGGGGCCTTCTAAAGCAGTTCTGAAAGACAAAACAGGAATTTCCTGTCAGTGTCACAGCAGGTGCAGAAGCTTCCAGCCCTAGACGCCAGCTTGTTACACTTCCCTTCCTGCTGGAGGTTTCTGCACCTCCTGACTGTCAGTGACAAAGTCAGCTGTGTTCTGTCCTGAGGGAGGTCAAACCAACAGCTTTTCCGACTCCTGTTTGTGATATCAATTGCTGACAAGGCAAAAATTTACTGGTTCTGGTTGCCAGTCTGCTGCATTGGTGCCACAGATCACACCAGTTTAAGCTCTGGTCCTATTACCTGAATGTAATTGACAACTAGAAGAAAAAAAAATCAGAAATGTGTTGGATATTACTTGTGTGGGAGGATGTTATAAAGTAAAATTTTGCAGAAGAAATTTTCCCCTCTTGTTTATTACTTATGCTCCCAGCTGAGTCAGAATTTTAAAGGGTTTGCAGTGTTTTTATTATACCGTGTGTGGCTGCCATTGCTTGCAATTTACAGGATGATTTCTTGCTCACATCTGCTCTCAGGGTTCATGGTTCTGCTGCTGGACTTTCTCAAAGAACAGAAAAGGAGAGGAAGGAGATTCAAACATGGATGAAAAGAAAGCAAAAGGAAAGAATGAGAGAATATATGAAGAAACTGGAAGAACAAAGACAGAAAGAGCGTAATCCATTCAATCTCAGAAAGAATGTGGTAAGGATAATGGGAATTTTAAGAGTGACTGGTATGTATAGTAAAAGTATCAATTATTCAGGTTAGATAATACAAAGGCTGACAGTGATTTTTTTCCCCACTGTTTTAATATTGGGGTTTTGTATGTATTATTTTATTGGAACTGACAGGTTTGAATCAGGAAACACTCCTCTCTCAGAACTTTTTTGACTTCAAATTTATTTAGTAAATACAAGTTTATGGCCTGATAAATCTGTTCTGATCTGCACTGTGCTGGAAATAACTGGAGGGAAAAGGTACAAAGGCTGTTCAGAACTAATTTCCCAATCAGTAATAACTCTGAAAATGTGCACTTGTCATCTTGATGCCTTAAGGACCAGAAAGGCCCCTGCAGAATCAGGGGAAGCTCTGGGGTTACAGGAGATGAGACCCAGTAACAGCAAATACATCCCTGTACTTTTTACTTGTTAGCTGAACTCAGGGAATGCTGTAAATGCTTTGAGGCAGAAGCTCTGCTTGTTTTTACTCCCAGGTAGCAAACATGTAACACGCACAAGTTTCCTGTTACTGAAGAATTTGACTGCATTCACTTTTAGGAAGTAACAGATCCCATCTTTGTGAAATACATTGTTTCCCCTGGTTTCAAACTGCCTTTCAGAATGGAATTGGGCTGCTTTTTATACACACTTAGAGAGAAATGATTCAAGAAAAGTAACTCCTGCTTCTCTCCCCTTCCTATGTTGCCAACCCATAAATATATACTTGATGCTTTAGTCATGGGCTTTTCTCCTGAAATCATTAGTGGAGGCATTCCCAGCTTTGGTTTGGTGTGGGGTTTGCTTTTTTTTGTTTGGCTGGTTTTTTATTTGTTTGGTTGGTTTTTTTAAGAAGAAAATATTAAAAAATTCAAATTGTACTCTAGCAAACATGGGTCAAAGTGCAACCCTGACCTGTTTTTTGAATCAGTTATTATTAGGAACATCATTGATTTTTACCAAATTTAAAGATGAGGCCATTTGCAACTTTGAGCTTGATAGTGACATCTCCCTAGGAATGTTAATGTTTTAGAACATGTGACCTATGGAAGAGGTGACAGCAAGCTTTCTGTGTATTTTTAGAGCCTGGAAAGTTACAGAGACATTCTTACCTGAATTTTCTGGTAGGGCTGTACACTTTCATCCTCTTTTTCAATCTAAGGAGTGTCTTAAGCAATAACTGAAGTTAAGTGAGTACCTTTTGCATGAGAGAGTGGAGTGAGACCACAGTACATAATAAATTAATGATTTTTATACTCTTTCTTACACAGCATTATAGTCCTACTTCAAAGGATATTAGAATGTTCCAGAAGAGGAAAGAAGAAAAAGATAAGTAAGTTGCTGTAAAAATAACTTGTGATATCCTTATCTATATATTAACCTCCTAGTGTTTAAAAAGAGGTAGCTTTAACTATCTTGTCTCTGAAACTTCAGATATGAATGATATTTCAACTAAAAGCATAAATAATTGGTGTTCACTTCACTATTTAGGAAAACCTGAGCATGTTTCATGCTTTGACTGTATTTTTCACTTCCCAAATATCATTGTTTCTTATTTTTTTCCCTGACACTGACTCATTCATGCTGTCACACCTATTGTTAAGAAATGTTTTATCTTTTTGGGATTGATCTTAAAAGGCTTAGTATGTCTTCTGTGAAGTGGCAGAAAGTGTTTTTCATGTAGCCTTACCAGACTGACAAGCCAGCTGCAGTGAAATGAGTGACAGTGTGAGGTAATGTGCACTGTTATTTCTCCACAGAGCCTTGTTATCTGAGCACCACAGAATGAGAATATCACAGGCCCTTTCTCTGATGAATGAGATGTTATCTGAAACAGTGATGTCACCAGCAAATGACCGTAAAACTGTGTCCAGCACAGGATCCCCTCAGGTGTACAGAAGGCCTATGGCACTGAGTAAAGGGTAACAACTCTGAAGCATTAAACTTGGTCTAGTATATTGGTGTCTTTGCCACACCAAATTTGTCTGCAATTTCTTACTGGATTAGCTTGATAGAAACTTCTTACGCTGGCAGGAGTCAGTGATGCCATTTGTTTGGATCCCAGGAATCTCGAGTTCCTGTATCAGTCTTGTTACAACCAGTACTGCGCATCTTAGGGGAGCCATTAAAAATGCCTTTTGGAGCACAGAATGAGCCAACTCTGGAGTCAGGGCTGTAATCAGTGTCCTAACCTGTTCCACCCAACATCAAATCCTTCACAGAATGGGTTGTTAAACATTGGAATGGGCTGCTCAGGGAGGTGGTGGAGCCTCCATCCCTGGAGGTGTTCAGGAAGGAAGTGGACATGGCACTTATTGCCATGGCCTAGTTGTGAAGGTGGGGTCAGCCAAAGGTTGGACTCCAGGTGTTTGTTGCAGTATAGCTTTTCTTCTATATACAATTTTATGCCTTTCAGAATAATAGGAGAAACTCTGTATTTCAGGTAATCCTGTAATTTCCAGACTTAATTATTTCTGCTTCTCTGTTTAGGTGCAGTACCTTTTTGTAGGTACAATTCCATTGAACTGAATGCAGTCACTGCTGTGCAGAGCTGGTAGTGGTGTCCAAGGGAAGCTGAAGTGTATCAGCCCTGCCAGGGTCAGACATGCTAAGGATTGTCATGCAGGAAGCTGCCTTAGGAGTGGCAGTAACTGATGAGTTTTGTGGGACCCAAACTGGCTCTTTGTACAGCCAGCTGGGTATGTCTTCACTGTAATTGCCAGCAGTTCTGTTTCTGGTGAGACTTACTGGGCCCAGAAGCAGCAAGTGGTGCTGATCCTCCTCAGGCTTTTATACCTTGTCTGAATCAGCCCTGTTAGGTCTAAGCTGTGTGGAGGAATTATATGTGGTGGACAGGAGTAAGTATTTAAGCTCTGTTGCTGTGTTTATGTTTTTTTTCCTGTCACAGAGGTTATCTGAACAGTCCTGTTCTGTCAGAAAGGAGCAGAACTGCTGCCAAACCCAACTTTGGTCAAAGAACACACCATTCCACCCCAGCTCCTGGTATAACACAGTTCAGGGGTAAGAAGGAACTTCCTTGTTGAAGGCCCATACTGAAGATGATCTTCAAGTTATTGCTGGATTTTCTGCCTGTGTAGAAAATCAGTCTTAGAATTCTGGAGGTTTCCTGTTCCAAGACTTTTGCAACTGTATTGTTGTTGACCTGTTAAATGATGAGAGTTACCTTTCCTTATCAGCTCTCTTTAAGTGCAAAATAGCTTAAATTGCCATGGCAAGAGTAGTGTGTAATCCAGGAAGCAAACTCTAGATTAAAACTTTTAAGCATCTTTGAGGATATTTGATTTGCGTTTTAAAGAAGAAATGCTTTCTTTGTCCTTCCAGGAAACGTCGGAATGGCCCTACAGAAAAGTACTTCCAGACGAAGACTGAGAAATGCTACGAACTGTCCTGTTAATTCTGGAGACTGTAAGTTCCACAGAGAATAACATAGTGCTGTTCACCTACATAACACAGGGGGGAAATAAGACACAGAGAACACATTTCAGAATTGTCTTTATTAACCCTTTGTACAGTATCTGTATAAGATTTGATTTTGTCATAATGTTAGCTTGGAAAAATTTATGACTAAACAAAAAAAAACCCTTGGATTTTAGTGGTACTCTTTTTCATGCCAATTCTGTGTAGGTTTGGATCCACAAAAGTTTCCTCTCATAAATGTTTCCTTCTAACCAAATTCTTTAACTGATATAGTACTTGTGAACAGCAGCAGAATTTCTGATCAGGCAGAAAAGAATGAGGAGAGAATCAATCTGAAACTTAGGAAATACTGTGAGTTGATTCCATTCTGCCTTACACCAGTTACACTGTGTCATGATTGGGTCAGTCAGTTGTCAGTGTATTTGAGTTGGCAATGCAGGAAATTGAGACAAGCAATAGTAAGCAGAAAGGCACTTTTCCTGAATCACTCTCCTCTACACATATGGAAAGTAATTTTCCTCCCCCTTTCCATACACCCTTTTTTTAAACTTTATAAACAGGTTGATCTTTCTCTGATTTCCTGGCACCTTCTTGTGTCTGTTTTTCCTGTGTATCCCCTCACTGCTAAGGGTTTCATTAAAATTTCCTGTCTTCTAAGAGGCACAAATCCAGGATTTGTTTAGTTTAGTCCTTTGTCAAATAGTGAAGCAATGTCCCTCTTTGGGGGACTGCACTGCAGAATCTGGGTGCTCCAGGTCCTGTTCCACTCTGTGTTCTGCCCTGGGAGGACATTTGGGAGCATGTGGCTGGAAGGGGCCAGCAACCTTTTCTTCCTATCACCCCACTGCAGTTCAGGATAGCAGGACATGCTCTTTTCACATGGATTTGCACACAGCTTAAATTCTTAGAACTTGCAGCTTCTGTTCTTGGAGAAGTTTAAAGAGGTTCAAAGGAAAACAGCAAGAAGTGTAAAAGTGCTCTGGTTGGCCTGTTTTCTCCTCAGCTGCCGAGTACAGAGTCAGCAGAACCTCAAAACAAAAGCCCCCACAAGTTGGCACTGCAGTTCAGACAGAAGGTACTGATCAAGAGACTGATCGAGACATAGGAAGCCCTTGGACTGTGCCTGATGATATCCAAAGAATACTTCAAGACAGTCATGACTCCCTGTTTCAGGTAGAATGTCTACTTATACAAGGACCTATTTGATACTTGCCACTTAACTCCTTTTTTATTTCTACTTTATTTAAAATGTGGTTCTGTGTCCAAAATGTGTGGGTGGGATAGATGCAGAAGGATGTAAATGATGGTGCTTCAACTGAACTACATTTTGTCTTTACAAGCAAAGTCATTCTTGTGAGCCTTGAAATTGAATGTTCTTTTTAACAACTGCACAGGCACTTTGTCTGTCTGGGCAGCAGACATGGGTGGGAGCACATAGATTGGAAAATGGATTGCATTTGTTGCAGAATAATCACATAACTTGATTAGGACATGTTTGAAAAGAGTGGAATCATTCCTGCTGTGATTGTTTCTACTGATGATGGACTTTGCAGCTCATGTCCTGTCCCTCCAACAGGACTCTGCTCTGCATTGTGCCAGTCTCTCTCCTCCCAGCAGTGTCAATGCCGGCAGCGTTTCTGGGAGCACGGGAAGTATCCTCAGCAAGCTGGACTGGGATGCAGTTGAGGCTCTGATAGCAAATGTGGAAGATGAGTGAGAATTTCTCAGCCACTGTGCATTTCCAAACACAGTTGCTGGTGTTTGGTTTCACTTTTAAAACCAAGAATTGTTCTACTTAAAATGGACTGAGGCTTGCATTGGCTTCCTTCTCAAGCAGCATGGAAACTCACTGCTTTCAGTCTCAGATGAAATTCAGTTCCTTAATGTGTAGTTTGCTTTCCATGTGTCTTCAGGTCAAGAGGAACTAAATATAGTTGGTAAGGGCAGGCCATCCAGGTCAACTGCTTTACACAGAAACATTCACACATACAAAAGATGTTTTTCTATTTTAAGAGCACTGCACAACTGTTTTGCCTTTGTATTTAATGTTTAACATCATTCTGAAGTTATTTTTGTAACAGGATGGTTGTGATAAACTGATTTAATAAAGGTGAATTTATTCTTTTCTGCTGTAAATGAGTTACACATGGAGCACTTCCATTGCTGTGGAACACTCGGACTGTACGTGGGCACGTGCACTACCCTTGCACTTTAAACCTTTCTTGGGCAGTAGTTTAGAGAAATCTTAGAAGAGTCTGAATGGTTGAGAGAGTACAAATAGTCAGGCAGCAATAGATGAAATACAGGCTTTTGTTAGGAAAATCAGACAGCAGTTTAAGACACAAAGGACGGGGTAAAGATCAATATTGCTGTTCATCCATCTCTATGATGTGCTGTTTAGAGCTCCTCTGGCAGCCCCCAGAGGTTTGTGGAAAAATATCCCATATGTTCAGTGACCATCAAGTAGTTGTAATAGTCTGAACAGATGCAGCTGTGGTGACTCTTTCCCAAGAGCAGAAGTTTTTATTTTTGTAGTGAGGAAATCGGAATTTTATCACAGAAGTCAGAAGTGTATAATTTCCAATTATTGTCACCCTAAACTGTAATACTTAAAAAAAACCCCAAAACTTGAATGTTTGTGAGTGAAGCTGCATCTTGGCAAACATTAAGAAAAAAGGTTCAGAGAAAGGCTGTTACAGTATTACACACATACAAGGATAGGACTGACAGTTCCTGGAGGCTCAGAGGTCAAAGCTGTCCATGCTTTATTAGCAGTGCTCAGAACTTGTAGCAGCTTCTCTAGAGGAGTGATGAGAGTGCAAAACTCAGTTTTGGGTGCGATCATCTCCAAAGGGAAAGGGCCAGTACCTTCAAAGAGTCAGTCCAAAGCATGAAACTAACTTTACTCAGTGTCATTCTGTCTTTTTCTAGAGTGGCAGCAAAGAAATCATCAGGAAGTGCCTGTGAAAAATACTGTTTTAGCCAAGTGTGAAAGTGTCCTGATGCCCCAGCCAGCTCTGAGAAGGAAGAGAAGGCAGTCAGTTCATTTCATCCTAACAGTGATGGAGGAAGTACTTTGAGTTTCTCCTGTGCTCCATAGCATCACAGATCACTTGAGCAAGGGCGGAGAGTTCAAAGCCTTCCTGATGAGGACGTCAGCGCTAAACTTGTGCTTTGCCTGAGGCGTGGTGGCAGCAGATGTAGCAAAGCCCATTGCTGGGATTGGGAGCTGTGGGAACCAGGCAAAGACAGAGGTTGATGGGAATGCTGCCAGCACAGCGAGCCCTGGGACACATGGCTTGGGTCAGGTGCCCTGGGAGCCACCTGAAGGTCCCACTGCTGGGATCAGCTCCCAGTCACAGGGACTCGGGCTGTGGCAGCCTGTGCTGGCACCTGTTGGCTGTGGGCAATGCCATGGCCTCAGTTCTCCTTGCTGAGGTTGGGTGCCATGGCCACCATCCTCACAGCGTGTTCCAAAGGCAGCAGGGTGCCATGGCAACCAGGCACTGAGATACATTGCTAGGGACCGGTGCCATGGCAACCAGACACTGAGATACATTGCTAGGGGCCAGAGCCATGGCAACCAGGCACTGAGATACATTGCTAGGGACCGGTGCCATGGCAACCAGGCACTGAGATACATTGCTAGGGACCGGTGCCATGGCAACCAGGCACTGAGATACATTGCTGGGGACCGGTGCCATGGCAACCAGGCACTGAGATAC
>JAOXXN010000364.1:11557895-11572312 GCA_026770055.1 Myrmophylax atrothorax | reverse complement strand
AGACACTGAGATACGTTGCTGGGGACCGGTGCCATGGCAACCAGACACTGAGATACATTGCTAGGGACCGGTGCCATGGCAAGCAGACACTGAGATACATTGCTAGGGACCGGAGCCATGGCAACCAGGCACTGAGATATGTTGCTAGGGACCAGAGCCATGGCAACCAGACGCTGAGATACGTTGCTAGGGACCAGAGCCATGGCAACCAGACACTGAGATATGTTGCTAGGGACCAGAGCCATGGCAACCAGGCACTGAGATACATTGCTAGGGACCAGAGCCATGGCAACCAGGCACTGAGATACATTGCTAGGGACCGGTGCCATGGCAACCAGACACTGAGATATGTTGCTAGGGACCAGAGCCATGGCAACCAGACACTGAGGCCCAGTGCTCAGGGGTGCCATGACAACCATAATGTAAACCTGCTGTTAGGGTTGAGCTGCAGATCAGCTTTCTCTGAGACCCCATTGCTGTGGCTCTGGGTGCTGTGGCAACCATCCTGAACACCTGTTTCAAGGATCAAGTGCCATGGCAACCAGCTGGGGCCCAGGGTGGTCCCTGAGAGGTCCTGGCCCCTAAATCTAATTGTGCAGTCAAAGAAATGAAGGTGGGCAAACTGCAGAAAAAGTCTTGGTGTTGCCAACAAGGAGGGTGGTGTTGCCATCCCCACCCTTTCCCTGGTGGGGAAAAGCAGGTTTCCAGTGGGGGAAACCCCACTGTTTTCTCACAGGTGCAGCCAAAAGGCTTCTGTGCTGCAGCTGAATTGTGTTATGGAACATGAGCTACAGAAACATGAACGTTTCAATTAGTTAAGACATAAATACAGAGTAGGGAAATAAAGAAAATAGAATATATATAACCTCATGCACACTTTGAATAATCTAATAAAAGTGAGAAATGGAGGAAAGGTATTTTAGAAAGAAGGGTTGAATTTTAGTACTGCTCAAGTGGGACAAGTTACTGCAACTTCCATCTTCCTAAAGCGCTGTTAAGCTTTGTTGGAGTCTCACCCAAAAAACGCCTAAACTCCCTTTAGCAGTCTGATAGTACAACTGAAAGATACTGCAGTTTCACACACTAAATACATGATTATTTTTATTGGCTTAAATCACAGAGAGAGATTATGTTTCATATGTCATGAATTTTATATTCATATGTTTTGGTCTTTGATTTCTTTGGTGACTTCAGTCAGAAAGCTTTAAAAACCAAGCAACTTATTTTGGGAAAAACTTTCCTGCAGGAAGTTTAAGAAAAAAACCCAAACCCAAAAACTAAAGTAAAAATGAAACAAAAACCAACCCATAAATCAAACCCTAAAAAGAGGTATTTGCAACAACATCCACCACCAAGCTGAAAAACCCAAGGAAATGCAAAAATTAAAATACGAAGATGAAAAAGACAAAGCTACGAAAATAAGAACAGAGCACTTCAACAGTTTCTGTTCTTTAATATGAATCATGATGATAAAGGGACTCAGGGAGTAATAAAGACAATGGCATTTCCCACTGGCTGACATGAGATACAAACCTTCAGCAGAACTTTCAAGTCAGAGCTCTGGCTGAGGTATTTAAACAAAGAGACTACTAAAAAGATGTCAAATTCTGTGAAAAGACACTGACGATACACAGGGCTGGCATTTTTTTTATTATTATTATTTTCAAAAGCAGAGGCCAGTAAAGAAAGAGAAACAGGAGTTTCAAGGGGAACCTGCAAGGGAGGGTGGTTGCCCTTTAGGCTTTTCAGCCTCACTCTCACACCTTCTGAAGGAGGAAGAGAGTGTCTTCAGCTGTGGAGCAGGAAATTGTGTGGCATTGTGACATGTGCACAGGCTAAACCTGCACTACCATTTGTAAGATTTTGTAAGAAATAGGAACAAAACTTCAGCAGTACATACTACTAAATACAACTGTAAAACTTGCTTTTGAAATCAGATTGTCGGCTTTCAGGTAAGAGAAGAGGTAAGGCACCAAAAGACTGCCCTGATCCTCCACTGGAAGTTTCAAAATACACTAAAATAATGGAAGGTTTTTTCCTTTTTCTGATGTAGAAAGACAGAACAAACAGATGGAAGGAAAGTTCAGCAAATACTCAGATTTGAAAAGGGCCTGCTGAGAGAAATATATGCCTTGTACTGCCCAACTCTGTGCACCCTCCTAAAAATGTCTAGTGTGACATTTAAGGAAGTGGCCTGAGTGGGTTTCTCAGCCAACACTTAAAAATCAAGTTGAAAAACACTTAACCATGGAGGACACTGTGTTTATCAGCTGCCCAGAGAGAAGCAGGAGTAGGTGTGTAGAGGTGCATGGGAGCCTGTACAGGGTTGATCTGGAAACTTTGGTCTAGATGACCTGAAGGCAGAACACAGACTTAGTGTCAACTTCTGCACCAATTATTTCATGGGGATGCCAATGTGAAGGGAAGGGAAGGGAAGGAATACTCTCTCTCTTGAATAGGGCATTAGCTGTACTTTTAGAGTGATGAGGGGCGATCCAAATCACACAGAATCTGAATCTGTCCTGCAGATTTGTGCCTGGAGAGAAACGAGACCATTCAGAACTGCAGAGGTGCATCACAGAGGAGGTATTTGAGGCTGACCTTGAATCTGAAAATCCCTCTCCACATGGGACTGTTAAAAAAAAGAGAAAGCTCTCCTAAATATGAAACAAATGGAGGTTCTCAAGCAATCATTACAGTTTGTTTGCCTGTGCTCACAGAACACAAACCCATTGAATATCTCCCTCCACACATGTATTAGGAACTACAGGAATTAATGTATTAGGAATTAATGTATTAGGCTTACAGGAATTTCAGTGCAGTGAAGGAGTATTTCTGTACAAGCATAAATCCTAACAAGAGAACAAAAAAGCAAAACAAAAGACTGAAAAAAGACTTGCCCAAAGAAAACTGAAGTGTTCAGTCTGAGAAGCAAATGTGTGGTTTCTCAAAAATAAATTACAGGTACTGACAAAATCAGGCTGTTTCCAGCAAATGTTCTAGCCTTCTATAATTGTCAAGAGAATTACAAGTAAGGGATAGGTATAACAAACTCAGAAGCTGTTTCGGGAGAAGGGAAGGGAGGAAGTGCATTGGAAGTGAGCTGGTTAGATAACCAACAGTGTTGGGGAGTGAGGTTTGCAACCAACAGTGTTGGGGAGTGAGGTTTGCAGCCAACACTGGCAGTCTAAGTGACCCACCCAATGGCGGGTCAGGAGTGTGGCCTAAGTGCTCATGACTGCAGCTTCCCATCAGGGACAGGCTGCATGGCAGGCACAGCAACAGGGACCTCCTAATAACCAGTGCCCTGGGGAGGCAGGGATGGGAATCAGCTAAAGCACCATTCTAGATTTTAGGAAGCAGGATCCTGTTTCAAAACAGAAATAGGAGCTTTTCAACACAGCTGTTCAAAGTGCAGTGATTGGGAAAAGCTTTCAAAAGTCCAGCAAGACTGTTCTAAGTGAATAGTCACTGGAATAATGAGCAGTACTTGCTGCTCTGTGTCAGAAAGTGTAACTGGGGCAGTCAGGTACTTGGTGACATCTTTCTGCAGCTCCAGTGCAGCAGATTCTCCCGTTGGGATGTAGGATTGCCAAGTGCACAGACCGGTGCTGTGGCCTGAGCTGGGCTGCTCCAGGCAGGATGGACCCTCTGTTCCCACCCCCAAACCAACCCCCAGTCCAAGGATTGCTCCAAGAAGGGTCTCGGACTGAAGAACTTGGGCAGCTGTGAGCAGGGTATGCAGCTGCACATGTGCCAAGAGAAAGGATTATTTCCAGGGACCCCCAAAATTTGGTGGGAAAGTGTACCTGAATCATGTAGGAATTAGAAACGATGTAGTCATTTCTGATGGGATCAAGAATTCTCCTGGAGTAACCCAAACATGTATTCCCTGGTGACTTACAGATGTCCCAGCCATAATTTGAGGAGTGTGAACACAGTGAGAAAGGGACCAACAAAGTATATGTGTACTCTAGGATAAAAACTTGCAAGTTTCATTTTGGAAGGGTCCAAACTGAATTCTTAAAACATTTATTTTAAATAAATGAAATATGAAAATACTATGAACTTATTTGTATATAACAATAACACTTTAATATTTAGTCAAGGAACCATGAATTCTAAAAACTCACTACTTACATTAAGAACTCACCCATTACAACTCAGTACTTCAATGCAAAGATGACATTCTCTCAGGGATATGGAAACGCTAAAATGATCACAGTGTGGCTCTTTGGTGAGTGGAAGAAAAGGATATCGGAGCCGTGGCTTGGACTCCTGCTGTTGTTGGGGCATGAGGCTTGGGGAGTGTCGGCACATGGGAAAGCAGGAGGTGTTTGTTCGGGTTCAGTGTCCCTTGTCCCTGCCTGGGCCCGCAGCCACAGCTGGATCAGCTGGACTGATCCCATTTCCCTGCCACACCATCCACACCTGCAGTGGCAGAATGTCCTGCTGTTACCAGCGCCACACCAGTCAGACTCCACTAAAAACTCTTTTGTCATGAGCCACAAACACATTTAAGAACAATTTTAGTGCTACAAGGTATTCCATGTTCGAGCTAATGTTCGGCACAACCCAGTTATTCCACAGTAACAATGTTCTCACTAGTGACATCACAACAGCAAAACAAAGGCTAAAGTTTGACTCAAATTAAAAAAAATTAAATAGCTTTTTTTTAATGGCCACACCTCACTAAAATATTTATGCTGAATGTTTCCCATGCCGACTTTATACACGTTAGAGCTGTTAATATAAGCAATAAAGAACCTCAAAAATACAAAAGGGCATTACTGAATCATTTAAAAAAATACTTATTTATAATTACAGTTTTGTCAAAAACTATTGTGATCTTGTACAGCTGCAGAGACAATGAAAATATTCAAGAATTATTCTGCAATTTTACAGTACTGAAGTGGAAGATTAAAAATAATAATTTTATTCTTATTTAGATTGCGGAAGTGTCTGTGTTTTCTTACAAAGTACAATATGGCTAGTGCTAATGCTAAAAGCTTGACAATATCCCCTTTTTAGGTAAGCTACTGCAGCAAGCTCCACGTACAGATCCTGTACTCAAAGCAAGAAAGCAGAAGAATAAAAAATTCAATAATCTTATAGTTACGTATGTAAAAATCGGTAGCCATACAGTGAAAAAATACTACAAAGCTTTGTCAATACAAAGGAGTAAATTGTGTCACTGCATCCATTACTGCACTGCAGCACTGAAACAAAAAGCCAAACAAAACCAAACACACTTTATTTCCATACAGAAAAGTTCTGCTGTTGCTCTGTGCTGTGCTGACAGCGTGGGTGGTGTTGGTGACACTGCAGCTCCAGCCACAGCCTCGGGCACTGCTCCCTGCTCTGGGAACCACCAGCCCAGGGCACACAGCAAACACTTTGGGTTTGCTTCCCAAAATCCCCACTGCTACCTCCCCCCTTCACAGCAGGCAACTGGAATATCGGTGACTGGCAAAACAAAACTAGATATTACTCTGGGTAGTTCAGGAGGGTAAAATTCAACTCTTAACTAGTAAGAATTGTGTTCAACTTATTTAATAATCTATAATCCATTTTTAACTGTAAATCACATAACAGCCATCAGATCCCATCAAGGAGCATGTATGCCACTTGGCACATCACACAACATATTAATGGTCTCCATCCTCTCAACTAAGACAACTTTAGCTTTCAGGTTTACATTGTTTAATTATAACTTCTGATAATTTTATTCCAATAAATAACAAGCAAAGTGAAATAAATCCCCATCTTTGCTATTGGAAAAGCCAGGAAAGTGTTTAAGAACAAGGAAATATTTGCACTACCTATTAAAAATCTGATGCTTTAATATAAATTGCATCAGAAATGACTAACAGATAACAACAATTTATACTGCAACTGTATGAAATTGTTGTTTTTATCACTTGAGAGTTTCCTTGTGAAGTATTTTCACCTCTTTTTAGTAGTAACATGTGACATGTTATATAACTCCTCTTGAGTTTTCCACTCTAAAAGCTGCAGCTGGTCCTGGGAAATACAGCCTTTCATTGTTTGGTACAAAAATGTCCTTCCAGAGCTGCAGAGGAGTGAATCCTGCTTTGCTACTTCTTCCTACTCCAACAATATCTATCTTAGCCCAAGACATGGCTTTTCATACAGTGAAGAAAACACTACCAGCTGAAAAACAAACAGGTGCTAAAATATTTCTGTTCAGAAAAATTCCAGTGGTGAAACAGCAAAAAAGGATTTCCTAAGGAACAACTTACTAACTGGATTCTGAGGAATTATTAATAATTTGTTTAATGTGGGGTTTTGTACATAAGAATATTTTGGAATACTGTCACTATTCCTCACAAATTGACTAAAGGATTAGAATTCTGCAAGTTTCATAAAAACAGCCTCCTACCACACATTAAATTTGTAGAAGAAACAAAACATAATAGAAAAAGAATTATGTGTTGAGGAACAGCTGTTTTTGATAAATACATCTGAAAAGACAGCAGGGTTTAATAGTCCCCTAAAAAGCTTGGCTGTTCTAGATTTCTTCCTGTTTGCAAATACACTGCTTTTCTCACTCTCTAGGAAGACAAACTGCTTATGAAAGGTTGTGGCAAGGCAGTTGAAGCAAATGCTCCTGGAAGATTTCAATAGCATTTTTCAATTTACAAAATGTGAAAACATCTTTCAATTAGTAAAAAAAATAAGTCTAATATACAAACATTCTTTTAAAAAAAAATTAATTTGTGAAGGAATGTAGTGTACTTAGCCAGACTCATACCCATTCACTCCTCAAATACTGGTAGGGATCTCCTCTTGACACAAACCTGTCCACATTAGCCCAGAGATACACACATGGCTGTTTGCCCAAGCAGAATAGTCATTCAGCTTTCCCCAGGTCTCAACTAGCATAAATTACCATCTGGACAGCATTAGAAAGAAATTGAAGCATACAAGGAATAAACTATAGTTTCTTTTTATATCAAAATGTACTCTTGAAAATGTGTTTGGCACAGTGCTAAATCATATAGTTAATACTAAATATTGCAGGATACAATAAAGCCCTGGAGTTAACTTGTGTTTTACACCCTGGTGGGGATAAAAATAAAAAGATACCAATTATTCAGAAGTCAGCCTATACAAACTGTATAAACAATATTTTATGTCTTGTTTTGAAAACCACTGATATAGTAAATTTTACATAAAAGACTGCAAAATAATATAAATGGATTTAAACAGATCTTTACAATAAGAAATTCAAATGGAAACAGACAAGTAACAAAGAGAAGTAAAAAAATTTATTGCAGTATTCGTTCCACCAGATTTGCTGGGGATCCCTTTTCTTGTATTATTTCAGGGTGACCTAATACATCAAAATCTACATTTACAAAAACTCCTCCTGCAGATAGGTCATAGATACTGCATGCTTTTTTTTCTTTCCTTTTTTTTTTTTTCAACAGAATAAATTATATATCCAGGAGATCCTGCCATTTTACAGCCTGGAAAAACAATGCTTTCCTGGAAATTGGGCTAAGCTAAAGAAAGCCATCCGCTGCTAGGTTAAACTCCAAGAACACTTTATTAAGAACATTAACAGACTAATTTCCAACATTCACTTGCTTATTTTTTTTTAAACAGAAAGGTTTTTTTTTTCAAGATATAAACAATTTTTTTGTTAAACTATAATACAGTGGGAGTAAAAATGAACTGAGAAGTTTCTGCTGCACAACAGCGAAGGAAGCTCCCACAAAAATGTTTACCAAACATTTCCTTCTTTTTTCCCCGCGTCCCACGTTCCATTCTTACTCTTCATTTAACTGACTCTTTTTTTTTGCCATAAAGTTGGTATTTCAAGTTTTTCTGTTACGTCAATTCCTGTAAATTTGGCTGCATGTACAAATGCATTAGCTGGAAGTTCCATCCTTGGCGGCATACAGCGATCGTAAAGTCTGCACAACTTTATTAGTCAGCTTATTAGCACTCGTTAGAGCAATTTTTTTGTAAATAATGTCTGACTCTTTAATAGTGTCTACCCAAGGCACCAGTTTGCGGCCATCACGGCGCTTAGCCTCAGTCCAGGAGCCACTGTAGGAGCCTGCCATCCACTGAACACTGAAGCCATTGCTGGTTTTCTGTACTACTCTTGCAATTTGTGGTCGGTCTTTGTACTTTGGACAGCAAATAGCGATGACATCCATGACATCAACACTTTCATTCATCTGTGCTGCCAACTCCGTAGAGTCTGAATTTCGTTTTGACCTTCTCAATGACTAAAACATTGGGGGGAAAAAAGACCAAGTGTTACACAAAAGAACTTTAGTGAAATTATTGCTTTTATTGCTTTTAATCCCTTGACGCCGGGAGTTGGGATTTCCCGGCACACATTCCATTGCCGGCAATGAGACGCACCGCGACCGCCAGCGCCAAGGGGTTAACATATCCTTGTAAAACCACATACTCTTAATTTGTACCCGTGTCTTTATCTCTTATTGATATATAAAATTATATATACACATGAATCATAAAGCTACATAAAAACTTGGCAACAATAAAAAGGATAACACACAGTACATTCCAAAGGAAAATTAATAACTTTTTATACGGGATAAATCTCATTTTCTAGTTTGGTTTTTTTTATTGTCTTTTCTGTTAAACTTTCTACAAAAGTTGTATAAACGGTTAAGTAGAGAATCTCTATCTACAAAATGAATTTTTTCATGTGGATTACATTACTTGGTGTACATTTAATATAATAAACTGACATTTATAAGCACATAAAAATCATTTTACGTAATACGCTGCGAAATACGTTGACTCCTCCTCCGCCTCACCCCTGAAGTGCCTCCTCCTCTATCCTCCCCATCACTTTCATCGTCCTCTGTCTCAGCTGCATTGTTTTTAGGGCTGCCTCCTCCAAGCAGCGAGGTAATTGCTTTGTTCCGAGCATTTGTGCTAGCTGACACCTCTCCATCTTCTTCCTCTTCATCAGGATCCAAATGTTCCATAAGGAGCTTGAACTATTAAAAAAAAGATGAGTCCACATTGTAACTTTAAAAACAGACACTTATATCACACTACATTATGTGTGAAACAAACAGCAACACAAAGAAACAGGATAAAACAAACAAAAGGCAACTTCAAACTTGAACAACTTATGTTTTGTTCTACAAACAACTTTCCTATCTGTTTTTAGTAAATATGTAAAAGCTTTCTCCCTGTGTTTTCAAAATGGCAAGTTTTGTCTAGGTATTACTGGGAGGAGGAGCAGCTCATAAACTACACCCATTCCCTGTTCCCATGATGGAAACAGTCAGGGATAAAGTGAACAAGTTCTATGGGAGAGGTATACAAGCTGGATAGCAGAAATTTGAAGACAGTCCATAAAAGGTGAATATCCTTTAGCTGAAATTAACTTTCATTGTGTTTAAACCAATTAAAAGCCTTTGAAATACAGTCCTGCCAAACATCCTGAAAGGAAGATCATAAGATGACATGGAACTTAAAATTCTGAAATCTTCATCCAGTACATCAGCGTGTACTTTCAACTTTATACTGTTCTACCGAGTTTGAAAGGATTTCAGGTGCTCTGCAAAGCAACTTTACTTACATCTAAGTACTGTTTTACTATACTCCTCTTCACTTCTTCAGTGATCTTGGAATTAGCCATATCACTCCGCAGAAAATCCAAAGTTTGTTTTGGATGGAAATGCACTCCTGTCTTCCTGTTTATAGCCTTATCATAAACTTTTGCAGATTCAGATGGAGAATATTTCTGAATTTTACTGTTTAAAGAAAACAACAGAGAAGGGCTTTTAAGGAAAGTCCAGAATAATTTGAATAAAAAGCTTTTAAAATCTTCAAGTAGTTGTATTTTAATCATTTCATATCCAATAGACAACCTGGTAAGAAATTAAATAACTGCTTTTTCTAAGCCAAAGTTCCATCACCTTGAACTTAACACGTTTGTTTTCTCTCTTACAAAAATCTATTGCTTAAACAAGTAGTTATGACCAACTTAAATAAAAGGAAAAAACCCTCCCAAATTTAATCCTTACAAATAACTCACTGGATAACAAGTGGCCTACTACCTAAATAGTCTTACCTATCAGAGAATCCACAGAGGTTCTTTAAATGCTGTTTCAGCATTAAAAGTAATAATATGCCTTGGGAGACATTAGCAAATTCAATTAAAGGAGCTGAATTTTCAGGTAAACATTTCATCACAGAATTTATATCATTTTCTTCATCAGAATCAGAATCAGAGTCCACTCGTTTCCGCAACCTCCGAGGCTTGGAAGGTTCCTCCTCACTTTCGCTCTCGCTGCCGCTGTTACTGTCACTCTCAGACTCCTCATCTGATGAAGGCTTTCTTTCCTTTTTTTTGTCTTTCACCATGGACTGCAAGGCACAGAAGTTTACACACATTCCAAAATTAGCGTAGGAAACATCCTATGTGTTTCTAAAAAAATCTTCCCAAAATCACTGCTGCCTTAAATTAGCAAGAATTCCCTGAAACAAGGTTATTAACTTATAACTTGATAATTTTAAAATTCTTCATGGCAAAGAGATACTGAAAACATAATCCAAAGGCCAGATTTTTTTGCAAGGTATGTACAGAAGGAACTGAAACAAAAAGCACTCCCCTGGCATGCTATCATTAAAGGGCTATCAAGTTCATTAGCAGTTACAGTAAAATATAGTAGAAGGCCAAATACAATAAATCAGGTAGAAAATCCTGATTTTCTTTCACCTGGGTATCATTTCTGTGTGTCATGGAGATTTCCATACATACTTTGGTACAGACTAGTCCAACCTGGTTTAAATCCTTGTCTCTTAAAATTCTCTGTACACTAACTACACTGCTGACCAAAGTGATCACAGACAGTAGTAATAAAAATAATAAACAATTGCCCCATTCCTGGAGGTGTTCAAGGACAGGCTGGATGGGGCTCTGAGCTACCTGGTCTAGTGGAAGGTGTCCTGGCCCATGGCAGGGATGAAACTGGATGATCTGTAAGGTCCTTTCCAACCCAAACCATTCTATGATCCTATTACTAGTTCTACTCTCTGTAGAGCTACAGGAATTCACACATGCACCATTACTGCACATGTATGACTTCTCATGACACAGACCATAAGACACTCTAAGCAGGATCTCATCCTTTCTGTGCTGGGTGCTACACACTGGTCCTCAATCTGAAGAATGTACTGTCTCTTCCTAGCAGATTAAAAATCAGCTTTGGTAGGTGAGAGTTCAAAGCACTGTACTTTCCAGGCACTGTATTTTCAGTCATCAGCTCTGACTTGTACTTGTTAGTCAGAGTGGACATTCTAGGAAGAAGGTTTGCTTCCTGACAGTTTGCACCTTCTACTGTTAAAAGTTATCCAGGAAGGGAAGACACTGAAGTCTTAAAGAAGGAAGCAGAGACTTTTTACCTGCAGGCTTGTGTATTGCCATGACAACAGATATCTATCATGATTCAGGTTCTTAAGTCCTGCCTTGAGAAACAGTGTCCACCCCTCCCTTGCAATTAACAATATATTCCAAGTCTCTCAGGCAACACAAATCTAACTGCCATCAGCTACTTGATAACAAACTGTCAACGGGATTTTATTATTGAAATTACATGACCAACCACAGAAAACTAATACTCCATCAGGATTCTGGGTTCACATATTCCAGATGCATGCAATTAATTATTATTCAGCCATATTGGGAAATTATATAGAGTTGAGGTCAAAATTCATCCCTCTTTTAACAGTATAAGTAGCAATGTAAGTGACATTTTTTTCACTCGTCTCTACCAGACGCAGGTGAGAACAGACATGGTTGGTTGGTTGGTTTGTTACTCCTGGTTACATACAAAGTAATGCTACTCACCCACACCATAATAATGGTACTGGATTCACTGAAAAATTGATCATGTTATAGAGAAGCTTATGTTGCCACATAATAAATACCTAAAATATAAATGCACATACCTCTTTAAATGACTGTAGTAAGTTGCTACCAGAAACTGATAGTGTAATGTCTATGTGATGCATTATAAACAGTGGCTCCTCCTGTGTTTGGTAAGGAAAACAGGCTAGATTGTCTGCTATGTACAAAAGCATATTCACCTCTGTCTTCTGTAAGTTAAAAGAAAAAAATACATGTAAATAAGCATACAAATATCTTGCATTTATACACTTATCCTATGTTCCTAACAGTCTTGAGCAAAGACATGATCAGAATTTTTATTCTATATGCCTCCCAAACCCACTCTAAAAAAATATATATACATGCAAAATTCAGTCACACCTGAAGATACACTATTTCTGATCAATCCAAACTGAGTATAAAAAGGTACAGTGATGTAAAATTAACTTATGAATTCTATTCTATAGATAAATACCTTATATTACTAAGTAAAAGAAGTACATTAGGGAAACAGTTATCAATAACTATATCACAAAGACACATTGTAAAAAGAGAATTTAAGTTTGTAATGCATTTTAGTTTCTTTTAAAGTGAAGGAAATGTGGTGCTTACTGCAGTATCATCAAAGAGGTTGAGTAAGGAAATGAGAAAGGCTCGTCTGTGCTGCCGGTTCCCTCGGATCATGGAGTACAGGTGTGAGCACAGTGCACTGGACGACTCATCGTGTCTGAAACCTCTCACAGGATCTTTCGGGCACGTATTAATTGCCTGTTGTACCTGGTAAGACATCTTCATACCAGCCACTGCTTTCATCTGAAATGGAAACGTATTTGTTTTTATTCAAACCACTGTTTCCAAAGCACTACAACTTACTCCTTTCACAGGGATGTTTTTTCATCTGAAGTTTAAATTTAAAATGGGTGCTGAGGCAATACTAACTTTTGAATTGGGAAACAGATTTGTGTTGGCAAATAAAACTTGTGGCAGAGATCAGAATGTCTTGTGAACTGCCCTGACTGTAAATTCTCCTAGAAGCACACTGCTAATCTGTTTAGCCACTACAGCCAGGTATTCCAATTTAAGCCATTTTCAAGAACACTGACACGTTTTCATACATAAACAGAACATTTTACCAAGTGTATATGCTTGGTACCACTTGCAGTGAAACCAACAACTGCATCCATATGAGTGCAATAGGACTAAAAAACAGAAAATGAGGTGGGGGTTTTTTTCATATATCCTGTAATTTCCAGGAGAAAGGCTTTGCATGAGTTTCAGAAGAAACTGAACATCTATTTAGGCAGCATGTCCAACTCTTCTCATGCTACCTCTGCTGCTGTTCAGCAAAGTTGTCTCTCTGTACACTGCCTTAAATCACAGCGACCTAACACAGCAAATTCCATCTGCTGCCCTTCACCTAATGGATTGGGTATCTGGATGCCCTCAACAGTACAATGCTCCTCTGACAGTGGAATACAAGTGCTTGTAAGAAGTTCTACAATGTAGTACACACACTGAACCTAGACTGGGACCTTCTAAAATAAGGAGTGCCACAGCTTAATTTCAGACCTTAAGCAGAACAGTTGGAGGACAACTCCACATGTCCTCACAAAGCCTTCAGGCTTTCCTTCCAGCAAGATTCATCAGATCTAGACAGCTTCCTATGCTCCTCCTGCTTAGATTACAATTTATATAAAGTCTTGGTGTCTTGAACCTGTTCACCAAGGAGTTCATCAACTGCTACAGTGTTCTCTTCCCTTGTCCACTGATACAGGAAAATCAGTGATAAACATTATGAAACACTTGTCCTTACCTCTTATCACATAAATGCTCAAGTACTATGGAAAACAGTACTGTGAATTATAATAAAGGAAATTTTGGACAAGAAGAGATACTTCAAATTATATTCTGTTTCTCAAAACAGAAATATCCAAACAAGATAATTTTTACAACTGCTTACAGTTATTGTTTATTTGTGACTTTATGTTCTCTTTCAGCAGCTGAGGCATATTCAGGAGTTAAAACACTAAAGAATATAACAGTATTTTGTAAAATGCTAAATTACAAATACTTACATGAATGAATCCAGCGTATTTTTTGTCTATTTCCACCAACTGCTGGTCAGCCTTATTTCGCATAGAGGGCTCTGGATCTGTGCCCATAGCAATTAAGTATGGCACACACTTGAAAAACAAATGAAATTATTATTTAGAGGCACCGTACCTTCTCAGTCTTTGTTCTTTGTTTCTACTGCAGAAACTAGAACAGGAAGCTCTATGCCCCTCACTACCTATTTTTTGCAAGTTAATAGCACAAAACACTATGAGACACCAGCATTCTAAATTGCTTATGTGAGGTTTCAAGTAGTATTTCTCTTTTTCTCAAACTCTAAAGTCAATTTAGAATGCATAAAATTCCTTTAAAAAAAGACTCATTAGAAACACTGCAGAAATGGATTTAAAACAAAACAATTTTTCTCCACACCTCTGGGCTGACATTTCTT
>JAOXXN010000364.1:11536867-11557795 GCA_026770055.1 Myrmophylax atrothorax | reverse complement strand
CACCACTTATGACTGAACATGTTCAGTGGCTGCAGTATCAAAAATACTTACAAAACCATTATGTAAGCAAAGAATAATGGAGATGATGGCTCAAGTTCTGACACTGACTGTGGAGTTCCACAGTGTGCAGAGGATATAGGGACTTATATGGAAGCAAGCAGACACAGGATGAAGAGTTAAGAAAACAAGTTGGCATACACCTCAAATTCACAACAGAAATATTCTCCAGTGTACATTTCTACATGCTCTTTGCCATGCCTGGGCTTTGACATCTTAATCCAAAAGTAGATATTACAGCATCTGGAATCTCACTGGCTAAAAAACACAAAGAAAATTCCAAAACCTACTTTCTGTAAAGGCCTCTTGCTACAGTAAGAAATTACTGTAACTTAACCAGAAGAGAAAAAGCGGAAATTTATGTAGCAAGTGTAAAAGCACCAGAAAACATGAATAACAAGTCCCACCACAAAAGCTGATCATACCTGCACAGGATGGATGAGACCCTGGTTTAGTGTCAGTGCAATGACATTTAGAGCAAAGTGGCGCACACTTGACTGGTTATGAAAGAAAGCCTCAAGGACCTGTTTGAGATACAGCTGCATGATGGAACTACTCATCCCTGAGGAAATATCACCCATTTCTTTCAGGTCTTCCTGTTTTGCTACTTTTTTCCCTGTAAAAAGGACAAAAGCAAAAGCACACTCAGTATAATCACTTATTTTGCCATTACTTGATGTAATGTTAATGGAAACTGATCTTTAAGTTTCACACATTTCAGCTGTCTTAAAATGGGTTTATGGTCCCATGAAACACACAACAGTTTAATGTATAAATATATTAAAAAATGGAAATTATTTTAATTAAAGTCTTATTCCTTAATAAAGGCTTTTCATTAAAAAAAGGTTCCATTTACTATTTTTTATCTGCAAATTAAACTTAGAGGATTTTTTGTTAAAAATTATTCTTACCATCATTACAGCAATTATGTATTCTGGATTGCTTCCAGTACTTGTACATCTTGAAAGTAAATAATATGCACACCTATTATGCATATACCTCTTTTTAAACTATTCTAAGATACTTTGGGTACAATACTACTGATCTGGTTACAATTTTAATTGACACAATGCAGTTATACAGTAACTGGATACAACCAAGTCGAGTTTCACACGCGCCATCAGCACAGAGAACTCAGCACTTACAGTCTCTGTCTGCCTGCTGCATACGGGTATCCTCCTCCTGCAAGTAGGTCTGGAGGTTTTTTAACACCTGGATTTTTAAGTTTACTGAACAGTTCTTATCTGAAAGAATGCTGTTATACAGAGTCTTCACTTCCTGTTCGAACATTAAGCTTGGATGCTGTATAAATGCAAATCCTAAGGGTGGAAAAAAGAGGAAATTGTTCTCAGTATTAGAATTTAGGAATCGTATTTCTGCTTATGAAATTTATCTCCTCCCAACAGCATAGCTTTTCTAGTCCAAACAGTACTGCATTTCCATATGGACACCAGGCACAGCTTACAAGGAGTTCTGATAGCCATGACAGTTCCACTAACCATGACTCTGATGGATAAAAGGGGGTGTTGGCCCAGGGCAGCTGCACTAAAAACCTATACAGGTCTGGAGCAGGTCAAGGGCAGTGGCCAAACCTCAGTGATCAGGAGCTCTCACAAAAACGAGAAAGGAACATCACTAAAAATTACCTGTTGTTTTTCTAATACGTTCAGAGACAAACATTCTGATGATAGTGCAAAGTGTTACTCTTACAGAGCAAGATAAAATGTGTGAAAATGGATAAATATCACAAGTATTTAACATCACAATAGGACAAAAATATCACCAGTGAACACAGCAACATTTATGCCTCTTGCTGTCATTATCCATATACCTATTAAGGTATATGAAAACCTGAAAACTATCTGAAGTGTTCCCAAGACTACATGTGCTGGAAGAGACACACTACAGAACTGTCTTTAGCTGCAGCCTTACCCTTGCCAAGGAACTGGCTGTTCTTAAGTCTGTATTTCATAAAACCTTTTATAACTTAACAATTTTAGATTGTGTATGTAGATTTATAAGTGCTGCTGACAAATTCTTAAAGAGTATCATAAAAAACAATAATTGGAACATAATACCCTAAGTTAATTTACATTTAACTACTTCATTTTTTTCAAGACTGTGGAGGAAAAGCACATCTTAAGTATATTATTTATGACCAGAGGAAACTCAGATTTTGAATGAACACACAGAAAATATAGGAACATAAAAGAAGAATGGGGGGAAAAAATGAAAGCAAATAAAATTATGCAAGAGCAATGTATAAAAATAGCTGTAACAGAGGGAAGACTGAGTCATGTTTTTAAAACTGGCTCCATACACACAGAAAGACAGTGCAAGTCCAAGGCTAAGTCCAAGGAAAGACTTCAGTGTGTTAAAATCTCAATCTCAAAACAAGAAGCAGAGAAGTAGGTGGGAAAAGAGGAGAAAAAGGAACTCTAGTGGTCTTAGGAGTAATGTGGTCTTATTGTGCACTATACAAGTGTATACTGATGTTTGTAACTTGACCACCTCTGTGCAAGTCCAACTCAATGAAAAGCACATGGATGTATGTGTAACAACCTAGAACACATTTTTCTTCCATCACTGGAAGGAATCTAGAACATCAGTATTCTCAGGAAATTCCTATTTTTTCATTCCTGGTTAACTGGGGAAGAAATCTTACTTGGCAGAGCTGTCACAGGAGATAAAGAAAGGCACCTGCTGTGTTTTGTTAAGGATTGACTTCACATCTCAAGTGATGCCCTCACACCATTTCTCTTCATACCTTTGTTTTCACTCTGTTAGAAGTCTTTAGAGTAAGTAGTGAATTTGACTAAGACATTAACTGTTAGGTACTCACAAGTTACCTAAATTTACTAAAATTTTATACTCTCAACTTCTTTTGCAGGTACACTTTTGGAAGAGAAGCATAATCCTAATTATGAAGCTTAGGGTTAAGCTTAACTCCTCAACAGCAGTGGCACCTGCCAACACAAAGCTGAAACTGTTCAGTGTTCTTACTGAAATGACAGGCTGATAGGGAAGTACACACTCCTGTGTCACACCTCTCACCAGGTACAGATATTGAATTAGCCTGCTAGTTCTTTTCACCTTATTGCTGCTCACAAACATTGGATCACTTTGACAACTTTGTTTAATTAGCATCCTGTAAGATGGAAATTTACACTGTTTAGCACATCTCCACACATCCAACAGCTACCCTCAAAATGGAACCAGTACTCGGATGAAACTGATACATCACTGAAAAAAGGAAGGCTTCATCAAAATAAAGACTTGTAAGCAGAGCAAAAAAATAATGACTACTGACAGCCTTTCCTATTTTTGCCCCTTGCCCAAAACCCACTGCAGTTCAGTCTATCATCTAGAAAGATTTTTGGCAAATGCAACATACTGTATATATCCATGAACAAAGTAATCAAGTTCATGATTATGAATACAGTTCCTATCCCACATGCACTATATGCAGAGTACCATACAGTTGGACAGAGATAGATCAGTGTTGTGCACATTGACGTAATGCCTACAAAAACTCCAAGTATTCCAGACAAACATAGCACTGCTCCTGCAACAGAGGCAACTCCAATGCCATTGATCCCGTGTGGCTGTCTGAAATGGTGTCTCATAGAACACAAAATGAAGATTCAGTCTTAGTCCTTATCTTCAGAGCCCTAGCTTGAACTGAAGCAGAATACCTCAAAAGTTATCTAAATAGCAACATAAAGAGGCAAATTCTTGTTCACAGTTAAATTATACAATGGAAGCTCACCTGCCTGGGAGACAACTTACTTTAGACCAAGCAATCACCATGAATTGAACTCTTCCAGAAACGAAGACCTATCTGTCCAAACAAGATTCTCTCAGATATATGATTTTTGTGCGTAAGTAGGGAATGAACATGATATGAACCAGTCAGTGGGAGTTAATTTACCACTGCAAATCACAGATCTCACAGAAGACACTCGGCCAATATAAACTGTGAGAGTTCCCTTGACTCCTGCAAAATGCTCCTACACTTAAAATGTTCAAAGTTTTTCCACCACTTTTTCACCTTGTAGACAGACTGAGAAACAAGGTTTGGAGTTACAATATACTTGCTTTTGGACAAAAAAATAACATCTTCACTACCCTGGAAATCTGCTGCACTTTACAGGTTGGTCACACATCAAAAGGTATTCACTGTCAAAAGCACCCATGCTGCTGCAGAGTTATGCAACTAGTAGCCTTTCAACAGCTGTGTTGCAGTCACTTCTGAAACAAAACTCTCTTGTGACTAAACAAATGCATGAATTCCTACTGATATACATAGATTTTTACTAGAGCAGAAAAATAAAAACTATTAATATTTCTTACCAAGGCCAATAATGGCTTTTGTCTGTACTTCTTCATCTGAATGCTTTGTAAAATACATCAGCAGTTCAAGTACTTTATCCTTAATGTTAACCTGAACAAATTAAAACACAAATAATAGCTATTTGAAGATGAAACAGACATTTATAATCTCTTTTAAGAAGCAGAAATATAAAAAAGGAGAAACACAATCTTACTGCACAGACTTTGCAAAAGCAAAACTATACATATTACAGAAAAATAAAATGCTCTGAGGAACTAGGACTGACATGTTTTCAAATTAAAGTGGAGCATTCAATATATCTAAGACATGAAGAGCAAATAGAAGTTATTTTACCTTACTGTTGCCCTTGAAATCTTCCTGATCAAAATCAAAATGCCGACACAGTGCTCCAACAGTGAAAAGAGACCTAAGGAGTGCTGGTTTATTGGCAGTTAGTATTGTACTGTTGGGGTCTTCTTGGTGTTGATTTTTTAATTTGGAAAGTGCACCTGCAGTAAAAGTTTTTTTCACAATGTTTAATTGTGGTGTATCCCTCAGATAAGACTTGCAGTCAAAACTGAAAAGTGACAATTACTTGTTCTGATTTTACTTACCATAGTATCTATTAAAACAGGCCCACACAAACTTATAGTTCTGGGTGACCTTGTTCACAACAGCCCCCAGGCAGCTCACACAATGCTGTACAACCTAGGAACAAGGAAGAACACACTAATTGTATATTTAGAAGTTAAAATTGAGATTTTTGTGAAGTTATGCGGTAAAAGCTATGCTAACTAAAACTAACAATCCAACAGATATAATGTTATGTCTGTCTCCTAGACTGCTCTGTAAATGTGCTCAAAGTCATTAAAATACAGCAACACCACATACACAGTCAAGTAAACTGAGTACACTGATTTTTTTAAGGGTTGAAAGTTATGTTCTCAAGGAAGACAGACTGTCTTTAAACCAAACCCATGTGAAATGGAATAGTAGCAATTAAAAGCTTACCGTCATGCCATATTTGATGATGAGTTTCATGAGGTCTTCCTCAATAGTGGCAAGAAAGGTCTCACTTGGGTGCTCCATTAGTGGCACTACGAGCTCTAAGATTTTTGCAACATTGCAGATCACCATGAAATCATTCTGGGTCTGAAAACAACAGCATTTATAGTGTTTAACATTTCTGGCCATGTTACCTATAAGCTACATATTATTCATAAGCACAGATAGTTAAAAATCCCAAATATTTAAGATATTTGGTAAACATCTAAAATGGTATTTATATATTTACATCTGCTATTGCATGCTATTATGAAATCTAGTTCTGTTTACTACAGAAGTTCTGTGAGAAAAGTAGTCTGGATGAGCAGAATTACAACTCTTATCAAGGCTGTGTCAGACCTGAAAACCTTTGGGTCTGATAATTTTCTGGAGTCCTACAAGAATGTAGGAACTCTTCCTGACACATGCACACAAGGGAACACACAACACCTGGAAACAGCTGTCAGCAACAAAATGAAGTTGTGTTATGACTTAATGTGGCTTAAAGGAAAAGTAATAATGGGCACAACTGTAGAAATTACAATTAAAATTATTACTAGTTTGCATTATTGTGACTGTGTATGTATTGTAAGTATGGAATCTATAGAAAAGTTGTTAAAGTGACATCCTACTAGAAATGGTCTTTTGAAAAATCAAGCTCATTGAGGATAGGATAAATCCCAAATTCTACTGTCAAGCTATTTGACATATTCAAGCTGTCTGTGGTAATCCCATGATTCATGTCAACCTTGTACAAAACCAGTGCAACCCACTGAACAAGATGCATCAGGTAAATAATCAGGTAACTCTTTCCTACACTGTTTGTTCAGATGCAGCTCTAACAGTCTGCTGCAAGTGTGCCCAGAGAACACTGCAGGGCTGCACCTGGAAAATGCCAGGTTATGCTGCAGTCTGGGCTGGCAGTAGTTACTATTCAAGCCTGCCCTAACGACAGGCGCTGCTGCCACCCACCCAATGCTCCTCCTTGAGCCATGGCTGAGTGATTCTGCCCTGGCCCTTCTACCAGAGCAGGGGTGACAGATAGAAATGCAGAAACCACTGCAACGTTTCACAGCCAGAGCTGGGGAGGGTTTCAGTATCAGAGCTTTCTAGAATGCCTTACAGGGGAACACAGGAGCACTAGAGCTGGAGAAGTGAGAGATGAAGTCTGGAAGAGGGTGGATGAAGACATTTTCCTCCTCATATATTTGCTGTATATTAGATTGCCCTACCTTATGGAACCTTATCCTTAGTCTTAAGATTCAGATGTTAAATATTAACTACTTCTAAGACTGCAACTATAAACCAAAACAATTCTAAGAAATTACTTCGTAACAGGAGAAAAACTGAAAAAGAGGCAGCATACGTTTCAGTTTCATTTGGCTGCACAATGAGGTAGAAGCTACAGAGATCTTCAAAAGGACCTCTTAACTTTTGAAGCTATGATACCCACAAAATAAACACACAGTTTTCAATTTCCTTTTTCTACCCTCAGCTGCATCAAGCATACAGGACAGGCGCTCATTTTCATGCTCAATTATCTAGGGAAAAAGAAAGACTGATTTTCTCTACTTACACTGCATTTAGTGGTCAGGTATGGCTGCATCGTCATGGCGTGTTTGACCATTAGCTGGGGCCTTATTTTACTGAATAAGAACAAAGTGGTTATGCAAGCAACCAAGCGACCAGAATTCACACCTTTGTTGTCAGAATCTGCAAAACATCAGAAAATACAAAAAGGATATTAAGTCCAAGTACCTTTTAAGCAACGAAAAACATATGGCCTAAGCACTGTTTGAATATCTCTTTCATTGCATCTCTTTCAAGATCAAAACAGAATATTCTTATTAGAGATGAGATGAGAACATACTGGGTCAACATGTGCATGTGACCACATTCTTTGGAAAAAAGAAGCAAAGATGCTTCAAAGATATCATTAGTTTTTAAAATCCTTACTGCATACAGAAGACTAGCTCAGTCAATGATTCCTACCACAACTGTAGAAAATACTCACGCAAATAAAACTTGACACATTTGTTTTGGTTTTAGTGATCCGAAAGTTTGAAAAAGTTATTTTAAAAGTAGTTCTGTTATTGTGACTAGCTAGTGACAGTTAGGGAAGCTTTACTATTATACAGTGCTCAAAAGTTCATAATGACCTTTAGAGCAATAATTCCTTACAATCAGCTTTGTAACAGAAACTCTGTAACAGTAACCTTTAGCAACAGCGATTTCAACAATGGTTACAGAATCATATAAAATTCAAAGGCTGAATTTTAAATTGTATTACCTGATAAAGATTCTTCATACTTAAGAATGTGCTCAACTAAATTGTCAACAAGCTGAGTACAGGCTTTCTTCACAGGTTTATATGAGGCATCCTCTTCTGACTTCAACAGCTGTAGTAGATGAAACAGAAAATGGTTTAGTATGAAGGCTTTCATTTGCACAGGATACATGCTGGTTTCATAACAATTACTACAGATACACAAGGATTTTAGACTACAAAAGTATTTAATTCTCCATAAAGCTTGCATGTTGAAGAAAAAATTACGGGAGGTAAAAAAACAAAGCAAAATCAAAGGTAAGTAAAGAAAAATTAACTGCAATAAAAATCCATAGAAGTTCTACTGCTTTTTGTATTGGGATGAAAGCTGACCTTATGTTTAATGCAGAAATAAATAGAAGTTAGAAGGCTTTTAAAGTGCTTATAGAAATAAAGAGCAAATTCAAAACAAATATCGTTTTTGACACTAAGCTAAAATATCAAATGAGGATCTAACATAGTTTTATCAGCATTTTAATTAGCCATCTTCCATTTGACTTCAGGTACTGTCTAAGAAGGTCCTTCCGATATCTAAGAAGGACTGAGATCACACTACAGCCTTTCCTTCAGTGAAGAGGCTCTTAATGAAGAGGCTCTGATTTACTTGATTACCTATTTTCATGACGCTTCAGTCTAGGGTAAAATCAAAAGGATTTTTTGGCTTGAAAATGAACCACTGCATACAAGATGTAGAGAATGATAACACAGGTTAAGAGATATAAACAAAGCAAGCTGAATTCTCAGAAATACCTGAATTAGATGCAAGTGAAACATAATGCCGAAGTAACTTACACTGCAAAGTTTTATTGCTTCCACAAACTGTGTAGCAAATACATTCATTGGACATGAAAGTACCGTTCAGAAAACATCTACTGTTCATTTCAGAATTAAGGATCTTAGCTGTGGACTCTGTGTTATGTCACTCATTATTGAATAAACAGTGAAATTAATTAAAAACAAACAAAAACACGCCCAAAAACAAGAAGTGGTTTTAAGGGATCATAAGCAAAGACAAACTAATGTCAGAGATAAAGAAAACTGCACCAATGAAGACTGAAAAAAGAAAAAGATCAGATGTTTAAAGGGTATAAATTGAATTTCTCTACTGTAAAAGACTGCTCTTAAAAAGTCCCATTTTGATGTGTTTTAGTTCCAAAAGAAATGCTAAAATTCTAACAATTATACCATACATTCAAAATTCATTACTTACATTTTGAAGAAGCTGTTCAAACCAATCATACCCTGTATCTCTGCAAGCTGCAACCTACAAGTATTTTTGAGAATAAACTGGTTAGTAAAAAAAGGCATCTGAGGAAACATTATGTCAACTCAAAAGACCAGTAAACATGCATAGATATAATTTCATGTGCATTCAGAACAATGGAGATCAGAAATTGTTTTCTATATTTGAAAAAGAATCCTCACCATCTAAGCAACTCCAGAATTTATATTTCATACAACACAAACACTACACATTTTACTGGAGATGGCTGGCTCTAATACAAATCAAATTTTTGTTTTGTAGAACACAGATTTAAGCACAACTACAAGGCTGACGCATTGAAAACAGGTGTGCATGTTTATCATGGAATCAGTGTCTCTTGAGCTGAAAGGGACCCACCAGGATCATCAAGTCCAGCTCCTGGCACTGCACAGGACACCCCAAGAGTCACACCATGTGTCTGAGAGCGTTGTCCAAATGCTTCCTGAATTCTGTCAGCCTTGGTGCCGCGAGCACTGCCCTGGGGTTCCAGTGCCCAACCACCCTCTGGTTACAAGGAACCTTTTCCTGATACCCAACCTAAACCTCCCCTGACACAACTGAGGCCATTCCCTTGGGTTCTGCCCACCAGTGAGAAGTATACATATATATGTACAATATACATGCAGGCACACATATATGTGTTTATGTATGTATGTATTTTTACATAAACAAACCGAACCTTCACTGGTATCTTATATTAGAAACAGCACACGGGTGCTTCAAAGTAGAGCTAGCAAGAGAACTGAGAATTAAGGTGAAGTCAAACTGACTGACTTCTCAGACTGGAAAGCTGCACCCTAGACTGTATTTTTGCATAAATATTGTAATACAGAATAAAGTTTAAACCTATAATTGTAAATAATGAAGCCAGTACTTTTATTTGATATTTGCATCCTTGTAATAATTTCTTAAAACACCTTTTCAGGACAGTAGTTTTATACAACCTATTTTCACTACAAATTAAAGTGGTTTTGTTATTTTGGAGAAATGCTATTCAATTTGCTGCTCCTAAAAAGTAAGACACAATAATGCTGACAGGAGCTTACCCTGAGTGAGAACATGACTCTGTATTTAGTGAAACAGCTTATTAACCTTTCCAAATACATGTTATCAGCTGTTTGAGGAAAATTTTCTTTCAAGGGACAACTTAGTTAAGCTTAACTATACACTGCTACTAGCAACTCCTGAAGAATGTTAAATATAATACAAATTGCTTGTGTTTTAACTGAACAAGTACTTCATATATCTTGACTATAGTGTGGTCACCATTATCATTGCCAGCAGATTAAGTGAGCATTTAAAGTTCCCTACAGTGTGTTCAATCAAATGAATAATTCTGGCATACATTTCATACCAGCAGTTAAAAAGAAAACCATCTGACAATTACATTATGGTAATCAAAAAATTACAGAGATTATTTCCAAGAGACCAAAAAGGTAACTGAATTTTGCACACAATTTAAAGTTGTTTAACATACCACATCAGTGATGTTTAGTATTTTCCTTGTCATTGCTTCTTTGTCATGGTGTGGAGTTGGAGTAAACCAGAGCTTCTGGAATGTCTCATTTACTAATTTCTGAAGAAAAAGAAAATATTAGCAGAAATAAATAAACTTACATTGTCACACAAGTACTACTTCTAACAGATCCATGGAATAGATTCTTTGATGATCCACGCCATTCATGACGAATTATGCAGCCTAAGTGAGAATGTTGTGGGAAAGGTGTCTGAGACAGACCCACATCTACTATTACAGGAGTTACACTGACCTCTGGGCAAACTTCAGCAAAATGAATCAATGGCAACTGATACTACAGAAAATGGAGATACCACCTTCCTGCATTAATTTGCATTCCTCAGGAAAACACAGTACTCTGAGAAGCTGACAACTGAATAAAGAATTGTAATTTCTACACCAGAACTGCAGCAACAATGGTAGATTCCTTTAGTTTTCACAACAGTTTTAACAAGGCAGGAAGGTGAAGGCAGTGACAAGGAGCCAAGACTCTCTACCCAAACATAGGCAGCATATTGCCCTCCACCATTTCTGAATGAAGGACAAAATAGAAGAGAATGAAAGTGAACAAAATTACTTCAAAATTACTCTTCCTTCATGAAAATTTAAAAAATGCATGGAAGATAATGCCTCACTTTTCTGGTATTGTTAGAAATATAAAGGGAAAGATGGAGGGAGCAAGGTCATCCTCCCTTCCCAGCAGCACCTTGGATTTTTACGTTCATCTGCTTTTTGGCTAGAAGTCTTCTCAGAAAGCCACTTGGTATTAACATATCCCAAGTGGTAAAAATATTTGCTGCAGCTTTAAAGTTGCAGATATTTAATCCTCCTGAAAGTGTGATAGAAAATAATTACAGGTGTGTTCCCAATTACCCAACAATCTTAAAATTATTTTACCAAATTAAACAAAACAATCATTGTCAGGTTTACGATTTAACACATTATCTTAGGCTTGTTCCCTTCTGTGTGTACACAGCACAATGAGTAGAGCATGAGCACGTAAGTAACATTTTAGGGGGAATGACTGATTCATTGAACATTCAGAATTAATATGAAATTAGCATAAATTAATATTTTATTACTTTAGTATTAATACTTCATATAATTTAATAATCAAAACGTACAAATTTGGCATGAAGTCATGTCAAGTAGCTAATTTTGACTTAAGATTGTATTTTATTTGCAGAAATAAATTTTATATGCTAATTTTACTTGAAAAGAAAAAGAAAAGAAAAGCACCTCGGAAAATACTTTCAAGAAACAAAACATCTGTGGAAAACAACTTCTTACAATATTTCGATTGTCAACAAGAACTTCATGAAAACAGATAGAAAAGAAAGAAGAAAGTCAGAGAGAACATTAGTAAACTAAAATATCTCCTTTAAAAAATTCATAAAATTAATACATGTTACAAAGGAGCAATGCAGTACTTTTTAGATTTTTTTTTGTCAAAATACGGAAACACTAAAATAACAATATAAAATTCTGAAAGATGTTTCATTCTACCTTAATGCCTTCTTCATCATTGACTCTCCGAATCATTTTCACACACATTTCTGTAATTTTGGGAAAGGTTGGTTGTTCAATGCAGATATCCCTAAGTATCTTTATGACTCTTTTTCTGACACTGATACCAGTATCCTGTGAAGAGAAAACAATTACACTCTTGAAAACAAATCAGAAACATTAATTTATGTATTATGCGAGTTAATATTTGAAGATCACCCAATCTGACTTGAAAAATTTATTTAGAAAAGGCAACTAAAATATTCTGGAGTGCATTTATACAAAAGCTCATCTTAACTTGTTCTAAAGGCTCTGGCTGATTTCCCAGAATGCTGAAACACTTCCTCCATTTATACCCTCCCATCTAAGAGCTCATGACGTTGCAAATGTATAATTCCATTCTTAATTCAGGAGCTCACAAGCCAGATGTAATGATGCTTTATCTACTTCATTGGAACACACACAACTCCTTACAGATCTGGATGGTAATACTTTAAGCCTGCGGATAAAGCTTATGGGTAAGATACATGCAAACAGTCTTCTCCATTTTACCAGGCTTCACCCAAGGAGGCACAGAAGGAGCTTCACTTCATGTCACCTTATTCAAAATCTGTTGAATCTGAGTATCAGGCTGAACTGCCTTATGGAGTATTGTATGCACACGACCCACTTATCTCTAACACCCTTCACAAACTTATTTTGTCGTGCAACTGTAGCAAGTGAGAAGTATTTGACTGAAAACCTGACATGGACACCAAAAGCTAGCATTATTCTACAGTTAAATGAACACTGTGTTTTAACTAAACACCTAGAAAAACTCCACTTTTTTGGTAAAAAAACTCTAATAAGCCTTTCAAAACACTAGAAATAGCACAGAAAAGTGTCCCTCAATGACCTGTATTTCAGACTTCAAACATGTAGCAAAATTTCTCACTTCACCTAATTTGAGCCTTAATAATGGAATCAAAAGGAATATAACCCTGGTTCTGATGCAGTACAACTCTGTGTATATGTTCACCTTTCCATTTAACACAGCCTCCCTGGAACAAGTGATGCAATTTACAAGGTTGTTTCAAAAGTACAGTGTTCACTATTCAAATAATAAGATATAACAACATCATTCCAATTTATTAAACATGTAAGCTCACTTAAAATCAAGCTTTCCAAGGACACTTGTTTTATCTCAAGTACCACAAGCCAACGTACCAGTATTCTCTCGATCAGCATGTCATAATACTGCTCAGCCAGCTGAGGGCGGCAGAGCACAAACCGGCCCAGCAGCTCCACAGCTGCTTCCCGTACACTCGTGGAGTTATCCATCAGCCGCCCATGAACCCCTCGCTGCATGTCCAGCTGAAAGGAACAAAGCAAACAATGACTCAAAATCAGAAATGAAGACTTATTCTATGGCACAAGAACACGTGTACATGATGATGTTTCCTGCTTTACCCTGGCTAGGATGCTGGGGTCTACAGCAACCACCTCAGACAAACACTTCATGGCTTTTGTTCGGACAGCAATTGCATTCTCACCAAGTACACGCAGAATCTAGGAAGAGAACAAAAACAAGGATTCAAATGTTTTGGGGAGGTAGCAAGCATTGTTTAACAACAAAAATGCACCAGAATAAAGTACAAACAATATAACTAAAATAATAATAGCTACATAATAAATAGTAATAACTAAAACCTGAACTTATCTTCTCAGAGAGTAAAGGGGTGCATGCAGGTGATGCTTCATGGCACTGAAAACTAAACATGGATACTTATCAGGATTTGATACTTCTCTAAGATGGGTCATAAGTCTCTTAATTTTAAATTCTACTTTTGTCATTTGTGGCTTTCACCATGGTTCCTTTTAACAGGAGAGCTCAATATGGGCACTATAATTTTAAGAGTGGCTCTGTATGCAGATCAATCTAAGTAACTAAACTAGTACTGGAGCTCAAACATGTCACAGGGACAATGTATTAATGATCTTTTCCCAGAAAAAGCAAAGAAATGACACTCATCAAAGAGCAGCCAAGTTCCAAAGTGACAGCAACATGCACTGCAAGCAACTAACTGGCCAATCTGGCTTGTATGAGAAATTAAGCTCAGTATCATGAGTTAATCTTATCAAATGAGCAAGTATCTTACAAAAGCTGTGAAAACTATTTCAACACTTTGAAATCATCATCTTACTGTGTACATATAATGATTCTGCCATGCACATACATGGGAAAATAAAATAATGTGTGCACAGTATGACATACAAAATACAGGCAAGAAAAAGAAACCCAATCACTTATGACATTAATACAGAATATGAAAGCACATGGTGTTATCATGGCCTGTTAAATATCTCTGCTCAACAATGAACAGATAAGGCACATCCCTGCCAAAGTGTTTGGAATCCGAAAACAACTGTGTTTTACTGTACTAAGAGTTCCAGCATAGTTTACCTGTGTCAAATAAATATCGAAGCTCTGGGCAAACGGCCTCATAGAGGCCAAGTAGCGAACAATCAAACATGCATCTTCATAGTCCACAGTATCAGAATTCATCCTGCAACAAATTCCATGTGTTAATTAGGACATGTTATACACATCTTTTAAAACATCAAATGCATGGCTAATAAACAAGTGATACTGAAACATACTTTAATGTACTGAACTGAGATGGAGCAGTTTTAATGATGCTGCGAAGAAACTTCTTGCGACTTTCTGCTCTGTGCATGATTTGTCCTGTGGTTTCAACATCTTTTGCATGATGAGTTCCTTCAGATGAATCCTCATCCTTCTGAGATTTAATTGCTTTTTCTGTCTCCATAGTGGTATCACGGAACCACTGAGCTATATAAAACTTGCGAGAAAACTGTAGAAATGCAGCAGGATGCATGGAAAACAAAACAAACAGATTGAGAAAAAAGAAAGTTAACAGATTTACAGTGAGATTAAGGGAATCTAATCCATCCACATTATTTTGAAAAACAAAATCAATAGTATATGTTAGGGTGACAATTTAATTGAAGCACTAATATGTATAATCAGAAATAATTTTATTCAGTATATTACTGAAATTATATATGCCTGACAACAGAAAGCTGAAATTTACCACTAGTGATGCATCAATTTCAGTGTTCTCATCCAGATAATCTAGCAAAGCCTTTTGTAGTTGTTGAATTTCATCTTCTCCTCCTGAAACCTGTTAGAAGTAGAAAGACACTTATAAACCAGAGTATTGCACAGTTGTAATTACCACCTGAACATCAGCATGTCCACATCTAAAGTGCACTGAAGCCAATTGTTTTGTAATTGCAGAACATTAACAGTTTTACAACCAATGAGTTATAAAGCCTAAAAAATATTAAGACCAGCCTAAGACTGGTTTTAAAACAGACTGACTGATTTGATTCATTTCTGTTCTATGACCTTGTGCGAGGACCCTGTCACAGAGGAAAAAAGAGGGGCCAAGCCTCTAAACGACCTTTATTTCCTCAGTATTACACTGAAACACATAGTTCCTTACAGTTCTTGATGTTACAGCAGAGAAAGGTATTATTTTTTCCCCCAAAAAATGCATTTGAGAGTTCAAAGCATGTCTATAATGCCTATACTACTAATATAGGTTTACAGATACATATATATATATTTGGCACACTAATGTATGTGCAAATTTTAAGTAGAAATTCTGGCTTCGACCAGTTTGAAATTCTGTAGATAACTGGCTGAATGCAAGGGTTGCTTGATGCTTAACTGCCTAAGCCTATAACAAGTCATATTCAATAAGCACCAAGAAAACAGAAAAACAGTTTCTGGCTTAAAATTCTTCAGCTACAAAAGAAATTTTTCTTCTTCAGCAATGAAATTTGTAACTTATAATGACCTTAACTTCTGTATTATCAGCACCAACTGAAAATCTTGACACGTACAGTATATAATATAGTTTGAGACCACCAAGGAGTGAAGAAGGGTGCAGTTAACAAGACCAGAACAGAAGTGTATCAAGAGATTAACTAAAGAAAAACATGTACAAGTGTCCAAATGAATTTGACAATCTATGACACATTTCTGTAGAAAAAATCTAGTGCTTAAAAATGTCAAAACAGAATTGATTTCCCCCTAAAAATAATTCTAGGAATGAGTCCAAACCATAGTCAAAAGCGCTACATGCATTTATCAGTCATTGAGGAATACCTTGGTAATGATACCAGAGCACAGAAGAAAACATTCAACAGAGTCTAAGTACTCAATTTAGCAGGAAAGAAAAATCTGTGGAGCTGTAAGTTCCCTTCTGAATTATTACGTTTCTGATGACAACAGCTACCAATGGCTCTTATTTTCTTGCCATTTGAACAGAAAAGTGAAACTCAGCTGTCATGTATGTGCTGTTCTTCAGTTAAATATAATTTATAAACAACAAAGCACTCTACCCTGACTGATGGTACTGTGTAGTACACACCTTCCACAAGGTATGATAGTATTGTCTGACATTACCGGTGTTAAGTTTCCTGAGTAACTGAAAAAAATATTTTCAGCAGTTAAGTGCCCACAGCAATGTTATTTTCTGCAGATGCCAATGCCTAGCAACCACCTGTTTCTATAAAAACCCCAAACCAAATAGAAAAATTCAGGTCACTACTCAGGTATCTCTCTTTAGAATATATTTCAATAATAGGGTAATTTCTGAAGATAAGGAAAGAGAAAAGGATTTTTCTGAAGTATTTCCTCCTTAAGTAAATGTAAAATTGTCAACAGTGGACAATAATAAACCCTTAGCAAACAGAAGTATAAATTATATTAAGCCATGGAGATAAAGATTTGACACTGTATGTTGCAGAACATTCTCACTGACAAAAGTTATGGGAAGTATCAGCCTCATAAAGGAGTACATGACTTTTATTCTTTAATTGAATGCCTGTAAAGTGCAGAAAAATAAATCTAATGATCATTATAAAGTACAGGTAATACATCTGTAGTCTTTTCAGGTAATTGAAGGGGGAATCCTGAGAACAGTTAGTAGTACAGAAAGAAATGAACAGTGTCCATAAGAAAAATGCAAGTCCCCATTTTTAAAAGGATACACAGGACGTAAGATTTTCTTATCATATTATGTACTGTATAGAGTCCAAATGCATACACTGCTTTAATACCTGTTCCCACCTCTGCAGATTTTGAGCAGAAATGCAAATGTGCACTCTCTAGTGAAAGACACATGCAAGTTCAGTAAAAAACCCCCAAACCCACCATAAAACAACAACATGAACTGAATCTCATAAAACTAACCTTACAAGCATAACAGTTAACTCTGTAAAGCCTGTATTTGAGTGCCAGAAGCTCAGTTACCACTTTGTCACTGCAAATGCAGGTATATATGTATTTTTAAGGCCTCCTAAGAGAGAAACCAACCATTGCTCCATTATTTCCTCTCTACTGTCACAAGAAAACGGGCTTACCCACTGCACTAACCACTCATAGATCACCATGGCTTACCCACTGCACTAACCACTCATAGATCACCATGGCTTACCCACTGCACTAACCATTCATAGATCACCATGGCTTACCCACTGCACTAACCATTCACAGGATCACCATGGCTTACCCACTGCACTAACCACTCATAGGGTCACTACACAGATGGTGCAAGGAAGACACGAGCTCACAAATGTGTTATTTACAAACAGAGTATACTTGATGCAGAAACCTGAACAGTAAATGAAGACTCATTCTCCATAATGCCAATTTTTCAAATATCTTCATAATTTTCATGTATTTCAAAGAGTAGATAGATCTCAATCCAGCTGGCATGGGATGTCTCACACACCTGTTTTAGGATTCTGGCTATAGATCCTTGATCCATTTTGCTAGTGACTGCATCTTTCCTTAGTCTTGCAGCTACAGTTCCAAGATAGTCAAGTGATGCAACTCTTAATGCCATTTCTGTAGATTTGTTACTAAATTGGTGAACCTAAGAAAAGCAGAATAAACTGTTAAAAACAAGTATTTATTTATGCAACTGAGATTCTTTTGACAGGAGATTGCTTTACCTTATTAAAATTTTCACCTAACTTCCATATTGCACAAAATCATGTAATTTATTATTACATCATGGATACTGTACTTACTTTACAATAATGCTTCTTTATTGGGTCTCTATCTCCAAATAAGTCTGTTAGTGTCTTTTTAAATATATATTGCCACTAAACAAACTGGACAACTAGTACAGCAGACCATCTTCAATAGCAGAGATCTTAAGCTCCATAATGATACTTCTTCATTTTTCACACAAATATAAAGGTATATTTTGCTAGGACCAAGACCATAAAATATTTTTGCAAGAAACAGCTCAAATTACTGAGTTAATTAGACTGTAATACTGAAAAGCAACATTCCATTCAACATAAGCAAAAGATGTAACCATGAAAAACGGAACTACTTAGTTATTTTCTGGTTCCATGCTGAAGGAACAGTCCAGAGAAAACACTTAATATGAATAATTACAGCTTAGTCTGACTTCACTCCAAATAAATATGTGCACTTATTAGATGTTATGCAACGGCATTTTTTGTGTTGAAAACATAAGGGAGCATTGGAACTGAACTTCCATGAGAAACTTACACCTATGATTTTTAAGAAGTTCTGTATGAATGATCCTCTACCCCAAATTTTATTGTTTTATGTATTACACAGTAGTAATACATGCAAGAAAAACCTTAATCAGAAACCTTAACCCTAATCAGAAACCATTCCTGCAGTAGTTTCGCCTGAAACAAACAAGTCTTCATTGTAATCTGAAATAAATTATATAGTTAAAACAAGAAGCTCTTACCAATAGCCTTCCTAATAAGCTAAGTAGCAACTCTGCAGCTGGCCATTCTGGTTTATTGACTGTTGAAAGAAGATCTTGAATGAAGTTCTCAAACAGTGGCCTGTAATCTTCTTCCCCTTGTTTACTGCCACACCTGTTGAAAATAAAATGCATTTTGAAACTGAATTGAAGAGCCATATAATGTTTTCTTGTCATGGAAACAGAAGTAATCTTATGTTTAATCAGAAAAACAGTTTTAGGCAATTCTAAAAACCAAACCTGAAATACTAGCAGAAAATTTGTTTTATTCATTTAGAGAGAATTAGCTTGAAGCGTTATCACTCCAAGCTGCACTGCAAGGTGGGGAATGTCAATCTGCTGGAGGGCAGGAGGGCTTTGCAGAGGGACCTGGACAGGCTGCAAATGGGCCGGCCCAATGGTATGAGATGCATGCAACAAGGCCAAGTGCAATCGGCATGTACAAAAAAATCAAAACCAAAACAAAACCAACAACCCAAAAGTTAACATACCTGATAATTTTTTACTTTTATGTGGCATCTCTAAATTTAATGACATGAGGATTGTGCAGAGATAGCTAGATAGCTTATTAAGTATTTTTTTTGGCTTTAAGTGTACAAATTAATTCAACAGAAACCTAAAGACTTATTCTTTGAAATCCTTTGGTTATTCAGGTATGTTTTTTCCCTTTTTTGTTATTCACGTTGCTAACTTCAGCTAAATTTAAGTAATTTTTAGGTTTTTTATATCTGATGACTGAATCAACGTGGTTTCAGGATTTTTTGATTGATATATATTTACTCAACCTTCTTTTCAGGCTCCGGGTAAGTAATAGACCCCTAATAAAGGAATCCTACATGAACTATCAAACAGATTCTTGAATGTATAAAGAACACTCTGTAGAATTTCTGTTCCATAAACATTTTTGTCTAGACAGTAAACTCTTAAGCATCTTTAAAGCATACAGCTATAAATAACTTTATGAGTAGGAATTTATCACTGTGCAGTGGTCAGGTTTGTCTTGAAGTATGACAGACTGCATTTGGAAGTGGTTTCATCAATATGCTAAAGAGTGCAACAGTACTCACTTCTTAAGGAAAATAGAAAGGAAGTTTTGTGCTGTTCTCATGGCTGTCTCATAGGAGTTGGTAATAAGCACATCTTGATCCACCTAAAAACAAGACACATTTGTCTCTTATTTTAGCATACAGAGAACTATGATTTCCAGATCAGCATTTCTCATGCATCAAAAAATTACAGCAGACATAAAACTACAATGTTTACTACAGCACTGTATTAAAACATGTTATACCTACACACATAAGTCATTTCTGCACACACACACACACACACACACACACAAAAAGGCTTTTTAAAAAAGGCTTTCTAAAAATATCTTACTTTCTTGTTTGATTCCTCCTCTGAATTAGAATCTTTTTCTGCTGTGGGTAAGTGCACCACACACTGAATAAGTTGCAGAACTAGTGCTGTTACCATCTGAATGTACATAGGCTCTCCATCAGTGTCACTGCTGTTTAACCTGTTATTAAGAAGAGACAGCATTAACAATAAAAGTAAACAAAAAGGACAGAACACAACATAAACTTTTGGTCTTCAATAGTATCTTTCAAAAATTACTACCACAGCTACAAATCTGTGTTTCAGATATTTATCTAGTTATTTGCTTGTTTCTTATGCAGTGTATCATCTGCTCTAAGAAAAGCAGTAAGTATTGTTCCTGGGCAGAAGAGGTGAACAGAAACAGCACACACACAGGTTACCAGAGAATCTGTGAACTGCTGAAAAAGCTACAGCAATGTCTAATAAATCAAACACCTACATGCTAAACCACTTAATAATAAGCTTGTTATGTATGATGCCATGTCCTCTTCCAAAACAACACAACAAAATACACCAAACCGTTGCCATAATGATTTATTATTTCTATAGTCTTTAATTTATGCAAAATATGCAGGGCTTTTAAACATGGCCATGACCTGGACTGACTTTACAGGAGTTACACCTACAGTAATCTGTGGTAGCACAGCAGATTATAAACCTCAGAAAGCAAGT
>JAOXXN010000364.1:11504238-11517444 GCA_026770055.1 Myrmophylax atrothorax | reverse complement strand
AGAAATGCAATGCTGCACCAACTCCCTCTCACTTTTATGAATCAGTGTTGGGGGTTGCTTTTGGATTTTGCTGTTAAACACACCTTTGTTACGGTGTTTTTACAGTTACAAAACACAGCATACAATTTTCTGTTAATATTCTTCTACTAAAACTCCTTCCAGTACTTGAAGGGGGGTTATAAAAACAAAGAATGACTTTCTACACTACACAGGCAGATAGTGAAGGACAAGGGGAAATAGTTTTAAACCAAAAGAAGAGATTTAGATTAAATATTAAGACGCAGTTCTTTACTGTGAAGGTGGTGAGGCACCGGAACAACTTGCCCATCAAAGCTGTAGCTGCCCCGTCCCTGAAAGTGTTGCCCTGAGCAACCTCATCCAGTGGAAGGTGTCCCTGCCCAGGGCAGGGAGGTGGAACAGTATCATCTGTAGGTTCCTCTCCTACCCAAGCCATTCCATGGCTCTATGATCAACATTTGGGAGCTGAAATTCATGACTGATGCACTTTCCCAGCACTTTCTGATCAATTTGAAAACTGAGCCACAAGAAAACTGGGCCTAAGAAAAAAAGATGTGAATTAAATGAAATCAGGTCGCTCCTCAGAATTTTAATTCCCATAAAAATTTCTCTGTAAGAAATATAATGTAATCAAGACCTTTGCAGAAAATAATCAAACAAATCCAATTACTTATACCTCACCTGTGATTTACAGGCACACCAACAAGACCTGCTTTTTCCTCACTGTATCATGGACACAATCTCAGCCCTATCATTGGAAATATCATGAGAAGCTCCTTGTTTTGCTTCTTCAAGGTAACTTAATTACATAAGCCACAACAAGTGATTTCTGATGTCTTAGCTTTAAATATAAAATACTACAGGAAACTTGCCCTGGAGTTAATTAAACGGTATCTATATTCAAGGAAAAGTTATCCAATGCAAACAACAGCTCACTAATCTGAAGGAAAAAAAAACCATTTTATCCTCTTCTTCTCTGTTTGTTGGCAATGTTCTCATGGAGCAAAATAAACTCCAAATTTCAAGTAAACAGTTTAAATTTTCTTGCACCGAGTCACCTAAAGCAGCTGAAAATACTGAGCAACTGAAAAGTTAATTTACCAGAAGTAAATGTGAGGCTTTCCTATATTTGTATTTGGTCCAATTTACCCTTTGTTTAGAAGGAAATTCAAACCAAAAATTTCAAGCACATTCCCTGCACATCAGCCAAGATTAGCAGCCACATTTAGATCCTTAGACACATGAGCAGGTCTGCACTGGATACCATAATAGACATCAGACAAATTGCTGGTCCATGTTTTCACATATGGCAATGCATTGTTGCAAATATTATTTATGCAAAATAGTTGTAGCTATTTCCAGAAGCAAGAGGAGCCAAAATAAGTATCCACATCCATAAAACAAAGGCAGTTTCAGACTTACAAGAAATTAGGTCAAGAAATTGCTCTGACAAACTAGGTAATAAACGTGTATCATACTGTGCCAAAGTAATTTTTCAGAAATGAACTAATTAAGCAATGCACTCCTAAACCTGCAAACAGACAATGCACTCGCAACGCTGCATACACCTGAAATCGTGTTTCAGATGAATCAAAGTACCATGAAGGTTGTAGGTTTGGTCAAGTTTATTGCTGCTGCCAAGAACTTGATGTGACACATACAAATTTCACTCTTACTATCAACAGAAAACTTGAGAATAATGGTAGGACCAAGAATCAAAGTATTTACCTCGGTGGCAGAGCCTAAAGCAGAAATCAATTAGGAAAGCAGCCACCAGGCACAGCCCTGGGCTGAAATTGTCACCTGTCTTACCAGGAACAGATTAACACAAGAAATTACTTCAGTGTGCAGTGGCTGAATTCCTGCTGGGTACCAACACCAGTTTATCCAACATCTACTTCTGAAAGCCTAGCATAAAAAAAGAAAGCTCCAGAGAGTTTGTACAATGCCCACACAAATCCCAGCTACTTTCGGGATGGGAGGGACACACCACACCTTAGAATTCCCTTCAAGTGGGTGTAAACCACTCTAGTACAAAGTGTGATAGAGAAATGAGATCTTCCTAGACCTTAGCAACTTATATATAGTTTAGTTTTGGCTTTTAACTAAACAGTGCTTGGAATACTTTTCAAACCATTAACCTTTTAATCCAGAAAGGAAAAAATAAATAATCAGTGCTAAATGAACAAAGTGTACATTAAAATGGATCCTCCACAACCCAACATATCTTGAAACACTTCTAATGGCACACAGGTCAGCCAGTTCCTCCTCCAGTCTGGTTAAGCTGAGAGGATACAGTCACCACTATCTCAGAAAAGAGAAAAAAACCAGGAAGACTGTAGAATTCTTACGGAAGTTATAGTTGTTTTTCTACAATCCCAATTAAATTTGAGTTTGAAGAAGACTTAGAGATTTGAGCTGAGAAAAATCACTATAAAATTCCTGCTGTAAATGCTGAAATACATTACTCTTTTCCTCTGAAACACGGCATATTTCTCTGTAGAACCTCAGAGAAGGTTCTTGCCTGCTTGATCCACCTGGTGGTGCATGCACAGGCAAGGTGGTCAGCAGGGACTACTCTGGCCTGACACATGCCAATGAATTGCTACCAAGAACTCCCAAGACAGTGATTTCAAATTTGGATTCATGGAATTGTGTATTTTCACAATTCTAATCTTTAGAAAAGCACAACTCATGGTAAACAAAAAGACTTCCAGTCTTCTCTCTTCCAAGGGAAATACATTTTTACTCCAGTTACTTCCCTGCAGTCCCACTATTTCACTGTGTCTGTTTCAGCATTAAGAAACTTTATTTTGGAAATCAATTTGAGTGAACCCTAAAATTTGATGCATTAATATCCATAAGCCAATTTGTCCTTACAGAAGTCCTATACATGAAGGATTTAAACAACATTTAAAACTGATGCTTCTTTTCTGCCCAGTTCTCACCAGTACCATAGATTACCCTCAAGCAAACCTGCGCTGCCAACCAGAAATCTGTGAGAGGCATCAGAAGTTCACTCCATCAGGTCTTCATCCTGAAATACTCCCCTTCTTGTCACTACTGCGGGAAGATAATCACTAATTGATTGCTCTGTTTCACAGGGGAGAGAGTTTCCAGCTGGAACTCAAAGGTGCACCATCACAAAGTGCTAAACCATAGTTACTGTAGGTTCTGAAAAAGTTATTTGGAATTAAAACCAACCAACCAAAGAAACCTCAAACCAACAAACCACATGAGCACAGAACTCAGAAAAAATCCACAAGCATTGTTTCAATGACACGAAGATGATGAAGCAGTAAAATTTTTAGCTGACCTTGTCAAGAGTATGTAGGAAGAGCACCTTAGAAGAAATGGCAAATCTTCATTCACATTTCAGTAAGAGCAGCAGAGAACACAGGACATTTAGGAAGACTTGCAGTGAGCAACAAAACCCTGTATTTTCAGTTCTGGGTTGTACAGACAATGAAATTCTGTAACAATCTACACAAGGGAGGAGCAGCATTCAGATCAGATTTTTTTTTCCCCCCTTGAAAAAACACTTTTTAGGTGACACTGAAAGACTCCAAAGGGGCTTCTCTTGGAAAGACAATCCTTCAAACACATTACAAAGCTATTGGGACACCTCCTTCCACAGACAGTTTCAGTTTCTCCCATTGCTCATACACGTTTCATACTTGAACAAAGGACAATTTGTCCTGTTCAGAATGCAGCACCCATGAACCTGCCAACAGCTCCCACCCCAACACAGCTGACCAGCACAGCTCTAAAGAGCAGCAGAGAAGGTACTCGCTGGAGCTCTGGAAAGAAAGGACAGCAAACACAACCTCCTCATTGCAGGCACAAACCCAATGGAAAAGTGTCACAGAACCCACAATAACACACATTTGCATCAAAAAGAAGATCAAAAGCATTCATAGATGTTCCAATACAGATGAAAAAGTGTCACAGTTCTTTCTGACCTGGACAAAACAGGCCACAAAACTTCACCATAAGATCCCTTAACAAAAATGCAGTGAAAAAAAAGTCTGTAATTTTCCTCTGAGATGAGTGAATTTTTGAGAAAAATGTCCAAAAATCAGGAGAGACAGAGAGAAGCTGCTTCTTCCTTGTAAAAGACAAAAAGGACTGTTGGGTGGATCCAAAATCAACAGTCACATCTATAGCTGTCCCTCCCATTCATAACTTGACAAAATTTCAAATTTGCCTATAAAATTTGGTGAGATTGTTACTTTGTCTTTTTAAATTACAATACAAGGCTTATCCAGATGTAGAATAAAGGTATGGTTTCCAAATCTAAAATTTACTGAAACAATGCAAAATTTGTATAGATTTTCAGTTTGCAAAGAATTAATTGTAGCTTAAAACGAGTCAATTTTATTGAGTTTTATAATCAACAAGAATTAGTCCCTTAAGACAGAATGACTGCCTAATGGTGTTTTGAACTAGATGAACAATCCTATTTTAAACTGGATTTCAGATAAATCAGCAATGATGTTGTACATGACAAAGTCACGAGAAGACATTTTCTTGGGGGAGGGGATGGATGAGAAAGCAAAAAAGAAAGGACAAGAAAGACAATGGAAGTGAATTAAGATAAAGTAAAATACACTAAGCTACATGGAATAAGAGGCATGTGAGAAGTGGAATAATGATGCTAAAAGGCAACACTAGAAAAGAATTACTACAATCTACTAAGTAATATAGGATGAACTAAAAGAAGGTTTATGAAAATTACATTTCTTAGCATATTAAAAAGTTTGTAACTAAAAATGGCACTGACTGGGATCTCAGTACTGTTTCTCTCAATTGGAGTAAGGACACCGTGGCAATGGCATGAGTATTTCTGTATCAGTCAGTTGCTGACAGATAGACTCTGACTTATGAAGAGATACCTTTATATATTATGAACCTTTTCAAACACTGGAGTTCACCTGTACCCTGGGAAGTGAGTTACTGGGAAGTTGGGGGGAAAATACAAAACTAAATATACACATGAAAAACGTGAAGTTCAAAGACACTTTCTGTAAAATCTGCTCGCTGAACACTCAAAACTTTATTTGTAAGATAAAAATTTGTTATTCTTTCCATGAAACCGACTTATAGTGTCATTGTAAGAACCTTATTCTGAATACAATACCATAAAGACTCATATCAGATTCAAACAACTCTTCCCCTGGAAAATGCATCCCGAGTTATTTGACAGTATGCAAGAAACAGATGATTTCAGAGAGCAAAATAAAAAGGCAGAACAACATTGCAGAGAAGTTATAAACCTGACTTTAAAATTAACGCATTGCTCATGTGTGGCAGCTGCCAGAATCACACCCAAAGGCATTAAAACCTTTACACATTACTAGAACATTCTACATATATAACCACATATAACAGACTACAAAAACAAGGAATTCAGAAATATTGTAGAAAGCCTCCATGCACTTCATGGAGTTCTGAGGGCTTCAAAGTAACTGATTTCCTGCACATAGAATTGTGTGAATTCAAAATCTATTCTACTGAGACTAGAGCTGAGTTGCATCTGAAAGTTTTTAGCATTCTCTATCAAGACCATAAAAAAGTTTCATCTGAAATCTTCTGTTTAAACTGACAACAAAGATGCCATAATTTTATTACTAACTCCAGATTCCTATTATTAGAAATGGAAATTTTACCTGTTTTGAACCCCAAAAAGGACAGGGAAAATACTCATATTTCCAGCATAAAGAGAAATCCCTAACAAGGAGGCTAATATTTTAAAATGAGTAATAAATGTAAGGAATTATTAAGTCTTTGAGAGTTAATATAAACAGGTTAGTACATAGAAAACAGGCATAGCACAGTAAATTCACTGTACAGACAACACCTCTGTACAGGTGCACATAAAATAGCTACACATTCACAAAGATGATTTCTACATGATTTCTTACCAGATCAGCTATGTAAGAAAATATCTTAATCTTGAATTCATGATATACCTAGAAATCCATTACTAAATCATTCTGCATACAGCTGTAAACCGCTCCTCTGGCACCTGATTCGTCTGTTTTGAGATATGACAACTCTATAAACATAACTACATAAGGAAATTTAAATTCTCTAAATAGTAAACATCAAAAAAGGAAACCTGACCAATTAGCAACATTGTTTTCACAATGTGAAATAATCTACTTCAGTCTGAAACAAAAAAAGCCAAAATTAAAGCACCAAGAAGAAAAGCAATCTTATTTTTAAAAGTGCTAAATCTGCAGAAGAGGCAATCAGCCAAATATGAAACCTACAAACTATTCTGAATTATGTCTTCTCCACATAATTAATTTGAAAATGCCAGCCAATTGTTTGGCTTTCTTCTTTCTGCATGTAGTGACCCTCCCTAGAGACAACAGCGCCTGGATTCTCCCACAGATAGCATGTTTCTGTAAGCTCACTGTCACAAAGTCTCAAGCACAGAAACTCCTCACTGGGCCTGTACTTATAGTGTAAAAGAGGCAGATGGGACTTTGCAACTATGCCCTTACTGCACCATGTCAAAACATGCTTTGGAAAAGCCCATTTCACCTCAAATCCGAAATATGAAAGAATCTCAGGGCTTGCACACACAGTATTTCCCACCACTCCAGCTGTTCAGTTAGAGCAGTGCCAGTCACTTACACAGACACACTTAAACGAGTTAGAATTGTATACACAGCAGTTACAGTTCACTGGATAAATTCCCAGGTTAAACTAATGCAGCTGAAGCACAGCTTAAGCCCATTTAAGTGTTGCCACATTAGGTACTTGCACTGAAGTCAATCATTTCAGGTACATGTGTAGCAAGATTTCCAATAATAGGTCCTTATATTACTTTTATTTTGTTTCCCCAAATCCCTGTATAAACAAACATATAATCTAGCTATGAAATTTTTGTATTTAATTTCTAACAGCAGAAGTAGGTAATCTACATGAACACGAGTGTAAAAGATATAATGCAATTAATATCAAAAGAATCTTACCTTTATTGGATTTGGATGACTTGTTCTTGTTAGGTTTAAAACAAGATCCCCTTGATTTATCTTCTCTGTCCTTAATAAATTTCTGCACATCATCCAAAGAAAGCTTTTGAAGGACAACTACAGGTTTAGCTCCTTTATTTAGATCTTCAACTAGCCCAATCTTCTCTACTTTGTCCTTCTGTTCACCTCTAAATTCAGTTTTCCTTGACTCCTGAGTAACATTGCCATCTTTGTCACGCTTGATTTTTGGAATGACAAAATGTTTCAATGCACCAGATCTTCCCCCCAACAAATAACTGGGAAACTCTGCTTTATTGTCAGCATGTGCTTTATTACTATCTACTTTACTCTTATTACCATCTGTCCTTCGTTCATCCTTGCTGTTGGGTGACTTAAAACCAGGTTTATCAGGTCTTGATTTACTAGAATCTCCTTTGCCTTCCTGTTTAATACGAGGGCTGTCAGGCCTCGATTTCTGATCCCCAGAAGAAAACCTTTCCCTTGATTCACCAGACTCATGCCTGTATTTCCTTTCAAATTTCTCAGGTTTTGAACCATCAGATTTAATACCATGCTTAGAATCATGTTCATTTTTGTTGGAGGATCTCAAATATTCAGGCCTTCTAATCTTGGATGGATCCCCTCTGTATTTCTCAGAGTCCCCCCTGTCCTCAGACCTTTGTTTAAGGCTATCATGGTCACGTCTCGGTGTATCAGAAACTGAACGCCCATCAGGCCTCTGTTTTGTTGGATCAGATCTACTTTCTGGTTTTACCCTTGAAGGATCAGACTTCATGTCTAGTTTGTGCCTAGATATTTCAATTTTCTTGTCTGACAGTGGTTTACTGGAGTCCCTCCTATTATCATGTCTATGTTTTGGTGTTTCAGGCCTCCCCTCAGTCTTCTGTTTTGGTGTCTCAGGTCTGCCTTCACTCTTCTGTTTGGGTGTTTCTGGCCTCTGCCGTATTTCCTGTTTGCCATTATTCTGTTTTCCCTCGTTTTGTTTCATCTCCATTTGCCTGCTCTCATTTTGTTTTGATTCTGTCTGTCTGTTCTCATTTTGTTTCACTTCCATTTGTCTGCTTTCAAGTTTCACTTCTAACTGTTTGCTCTCGCTGTGTTTACTTTCCAACCTTCGGCTCTCATTTTGCTGAAATTCCATTTGCCTGTTTTCATTCTGCTGGGTCTCTGTCTTTTGACCTTCAAAGTCTGACTTTTTCCTAAAAATTTCTGGATGGTTTTCAGGTTTAAATTTAAGAACTCCAGCAGGATCTTCTTGGGGAACAGACACAAACCCATCACTATACTGCTTGATTTCTTCAGGTTTTTTGATGGTGTCCAAATCCTGAGTTACTGTTGCCTGAGAGTCTGCTCTTCCTGCTTGCTGTAGATCAATACTAACCATCAGCGCAGGCCTTGCCCCATTTCCTGCAGAACCTGTCTCCTGAGAAGCTGCTCTGTTTCCTCCAATAGCACCTCCAGCCTCTGGTGGCTTGTTTTCTTGTTTTCGCTTCTTCAGAGGCTTATCTGCAAGTTAAAAGAGAAAAAAATCACAAATTACATGTAAGACTGATAAATGTCCAAGCAAGAATGTCCATTCCCCTCCACTGCCACCAGTGAATCCTCCCCAGTATGTATAAGCACACACACCAAAATCCACTGAATGGAAAAGCAAGAATAGGACTTCTCTAGCTAACACTTTTAAATATGTTTGGCCTATTACCCATTGTCAGTCTATCACAGATGACAATTAATCATTAAAAACCTCTACCCTCGTAACACATGTAATCAAAGACCCTGTGTAATGCTGAAGAGAATCACCTAATAAAGCAACCACAATACATAAAAACCGAAAAAACCCATCTAAAAGACCCCCAAACTACTCAAATACACTTGAAGCAGAATTAATAAAGACAAAGTTAATATGCACCTCCACAACTGCCCTCTGAAGAATACTGCTATAAAAGATTACCTTCTGCAGACTCAACCTGCTTCATTATCTATTAGACTAAGCAAGGATCTGCAGTGATTAAGAGAGAGGCTTTCCCTACGTGCATCAGTTGGACTTCACAGGTATTTCAGACAGGGAGCACACGAGCAGTGAACCAAACTGACAGTGACTCCACCACTCCAGCTGTTCCAAAGCAAAGCCCTGTACCAGGGCCTGGAGTCTGTGTCTGAACACACACCTATTAGATGGGAGGCCAATACACACTTAAAAAGGTATTTTCTCTTTACAATCATAATGCTTTTCACAAATGAAATGAAAAGTTCAGTGATCATTTTCTTGTCAATTGTCACAAGCCTGACTCTGCAATAAGCCTTTCAGTTTACACTAAAAAATCACTAGGAGCATAATACAGAAAAATAAAGTGAGCCAGCCACACACACTGTAATTTGACATAATTCACAGAAATGAGAAGCACATGGAAGCAACCAGAAGAGTATATTCTACTCATTTAAACTACAACCTATTTTTATTACCAACATGGAACTCTGAACAAAATTAATTTCTGCCACGGAAACGAAAATCTCTACCTGCACTAAGGCTTATATTCTCATTTCTCAAGTCCCACTGTGTAATTTTGCCCCAAAAAATTACTTTCTCTGCAACTGGGGAATATGATCTTAAAGCTAAGGAATTATTAAACATAGATATGTTGTCAAAATGCTTAGACCACAAATGCAACATGAGAAAAACCCCTGTATTTTGTGCCTAAATTTGTGGTTCCTTATCACCAGATGCAGCGAAGCCAGTTCTCTTTTTCAGAGCAGGACAATGAAGGGCAAGGAGGATGCAATCAAGAAATAGGGGGGAAAGAAGCCAATTAAAAAACAACACACTCCTCTGAAATTGCAAACCAGAATTATAACACATTACTTCTAATTTCTTCTGAATTTTTAGAAGATTCTTACTTAAAATAATTGAAACTTTGAAGGGTCACCTCCAAAATTAAAATTAGGACACATTAAGAAGTAGTAACATGGTCAGTCCCAGTGAATAGGCTTTTTTCCCCATCATTTTCATCCTCAAATCTAGTTCAGTATTTCTAACTTCCTAGAATTTCAAAATTTTGTACATGATTTCATGGCTGGAAGACAGTAACAACAGATACAATAAATTGCATGCAGAAACTGGTCAACTGCAAATAAAGAACTTTGCAAAGAACAACCACAACCTGTGACAATGACTGACAACTTTGTGACAGGCATGTGAAGCAAAATAAATTTGCCCAATCAAAGGTGCAGCTTTTTAGCATGGAGATGCTTCTTCTGTACTACAGCAACTGCCAGATTTCATATGAGGACTTCCACAGATTAATTTCCCTACACTACAGATTACAACAAATACACATACATCCACATGCACCATGACTGTATTTCTCAATTAAAACTCTTCAAATTTTGCAACATAATAAACCTGTGTTCTTAGGGAAAGTTGGTCAGCTTTGCCATGTTAGCCCAGAAATGCCAACTGCACTGCAAGAGTCCTGTACAGCTCTGATGGTGGATCCAACACAAGTCTTTGAGACATTACTGTAACTCATTATCTGCCCCATTCCTTTAACTGAGGTTATCCCCTGTAGCAGAAGAAGCACAAATTCCTTTTCTAAAAGTGCATGTCATTGTCCAAAGCATCGCCTTGAGGCACTAGTGGAGGTGGTTTGCATTAACCTACAAGGCTGAACAAGCCAGTTAAGAGCAAGAAAATGTTTCCCTCTCTTACACCTATTATAGAAGCAGATGGTCACCAGCTGAGATGCCTTAAACAGCTGTGGCTGGATCAACCAAAACTCACCTTTCAGAGCCCTCATGCTGAAGGCTCCAACATTAAACAACCAAAACAATTCAAGAAGGACCAATTTTCTTGCTTGAACTTCTGTAAGTGACCAGGCTGAATATGCTGCAGTTCTTCATCATCCGAAATGTCCAGTTGTAAGAACACACAAACAGATGATCACATCTCAACTTGGCATACACATTGCCTCTAAATACATAGCTCTTCTGATGCACCTTCTTCGTTTCTCTTGACAACACAATACTGATGTTTTAGTAACTTGACATCTTACTTGAGAAGAAAGGGACTCCTTCCAAACTTTATTTTCCTAGATGGCAAGGTGATTGCAGACAGAGTTACAGATCACTCTTCTTATTCCCAGTGCATCTTGAAGGTGAGCCTCAAAACTAGACTTGATCATTGTTTTGCCTCTATGGGAATTATGGATCTAGGACAAAAATTTATCCCAAGTATATGAAAATACTAGGCTGAAGTAGGGCATAAAAGGTAGGCTGAGTAGACAGTAACACTACCTTCATCAAACATATTGAAAAATCTCCTTTGAATGAGCAGAAAAACTGTCTGAGTTGCCATGATAGCTGCAGAAATCTGAAAACTAAAATACGCCACTGGGCTTCACAGATTTTATAAAATCTTGAACTCTCTTTCAACTATTAGAGAACAAGAATCAGAGAGGTGAGGAGAGAGTAAATAAGCTCTGGAAACAGAAGTCTTCATATCTTGTCTTTTACAGTCAAATACATGGAAGTTTGCATACATCTACTTTGTTAAGTCATGAGACGGACAGATGAACTTAGGAACTTCTAGAATATCCATTGAAATCTACTTCCTATCCTTCAAGGCATGAGTATCCAAGCTTCATCCACTTCAGTCCATAACTTGCAGAATTTCTTTTTATTATGGGAATCTAGGACTTTGTCAAGATATTAGACTAACATCTTTCTTTCAGGTCTTACAGACCTAGATCTAAAGCTTGCTGCAGCTCCAAACAGGGAGGCTCACAAGCTCTTGAGACCAATAAAGTGTGATTGGGATCTTTTTGCTTCAGTTTTTGTAACAGTTTTCATAATAAAAAGAATATGTAGTAATAAAAAGAGTATGTAGTAAGCCAGAGAAGAACTTTGTGACTATATTAGAGATCAGGTATACAAGTTTGCTGTTTTCAGGGTCTTTTCAAAACCATTATTCACTCTTCCACCTCTCTCTCAGGATGTAGATACATTTAAAATGTAGCTACATTTTGTCCCTTAAATTTATGACAGTTCAGAGCACAGTCTGATCCCAGTTATTCTATGTACACATCCTTCTGGATGCTCTTTTTACATTGCAAGAGGCTCACCCAAGGCAGTACCTTGGAACTCAAAGCAAGACCATAAGCTACATTATATTAAAAATAGTAGAGATGTAACAAATGAAATGACTCACTGTGGTACAGGAAACAAAACATTAAAGGAACCACAAGGTAGACAGGGTAAAAAAATGAGCTGGATTTCCAAGTGGTTGTCTCCCACCTGTCATCTTACGAACAGTATTCCTGGAGACAGGTATGGCCTTCATCTTTGGAAATATCTGCGTATCAAAATTATGAGTACTTTCAGCTTTAGAAATGAATTAATTCTTGGGGAACCTTTGGGCAAAAAAGCATTGCACCAGACTAATCACAGATACCTTGAGATACACCTCTGCTGAAACTATGAGTCAAGTATGATTTGAAGAGCATCCATATCCTGGAGAAAGGCATGCTTGGAAGCTGAGAAGGGTTAGAAGCAGCAGCTGGATGAGGCGGGCTGTATTAAAGAAGTATCTCTATGCTTTTATTCCAAAGCAGCGCCCACAACACCGTTAGTGATGAAGTACCCTGTGTCACTGCTTTCCTGCAAACCTGATGACTGCCTTAAGTCCCAGATGAAACACTTCCAACAACTGAGTGTTATTGTGTAACAGCCTAAAAACGTCTAGAACTGCTTGGCCTAGCAAACTGAAATGGGCTTTTTCAGTATCTGTGAAAATGTAACAAGTCTAAATAACAGCCATGTGCAGGCCAGCTAACCTTCATTGTAGCAGAATGGTAACTCTTCACTATAATAGTACTGTTTGATAACATTAAAATAGACATAATAGGAAAAGCATTGCTTCCCCATTTACACCTTCAAGGGATTCAGTTGAAGACATCATATCCAAGATGGTTAAACACGAACATACTCCCCTTCAGAGCCACAAATAAGATTGATCCTCTAATGCTGAACTCTGGATGAATCATTTTGATGGTAACTTAAATTACAAACTTCCTTTTTGTAAAGCATAACAATGAAGTTTCCCACCTTAAAATCTCTTCAGAGGTTACTGGACTATGCCTTCATTAATTTGAAATACTATTTATTTAATTACTTAAATCAGTAATTG
>JAOXXN010000364.1:11491380-11503969 GCA_026770055.1 Myrmophylax atrothorax | reverse complement strand
GTCAAATCTATTTTTTATCAGCATCAGAGACAAGTCACACAGAGGCCAATTAGAAGCTTATCTTCTTTTAGATAACAATCAAGATCAGAACCTCTCAACAGGTAACCTCTCAACACTTAGCTGTATGTTCAAAAACAACCCTCTTTTTACTGTCAACTGTTTTCTTTCCTTAGTTATTTCCCACAGATCTCTTTGAAGTTGTCTGAGTGCCCTGTCTGCCCAACCAACACTGCTCTGCAGACACAAGACTGTAACCTCTGTACAAGGAAGGTTTTAAATCCCTTCAGTGGTAATGATGGATGCCCTTCCAGTGTAGTGAGGGCACATACCTGTCCTTTTCTACTCCATGAACTCGCACCATTTACAGCCACAAGAGATTGTCCTCACCTGACTTCCCCCAAAGTTCTATTCCAATAATAAAAAAAGAACAACTAAAGAGAAGAGATTCCCACAGGACCAGCTCCTCCCCTTGAAGGACAGGCTCAGCTAACACAGGTCAAACCCCTCACTCTCACTGCTTCCTCCTTGACACAGGAAACTGAGAAAATACAGGCATGAACCTGGCACAGGAAGCTTTATAGAACTGAACCCAACTCCAAAAACCTCTGAAGAGTCCAGAGTGCTTCCAGCTGCTGCTGTTCAAAGGAAAGGATTTGTGAGAATCTGAACAGAAACAGCTGCTAACTTTTAGCAATCAAAATGAAGACTCCGAAATTTTCCTTGTTTTCTTAAATATAGCAATAACACAATCATTGTATCAGAATGAAATATGATTTTATGTATTTTTCTACTTGAGGATGTCTGGGAACTCATTATTCTCTGTCAATTACAGTACCACAAAGGAAATATTACACTAGGAAACAAAAAGAATTGAACTGCAGAAAACTATAATGAAATATGTACACTTGTTTAGAGATTGGAAGATGTAACTTAACCTTCCTGACTTTATATTGCTTTTACAAACAGTAGGATTTTAAATACTTCTGAGAGAGATTTTTCTGACATAAATTCTGGGTTTTATCCATGTGATTGCTTTGTGCAGAATTACAGCTTTGTGAACTCAAAATATCTGAGCAAAACCCAAGGTGTACTTACTGAAGTGCTCTTACAGAGTACAGCACGTAATCTCACAAGAAAAATGCAGAGCACTATCATCAGACTTACTGAAAACTACTCATTTTAAATATCACTTATACCAATATATCCAATTAGTTTGTAATTCATTTGTATAAACAGAAAACTTTAGAAATAAGCAATGACTTTGATATCTCCATTCTAGATGTTGGTTTTTGTTCTGACATCATACCTTGCACAAAATCAAGATATCAGAAATAACTTAACTAGATACAGTAACATTTATAGCATATGACAACGAAAAAAGCCAATGTCTTCTTAGGCTGATGTCAGAGCAAACTTAGTGACTATGAACTACATAAATGCTAGGATTAAACTCTTAATAAGGTTTCTTCTTTACTCATGCCATTTCTTTATCAAGATTTAAACCCATTATGGAGAAATGACTGTCCCAGAATATAACTCATTACTGGGTAAGCAATATCCCAACTCCCTCGTCCATCTAACAGGTACAAACAAGTGTATACACTACACACAAGTTACACTGAATTTTCTAGTCTTAGTTTACGCTACAGATGGGGAAAAAAGAAAGATGAGTTCTTGCTAAACTGCTACATTTTGGTTATTTTCCACACCTTCTTTTAAGAGCAGGTTTCTGCATTACCTCACATACAGCACAGCCTGGAATAAATGGGGGAATTTTGCCTTCATGTTACCCTTGAGCACAAATGAAAATGTGCACTTAGTAAAAGCACAGAATCGCAGAACATTCTGAGATGGAAGAGACCGACAAGGATCAAGTCCAAGGATCATCTTACGTCATATATGAGGATCAAATCTACAACCGCGGCATTACCAGCACCACACTCCAACCAGCTGAGCTAATAACGTGTTTGTCATTCAATCAGTATTTAATTCTTCATAAAATCTATGAAAGGAAGTTACCTTTCGTAGACAGATGGAAACACTGCAACACTTAATTGTAAGTCCTCTGAATAGAAGAGGAATTTCTTCCCCTTACTTTTCTTAAAACATGTCTGAACACACACAAACACAAAATCCCTTGTCTGGAGGGACTGGAGGCTGCAAAGCTGCTCTTCCTGCAAGAGCCTTGGGGTAACCAGTTTCATCCATTATGTCATGCTACGAAATGTGGCCCTAATGAAAGCTTTTACACACAAAACATGGTACCCAATTCTCATATTGTCCTACTCACAGACACACACAATCATTTATCTTTCACACTCTCTCGCTTCATCTGCTGGTATTAGTGACTGCCATCTGCAAGATGACTACACCAATTACTGCACTTGTAGCTCCACTTTCAAGGAAATAACCCCCCTATAACATATTTCTGGAAACTAATGCTAATATACTGGTTGTAATTACACATTCTGCATTTCATTAATTTGCTACAAATATTAGATGTAAACAAACCATTCTTAATAATGTTCTTCTATGAATTTCCTCCTTGGGGAAGTTTATGGGGGGAGAGGGTAATGGGAGAAAGGGAGAGGAGCTGGATATAACTTAAAAGGTAAGAGAAAAAGGTTACTTACCTATAACTGTAGTTTTGAGTTTTGGTCCGGCAGATTCACACTCCTGGATGTGTGTCTCTGCTGCCATGGGCTTGGAACCAACCAAAAAAAGAAGGGCCCACAGCAGGCATCCAAATGCCCCCTAACTGATCCCATTAATGGAAACAAAGTTATGGCAGCTTCACTTCTTCCTAATTCAGAGAATCCACAATAAGATGCCAAAGAAGTGGGTAAAATGGATCCTCGAGGATAAAATATATAGGAAAAATACACACATACAAGTTGGTTTGTCTCATTAAAAAGATTCTTCTAATGCTTTTGAGTTTAAAAAAAATATTAGCCTCCTAATGAAATGGTTAGTGATTAATGATTTCATTACTCTTCTCACAAATCCCAAAGAAAAGTGCCTTTTACAAGTAAAAGCAGAACTCCTTAGTCTGTCAAGACAGTGGTATTATACAAAAGTGTCTTTGAAGCACCTAAAATCTAACAGTGACCATACAATTCTATGTATGGAAGAGCTCAAATTAAAATGTGGCAAACCTGAATAAAATAAAAACCTAAATAAACTCGAAAAATAGTATCTGAAAAAAGATGGGTTACTTTCTGGGGTTTTATGTAATTTTCAAGGTTATCTTCCCTCTTCCCCTTGCTAGAAGACTCAGAGCTCCTTCTTGCTTTACTATCTTAAACATTTTTGACTCACATTACTTGGAGTTTTTAAGAAAGCATGAAAGATCTTGAGGTATAAACTTTGAATCTGAAGATTAATTCTGTAGCAGGTCTGAATCTTGAAAAGCAAGAAGAACTTAATGTAATGTTCTAGGAACGATTTGGTCTGAAAGTGACTGACTTTGAACTACTTATCTCTACAGAAAAATAACCCACTGGTACCTGAACAGTGGCAAACCACAAGTTAATGCAAAGAACTGAGGTTACCAAGCTGAAATTTCTCTCTCAACATTCCCATATTCCAAAAGGAAGAAAAGATGCTTGAACAGAACCGAAATTCCTGGAACAAATTTTCTAACTTCCTGTACTTTCTTAGAGTGGTTAATTTCAAAATGTGAACAAAGTACAAGTTCAGTTAAGTGAACACAACTGGTTTGGAATACAGAGCTCTACTTGTCTCAAAAGCATTCAACAGCACCAAGGAGTACAGGCAATGTGACTGCTGGCAGTGGGTAGAAGGGAATAAAAGTGTATATGAAGTTTCATTACCTTTCTGAAGAAAATAAATCATCAAAATACCACAATGTACTTAGAGCAGAGGATGGTTCACCTGCTGACTGTTGAGGAAAGAGATAATCCATTTCTGTATAGCCCTTCTGAATCACTTTTTTTCCAACTCAGATAATCTGAGTCTTAAATAATAGCTAGACCTATCTATGATACTACACATTCTTTCAAAGGAGAAGATATGATCAAGGATTGATTAACATCGTGTAACCCATGAGGGTATAGAGGCCACTGTGAGGGGGGCAATGGGAACTGAAGACCTGAGGTATGTCACATTCCTGGGACTTACTCAGTAGCACTGAGAATATTACACAGATGCATCATAATGCTTTCAGTGCCAAGCTCCTAGATCTCCAAAGTCTTCAACTACTCTATTGATAGGTACAGACAAATTACTTGAGAAATTAACCAGTACAGAGAGATTTTCTTGATGGAGAAAGTAGGAAGAGGAGATGAACTCCTGCCCTGAAGGACAAGGATGAAACCAACTTTTTTAAGCTTTACACCTCTCTATTGTGATGAAAAGACCATCCGCTTAATCCAAGAACCAAAGAGAGCCAAAGGACAGAATTGTAGGAACACAGCTCCAAAAAGCACCTGGGTATCACGCAGGTCTGTATTACAAAATCACTCGTTATGTATACCTGACATACACTTAGTCAATCTGTCAGATTTGAATTACTGATTTTTTCCCCTAAAGATTCCTCTTCTAGAAACAAAAGCCATGAGAATCAGATTTCAGAAAGATAAGCTGCTTTTCAAAGAAGAAGATACTTCTGCAAAACTCTGTGTTAGTTCAACATCTGGAACAGAGACAGCCTCGTGCTTTGTTTGGTGGAAGCCAAATATTTTAACAGCTTTGTTAGACACAATGATCAAATATGGAAAGCACCAGAATTGCCAAAAGGCTCCAATCCCCATTTCCCACCAAACATAATAAGAGGACTTCAGCATTTACCAAAAAAACCCTCAAAACAAAAAAAACCCCACAAGATCTTAGCATTGCCTTAGGCAAGTGTAGCAGTCGTATAATTCCCAGGAAGAATCCCACCCACAGCCCCGAAAATTTCTGCCTCTCCACTGAAATACACAGTTCCACCATGCCACTGGTTATTAGCCTTATTGTTCAAAAGAAAGCATTGGAAAACCTTTGATGAAGCATAATACTGTAGAGATTCCATGTCTGAAAAAAACTGACAGAAGACACCACTGATGTTCTCAGAGAACTTGTGAGTACAACTCTACTGAAAGCATCTAAGGAGAACAACGTGAGTATGCACATAAAATGCAGTGTGTCTGTAATGTTTGTTCCCGTGCCTTGATGACAAAAGCAGCGAAGAAGCTTCCAGGCAGATTCCAGCATGTGCTCACACCTTGAGTAAGTTTCTGGTGTGATGTTTGCTCATCAGCTGGCACTGTGCATTCACATACCAACTAGACAGAGACTTGCTACACCCACACTGTTTTCTTTACATAGTTATCTGGAGTTGCAGAACATGTACTAAAATGCAAAAATGCCAGGCTTTTGTATAAATAAAGGAGCTTTGCAGAAATGAATGACACATTTAGAAGTTACTGAATATGTTTCTAACAGATATATTCCCAAAAGAACAACAGAGGAAGCTTCCTCCTGCAGCCACACCTCCTGTAGCTCTAAATAGAACAATCCTTGAGTGTTCCAACTTGTAGACACAGCACAAACCTAGAAGCAATGGCAAAAGCATTACCAGCAAGTAAGAACTGTATTTCTCCAAGGTAACAGCTTTTCAGGAAATCTGTCCCAGCACTGCTAAAAGTCTTTCTACTACAGATTGTGCACTCCTGGCTGAGACCTGAGCAGGCAAAGTGGAACAAGCTGCTGTCTGTCACAGGGGCAACTTAGCTAAGTGAATAAATAGTGATCATGTGTCCCAATATAAGGCAGCAAATCCTGCATCTGATTTGTAGCAATTGTAGGAACTCAGGAAGCACTCAGACCTGTCAGAGGATGTGGTAAGAGGGAAGCGAAAGACCTGAATCCATGTTTGGGAAGATTATTATTGATCAGCTGTGAAGGGGAGAGATCACATTCTACAAAACTCACTCTTTTCCCTAAAAGAAACAAATCAAGAGTTTGCCCATAGCTATGTAATTATGATAAAAAAATTTACAACTAATGCTCAAACCTTTTCTGAAAGCCGTAACAAAAGAGCAGGTGTGTTTTACTGTTCAAAGGCTGCTCGGCGTTTTTCCAGATGCTTGTCAGGGTAAAATGTGATGGAGATTCTACTTGAAGAGTGAGGACACAAGTGGAACTTTTGAAGTATTAGGTCACAAACTGCACACTCTCCAACAATAAATTTAAAATTAGTAGAAGATACCTAGGCAAATAAATAAATTCCTCATTTCATTAAATTAAAATTAAAGACAGTAGAGATCTCTTTTGAGGTGAGCACACATTTTCTCCGTATATATTCACAATGTTTCCTAAATAGACTTGATTTAGTTACCAAATAAGAAACACCTCAGAAGTTAAATCCTTCACTACTGCAACAATCACATTTACAAACACACACACACACACACACACAAACTCCCTCCTTCCCTCACAATTCTGGCATCTTTAAAAATAGCGAAAAACCACTTCGAAGAGGGAGAAAATCTGCACTCTCACTGCTGGTTAAAGACTCAAATTGTGTGAAAATTCAGTTGCATACATGCAAGTATATCCAAAATGGACTGCTTTCACCCATGAACATACAAAATCAGAATTCTCACCATTTCCCACTTAGCAAGGTTTTTCTTGTATCTAATAAATTAGCATTATGCTACACAAGACTTGTTCCTCAGAAGTTAAACACAATGCAGAGGAAGCTTCTGAAAAATACCTATGGTACCCTGTCACTGTCTAATGTGTAAATACATCTTATCTTCAAGATCTGCATGTGGACTTTGCATTTGCTTTTAAGATTTCTGAAACGGAAGACCTTCAAACCAGTTAACAGAAAAAGAAACCAAACCAAACCAAACCAAAAATGAAAAAAAAGAGAGATTCAATTAAACCACTTAAGACAACCAGTACAGCTACCCAAGTGAAGATAAAACGTTTGAGAGGCCCATCTGGTTCTGTGCTAGAAAACACACATACATCATAGTTCTCAAAAGCTTCTAATGCCTACATAATAATTAATACCCAGCTGAACAAACATTAGAGACAATATAGTAGTATATATTACCCAGTTATTACACTACCTTTAAAAGAACAGGTGTGATTTTAAGCTGACATCTCCTTCACATTAAATTTAAATGGGGCTATGAATAGAAATGGGATATAAACCGTTTTCCTGCATCTTCTTAAATTAGACAACATGGGCAGTTAATTAATAATTCAACTATCAAAACTTACTACATATTTTGATTTATGGTACTGCTGGGATTTGTATTTTTATAAACAACATCAACTGTACTGCATTCAGTCTCACAGTTCAAAGTGAGAGTATCTTAAAAGAATTTTGAAACATAAGAATTTCTCTTTCCATCCATTAAGACCCCAAATAAAGAATACCAGATATTCAAAATAAGCATATATGAAAGATTACAGTTCATTGTTGGACGAGAATGGAGATGAATGTCGCAGAAGAACCTACACTGAGTAAACAGAATTGAACTATGTGACAATGACAGGAAGCTTCTTTTATATATATATATATATGGGGTTTATATGCATATATATATATTTATATAATATATAGTGTATACACACACACAATCCTTTTACCTTTATCTTGCACTTCTTTTGAAAATCGCTCCCTTTCAATAGCTGATTCACGTTCTATCCGCTCAATTTCAGCCAATGCATCCAATTCTACTTCATCATAGGACGTTATAGCTCCTTGTTGCGAAACCTGTAGCTGTGTCTGTACCACAGGAGTTTGAGGTTGTTTTGCAGCAACTGAAGTGTTCTGTTGTAAAACAGGCACTTGTTGTGCCTGAAGGAAAGCTGTCTGTTCGTGCTGCGGCAAACACGGGGCAGCGTTTAGAGGGCGGGTAACATCCTGTGGAGTAACGGGTGTTTTAGAAGTCTGTCCTGGGTACTGCACATTAAAAGGAATATCACCCTCTGACACACTGCTGTTTTCCAAACCAGAAAGCATATCATCCTGCTGGTCCATATCCGAAGATCTTACACGAGAGAGTCTTAATGTAAGCTTAGTGGAGTCCTTGGAAGGAGAACTAATGATATCATACATTGCAGCTTTTTCAGTCTGGTCTTTTTCATCCTTGCCTAACTTCATTTTCTTTTGTTTCTTTTGCTTTCTTTCTGGAGAATCTAACAATATGTCTGGGGGAACATCTCTAGGTGATGAATAAGGTGGAGGCTGAGATTGTTGGATTAAAGGTTGTCTTGATCCTAGAATAATAATTCAGAAAAACTGAACAGTTATGTTGTTTCATGTTTATATAAAAACACACTAAATATAACCTACATAATTTTAATGTGTATTTCTACATATAACTGTGATCACAAAAGGTCTAAAAAAGATTGGTAGGAAGCACATCATTGCTAGATCAAGATGCAATCCAGACAGTTGCACTCTATGTCCTAGGAATTTTAGCAGTCCATTGCAGGTATAGAAGGGATCATTTCAGAGAAGATGGAACAAAAAAACCCACCACCAAAAAAGAATAAAAAAAAATAGTACCTAAGGTTCAGAATATCAACTACTAGAAAATGGGCAATGAAGCAAGTTAACTACAGAAAAAAAGAAAGATCATAAAGATTTTTAATAAGGTCCAGTGATGAAGACTTAATGACCAGTGTATAGACATTAGCCATTACAGCCACGTATTTTTAATTAAAAAGGAAAAAAAGCAAACCCAAAACATATACAACCTCCTTAACTTGGATTTAGTACTTTTAAAAAAAAATTAATTATTTTATGTAAACTCATTCCTACCTCTCCAACTCATGGCTATGTAGAAAACACTAATTGCCTTAAGGCATTTTTCTACCATTCCCTACCTTACCTCCCATCACCACTTTTTTTAGTTATTAATTGTTGCTTCTATGTGCACTCTTTCCAAGATTTGAATCTATCTATAAAAATTTTAAAAAGAGGACATTTTTAATTAAATACATTCTCCAGTTAATCACATTTAAAGCTTTTGTTCCTCAAACTAATCAGCTCTCCATAAACTGTTGGCCTAGAAAAAAAGGTTTGGGAATCAGAGCTTTTCAGCCTGTCCCAGTTGCAATTTTAAGCAGTATTTTTGCTTTAAAAGGAATACTGGGCAGAGGGGAGAGGAGGCAGGGACAAAGAGTCTACTCCTCTTAAAGCAAACATTCAGATTCCATTCATCCATTGGGGAATACTGATCTGCAGAAAGCAGTGACTGAGGTTATAGTGAGTCATTCTGGTCAGGTCATCACAGATCAGTACTTCTAACAACAGCCAAAAATTAAGTGGAATACAGGTCTCCATGTGCTTCATTCAAGAAAACACCACTAAAGGAGAAAGTAGCTTTATTCTGCAAGTTACATTTCTACCACGTATGTTTAGAAATATTAAGACTCATTAAGCAATGTACTGACCTGTAGATGAAAAAACATAATGGGTATTTCTATCAAAGCTTCGGGTGACATGAAAAGTGTGCTTTTACTGATAACCTCTTTGCAAAGGCTGCTACACTTATTTTATTTCCCTTGTGTGTTCTGTAAAAAGTCCTATAACTTCTGTATGCAGAGAGCAGGGTGTACATGGGTTTAACTTAATCCTTGCTGGCCATCACCAATTAACTCCATACTGTGCCAGTAACATCCACAATGTTGGAAAACGCTGCTCTGACCCATGCTGATTCTCAAAATCTACTCCCCTACTTCCCTCCTCAAATCAGACACCACACTCGACCAAAGGTCTGGAGACACCCCAGAAAGATCTTTCGCTTGCATTTCACCACACATTCCTATTCCTGTGATGCTCCTCCCCCCAACTGCCACTTCTTTTGGCTATTTACAAATTGTTTTAGTGTAATGTGCAGCAGAAATCATTGGCTATTCATTTTTTTTAATGGTAATGACCACCACTCAGGAAATTCAAGCTGCAAGATATTTTCTTCAAATAGTAGAGGCAGCTCACAACTTTTCAGAGATATTGCTGACATCTTAATCTTGACTTATCTCTTAGATAAATACGTTTAAAGTTGCAACAATGGGACATTTACTGTTTTTCACAATTACACTTCTTAAGAGGGCACAGATTTGATTCTCCCTTGTCCTAAACTTCTAAGTAAATATGATGAGGTTGTTTTGATTTACTATTAATTTGTCATGTTGAAAAATAACACATGTAGCAACAGACAGGATGATTCTTTTTATCTTTGAATAAACTTGAGGAGGTCAGAAGGATTTCAGTGCATTTCATTGTACATACTTTGAATCCAGTAAATGAAGAAACAAAAGTAAAGTTTTGCCTCTCCTAGGCAGCACTACGAATAGGTATTTGAAAATATCTTCCTCCTGAAGGAAATTCCTGGTAAGGACTATAAGCTAAATTTTAAAAGAACATGCTCTGGCAATAACTTCACATGTTTCTGAGATATTTAATGATAGTTAAGCCTACAACAACAAGGAGGCTTAGAAATTACAATACAAATGTATTGAGATGAAAAGAAACTGAAAAACACAAAGCACTGTCTAACAGCTTTGCTCTACCACAAACATCAGCAGTTTTGAACATTTATCACACAACAAACACGCACCACATGCCACTGGATGCTAAGGCTTCAGACAAAAGCCAATAGTGTGTCCAGGTGGCCAAGAAGACCCAAGGCATCCTGGTTTGTATCAGGAAGAGGGTGGCCAGCAGGACCAGCAGTGACTGTCACCCTGTACTGGGCACCTGTGAGGCTGCACCTTAAACAGTGTCCACCTGTGGGCCCCTTGGTGTGAGCACAACAGGCACTGCAGCAGGTCCAGAGAGGGGCACAGGAGCTGGGGAAGGGCCTGGAGCACAAGTCTGATGAGGAGGAGCTGAGGGAGCTGGAGGGGTTCAGTCTGGAGAAAAGCAGGCTCAGGGGAGACCTTATCGCTCTCCACAACAACCTGACAGGAGGCTGTAGCCAGGTGAGGGTCAGCTGCTTCTCCCAGGTGACAAGGGACAGGACAAGAGGAAACGGCCTCGAGCCACACCAGGGGAGGTTTAGGTTGGACCTCAGGAAGAATTTCTTCACCGAAAGGGTTGTTAATCATTGGCATGGGCTGCCCAGGGGAGTTGTGGAATCACCATCCCTGGAGGTGTTCAGGAAACAACAGGATGTGGCACTTGGTGGTACAGTTTAGCTGACAGGGTGGTGTTCAGTCAAAGGCTGGAGCTGGAGATCTTGGAGGTCATTTCCAACTTTAATGATTCTATGAAAACAACACTGATTATAAAGAGAGAGTTTTGTCTACTAAAGTAGAAGTCAGTCTGGAATACCTCCTAAATGAGAAGTCTTGGGCCATTACATGTCTGAGAATAAAGATCTTACAAGACTTATTGATAAGAGAATAAATGTTTTTTAAAAGAATACACAGACAGACGGTTACGATCAGTTTGCTGAACCAGTTGAGATTCCAGTGTTGAGAAGGTCTGTTCTACAAAGTGCTGTCAATGCAGTAAATAATAAGAAGATCTTCAAAAATTATCTTTGGGAATGAATCAAACTTCAGAATATGCTTTTAGGACAGACAAATACGTTGGCCACTTTTCAGTTTAAATTTAGGGCTGGGTGGTAATTCAGGAGAAAAAAATAATCTGGCTTTCTGTATTTGACCTTACACAGTATCACTAAAAGAATTTCGTGCAATCTCTTTTTATATGGCAGAAATGTGTATGGCTTGTGAGATAAGAGGAGGTTCTCCACTGGTTCTGGAAGGTCATTGTACCATTACTGAATAGCAAATCCTGGTGGTCAACAAGACAGCACCATGTGTAGCCAAGAAGCAGCTAAGACCACAGCAAATGAGGCCTCTACAGAGAACAAACACAACCATCAACAATACCTCCCTAGTCTTGCAGAAACAGTCTTTCTTGAGCACCCATGACAATCCTGGGACTGGTTCCCTCCATTCATTAGTTCTTCTATGGATTTCTAGTGGTAAATGGTTCTGAGTACAGAAGAAGTTTTATCAACTGCTGTAGCAACTTGTAAACACCTTTTTTCTGTGACTCTTGACTGGTATCAAATCCTATATAATGCAATCAACTATAAGAAGTGTTCACTGCATTGACAACAACTTAGCCTTCTTTAGAATTTCAAAACTACTTTTTGTTTGTTTACCCCTGGAACAGTTCACTCACTCATTGGACATCAGTAACCTGGACAGTAAACAAGCTTCTGTCCAGGAGACCTCACACATCACTGACACCTCCATCTCATGGCTTCTGTCTGCACACCTTCTAATCACACCACAGCACTCGTATCTTATTTAAACACTCATGACACTTTCTCTGATCATCTCTAAGCCTCTCCAGGTCACTTGCCAAATGAAGACTAACGTCTAATACCTGATTCACAGCACACTGGAGAGAAACTTCAGGAATGTTCAAGTACTACACCTTTTTAAATCCATAGCAAAGTGATCCTCAAGACTGCTGGAACATTATTTCAATGGCTACCAAAGTGGTGTATAAACCTGGACACTTCATTCCAGACATTTTACTGGAAAAGTCTTTGGAAAGAGAGGCTTTAAGAAATGTGTATGTGCTACATGTTAATGA
>JAOXXN010000364.1:11470152-11489462 GCA_026770055.1 Myrmophylax atrothorax | reverse complement strand
AAATAGAGCTGTATCTATGACGTGGGACAGTAAAACAACAACACAATGCAGACAAATTACAAGTCACCTAAAAACACCAAAGACAATTAGATGTTCAGAAATTATGACTTATGTAAAGCTAATTGAAAGAAGGTGTGTTGTTCAGTTTGCAGATTAGATTACTGCAAGACATGGTAATGTTCTCTGATACGTAAATGCCTGCTACAAAAACAAAGGATGTGACCTGTTTTCCCTTGTCCTTTGGAGGGAAGTCAAGAAGTGTTATGCCCAATTGTAACAAATATTATTCAGGCTAAGCATCAGGAGAAAAGCTTTCTAGCACTAAGAATCTGAACAGGTTGCATGGCAAAACTAAGGAAACTCCACCACTGATATTTTAAAATAATGGAAGTTACTGGGAGCAGAACTGATACAGCTCAGCCAACATGCATGTAAGAAGATGGCAAAGCCCCAAGTCCTTTCCTGTAGTATATTCTAAAACCCTAGAATCCTTCTCTGGAAATATTCCCAGGTTTTGCACTAGGTGTTACAAAAATATTACTTATTTTGGTTAACAGACAATACTGGTATTCATTTCCAAAGAGCATAACTTAATTTAAAATTTAAACTTAAAGGGACAGCATATGAGACAGATAAAGAATGTGCCTTTGAGAGGTTTTTAAGGACAGGCTGTATTTACTTTCCAACAGGTTTCAGAGAAGAGTCCTGCCATTTTATCCAGAGGTTAAAATGCTTCATGAAAAACTCAGCTTTGTCTGTTCTAGCTTAGAATGGCTGCATGCAGAAGCTTCCTTGCTTAAAAAATTAAGACTTAAAGAAAGAAAAAAGAATGAATACTTTGACCCTACCAGAAAAAAAATACTTGAATGAATTTCCTCTGCCTTTCTTTTGAAAGAGAGAGGGAAAGATGTTAATTTTCTTAGCAAGTACCTTTGAGAGCACTGAAATCTACACTAGAGATTTGAGAAGATTTATGTCTTCTTGCCACCCACTACACATTCAGAAACCAAGTGTAGTGGACTCTCTCTGGGGAAGTCATATAAAGCCCTAAGAAATTAAAAGTAACCTTTCCAAATTATTTGGAAAGCAATCAAATACCCATTAACAATTTCAGGAGGGAATACAACTTATTCCTGGAAAACAGTGCAAAATTACATAGTTGGGCTGTTGCTATTCCTTGAGTATATTTTCCTAGGTGTCTAGGAAACTTTATGGAAACAGGCCTGTAAATCATATGAACATTCCTCTTTGGAAAGCAATGGACTAAAGCACAGCTGTAGGCTTTCATTACACAGATCTTTAGAAGTTGTCTCAGAAAAATTAAAAAGTAAAATAAAATATGGGGTTCCAGAGCAGTAGGAAAGTAGAACAAATGATAAAGGAGTCTGATGAGTAAACAATCTCCAGTAACGGAATCCACCAGATATTTTATGAACCAGCAAAGGGAAAACACTCCATGACAATTGCTCACAGATTAATTAACAAAAAATACTTTTTTAAAAAGTATGTGTGGCAACAGATGATAGCATGAAAGCAGAGTCATTATGTGTTTTTGCACAGTTCAACCGAAAAAATTTACCTAAAAACACAGAATAAAACCCAGCCTAAAGCTACTGGATGAAACTTCAGCTGCTCTGATACCTTTACTGAAGCGCAAGTGAAGCCAAGAGTTGTGTAACAGAGAGATTTTACTCCACTGATTAAGTAAATAACCAACCAAGAAACAAATATTTGCCTAGGTTGCAAACAAAACTTCTTCCTCATTCAGATTCTGTCACACAGACAACTACATTCAGTGTGTGGCTAATTCAAGGCTGCCTCCAGCCCTGCAGAATTCCCTGCTACTTCCATGTCAAAGGTACAGAGATGCAGTCAGTCTGTACTGCAGCTTCAGCAAACACCTCGAGTTTCTACATGAAAGCTTGGGCAGAGTAACACCCCTCCTGACAGCTCCCTCTGACTATGACTGGTCATTCCGAGTGCCATTCTCTCTGTACTCTCAAACTATTAAGTATTTTGCTTATTTTCTTTATCAAAGTTTGTGACCTGTCAACCAAACTTCCCAGGGCTAATGAGAGTAGCAACAAAAAACTCAGCACAGATACTTGTTCGTTCATCACTGGAAAATTTATCAGCCCAACGTTCACAACAAATCGCGGGCCAAAAGCTCCATGTAGGAGATCCCATGTTCTTGATAACACTGTAATTATTCACACCTCTTCCATACACTTCTGAAACACTAATTGAGAGGTAATAAATTCTGGCAAAACTCTTGCAGCATCAAAAACTGCTTCTTTCAATCACAGTTCATTAACATCTTTACGAAGGCAAAATGGTAACCCCATTAGTAGCAGTATTTCATTCATGTAATTTATCAATGGGAAAAGTAAAGCCAACATACAGGTAAACAAATAAAAAAGCTCCCCTTGCACTTTTTCAGTCTCTCTAATGCTGAAGCATTACAGTCTGAACTGTACAATCGGATTGTTCAGAAATAATCTGAAAAGGTATCCCTTCAGAACTGGGTTCTGAGACAGCCAATTGAAACAGCAGCAACTTTAACCAAAAAATAGTTCAAAAATTCTTCTGACTGAGTGGCAATTACATATCTGAGGGGAAGAGTATCTTAGACCCATTGTTAAACCTGTAAGTTTCACAGAGAGCAAAAAATAACCACATTTAGTCTTCTCCATTTACACAAGTCTTACAAGTCTTTTAGCACAAGAGCTCCTGCAATACTGATGCTGCTGGCATCCTACACACGTATTTCTCATGTGCCACTCGAGCCACCAGATAATTCAGTTAAGAAGGCAACTCAGGAGATCTTTAGTTCACCCTCATGCTCAAAGCAGGGTAGGTCAAGGCCACATTATGCTGGGCTTTATCCAACCTGAAACCTCCAAAGACAGAAAACTCACAGATTCTCTGAGCAACCTTTCCCACTGCTTGACAGTCCTGATAGTGACAAAGTTTTCCCTCAGACATAGTTAGACCTCCCATTTAAATTTAAGCCTTGTACCTTATCCTTCCTCCACAACCCTGAAAACCCTGACTCAGGTCTCCCTGATAATCTCACAGGCATGGGAAGGCTGCCCTGAGGTCCACCCCTGCCAAAGGTGTCTCTTACCCAGGCTGCAGAACACCTTCACCTTCTTTGTAACCTCCCCCAGACCCTGTTCTCCACCTGACCTGATCATCCAGTGAGACTCATTGTTTGTTTCAGGGCTAAAGGGAAGAAAGCACTGTTTCATCTTTCAACTACTGCCATGTAAATATATAAACACTGAAAAACAAAATTAGCAGGAATATGTTCAAACCCCTACCTTTTCAAATGGATTTTAGCATAAGAACAGCTTTGAGCAGAGTTTTTCTGTTCCCCCTCAACTGACATACAGTTGCTCCTACTCCTTCTCCACAGCTAAGGCTTTCAGGCTTCATTTATGCTACGTGTATCGAGTTCACTGAACTACTTCTATTTTCATGTTTTTCAAATTTTGTGATTGTAATTAAGACAAATCTTGCATGTGAAAACACTTTTGAGGTGCTAAGAATTCAATACTCGTAATGCTGCCTTTAAAATATTTCTTATGTAGAGCAATGAAACCATTCTTATGAAGAATTTAATCCTCATATTGGAAAGGATTTTAAATCCTTCTGTCCTCCGTGAATTTGAGCATTAGTTGGAAGGATGATTAGTCAATTTTCAGACCATTAGAAATTTCTTCTGGATCAGGGCCCAAAATAATTTTGTATCCAAAACATAATGAAACAGACTCTAGTACTTTCAGGAGGAAAAACTAAATACCTCTTTACACTGTCTGTTCTTTGAAAATGGGAAAAAGAAACTGAGATATATATGACTGCTAGACTACCTTTAAGGGTTCCATCACCTCCAGCTGGAGAGCAGACTGACTGTGGTGACCTCAAGGAAAAAGACGCAGCATTCCTTATTGAAGGATCGCCATCCTAAAGTGACAATGATAAAAAATTAACATTATGAACATGAACATCTGTTAAAAACTGAAATTAGTGCATATACTGATAAAACGTATTGGACAAAACAGCATACAAGAAATATAAGAAAAAATATTTATTTACATTAGAACCTTGTAGCTTAGACTGCTATCACACTACTACATAAGCAATACTCCAGAGCACAATAAGCCCTAATGTGAACCTGCAACCAGAATATGCACACACAAATTAACCTTTGTACGTGTCTTCTAACTCCATAAGCATTTTGGTTTACACTAAGATTCCATTTGGAACTTTTTGCTCTAAGCACTCATAGTAAAGAGCTGAAGAGCAGATACATGACCTCTAGACAACACCACCTGAAAGAAACTGAGTATAAAATGCAGATTTTTAAAACAAACTAAGCACTTTTTCCTTTACCCTACCGTTAAAAGCTTATCTAGAATGCCCTCTTACTTTTATGGTTCAACAAATCAATACCATAAAAAGCTATACAGCGTATTAATATTATACAAATACTATACAAATTAATCCCTGTCCTCCAGCATACACACCTTAGCCCTGAACAAAATCTCGGGAATTCCCATTGCAGCAGCTGAGATACTCTTGTGTAAAACACAACTGGAATGACTTTAGCTCATTATTTGCCTGTCTCAAGAGCTAAACAGGAAACATCTCAATGGCAAAATGAACCGCTTTGCCAACCTGTTCCAGTGAGATTAATAACCTCTGGAAAACCTGTTCATAATATAATACTACTTGCAATGTACTGATGTCCATACTCCACTTTTAGCAATGTAAATACGTCTTTCTCACCTCCATGCCTTTCTAAAATCAAATATGGAACTCACTTATTCCATATTGCATTCAGAGTTTTATGTGGATTTTTCCAATGCTTTCACAGAGCCGTCTGCTAGTCAGCAGTGTACTCATTCTCTGTGCCCTAAATAAATTTCAACTATAGAACAGTATTTCCCCTTCTAAGCACTGGTTTTTATACAGCATCTAAGGGAATGTTCTGGGAAAGAAAAAAGTAACACCTCCTATATCTGTGAAGAGACAATATCTATAAATATAAGCAAATTGCTAGAAGTCCATTTTTTTTCCAAGGGAAAAGTCCAAACTTTACAAAGGAAGGAAGTTTTCAGAGAAGTTCTAAGGTTATTTAATGTTTCCTAATAAACTGGTGATTTCAGTAGCTAACATTCTAACATGGCCCCTGTTGAGGTATCTGGACACAGGCAGAGGTTTTACATATTCACAGAATCACAGACTATTCTGAGTTGGAAAGGACCCACAAGGATCACGGGTCCAACTCTTAAGTCAATGGCACCCACACAGGGAATTGAACCCATGACCTTGGCATTATTACAACCAAGTTTTAACCAACATTCCTCACTCTTTCTTTTCTTTTTTACAGACCTGAATTGTCTGTCTAATACTTTTTATCCTTTTGACCACTCTCAACCCAACTAATGGAACGTCAGAACGTTCAACTGTAATTACATTTTTACGTGCCTGAAAGACAAAAGGCATCAGGGAGGAGTGATTTCCAGAGCTCAGTTGGTATTTCAAGGAGGCAGAGGCCTGCAGAGGTGGGTGACCACACACTACCTCTGGTGATGGCCAGGCAGCCACTGCCTACTGTGCAGGCACAGACTGGACCCTGACCAGGCTGCCCCTTGTGAAGGTGCAGCTGACACTGCTCAAGGAAAAGGAGAGAGTTTGAAATTTATGGACTAAAGTTGATTACACAGCAGAGAACATAAATCCATGAGAAATCAGATTTCATCAGTTTCAGAATTCATGGGCACTTACAATTGTATCAGATTGTTGTTTTCTTTCCTACCACAGCACAATGAACACAAAACTTACACTGTGGTACTAATTACACTTATTTTTGCAATAGTGCTTGCAAAAAGAGTTGTTGCCTGTGATGGGTTTGATTTAAGCTTCCTCAGTAACTAAGGGTAACTAAGGGTAACCCATAACATTGCCTTATGTAACGAAATTCTCACGGGCAAAGAAATCTAATCCTCAGATCCTGTGCAATAAAATAAACTGCATATTAAATTTATATGATTTTTTTAATTCAAACTGAATTAATATCCTATTGCATTACTAATTTTTCTCCCACACTGAAATTATGGAACTTACTTTTTTTCAAATTGACTTTTCTTTGACTTGTAATAAATCTCAAAAAACTCCTCCAAAATACAGAAAAATAAGCTTAGTAGCTTTTTAGCAAGTTATGTTTCATTAGGACAGGATAGCTCCTTTAATTATGATTGTCAAGGACACAGGCAAAAGCAACTTTTCCTAAGTTAACTAAACATACTAAGTAAGTAGATGATCTTTGGGGTAGAGATGCCATTCCTACCAGAGCTGACAAATTTTCAGAAATGTGCGTTTCCAGACTCCTAGTTTGGAGCTTCACCAAATGATGAACTATATCCTGGGAATACTTTCGAGTTTACCAAAGAATTGCCCTTAAATTGAATGTTTGTGTAGTGAGCCTTCAAGGGTGTATTTGCCCGTTTTTTAGAATCCTATATTGAAAATACACAATGTTCTGTAACTACTAACTTGTTTTAAGCAATAAAATACTCAAATGAATCAAAATAATTACAGTTTCTAAGTTTTATGATTCTTATAATCCTCAGTGAGAAAGATCTTCTCCAAAGAAGAAAAGGCTGCAACACTATGATTCAGCTTGTTATTCATACCTTGATGCAAAACTTTAATCCAAATCCTTCTAAATGTTTTCTGCATAACAGCTTCTAAGATCAGCTTTTAAAGGTGTAATTACAAATAAAACACATGCAGCACATATGCACCATTAAGAAAGAGCACAAAAGGGTAGAAGTGCAAGTTTACAATGTTAACTACTTTTTGTTTAGTGTTTCTCCAATTAGACCAACCAAGGAGGGTATACTTTGTTCTCATAGTCTGACCATCTTCAAAGAGTTTCACACCTACGTTTTTATGAACTAGAATAAAGTTGCATTGCTTGGATCACAAAATTAAGGATGAGTATTTTTAAATGCTTAGTCATTAAAATTATGAAATTAATTATCCTAATATGAAAGCTTTAAAAAAACTCTTAACTGTTAACTTCTGTTAATTGTCTTAACGAAACCAAGATTCTTTTGATAATGTCCCTTTAACACAGTTGGAGGGACATATGTACATTTAATGCCAAGAACAGCTTCCTACTTCGAAGAATTTACATTACTGAAGCAGAGACAGAAAAACATCTGATGACTGTGTTTATGAGAGATTCTTTCATTATAACACTCCCTTGTTTAAAATATTACTTCTTAGCAAATCTTTTTAATTTTTACATTTAAGAGAAAAGCAAGATGAATAATAAGACTAGTAACTCTTTTGGAGTTCTACTGCATTAATCCTGATAAGGCATTTGAGGAGTCTGGCGTTAATAGCACACTTGTTGAATACAACACTTTTTGCTTCCACAAGATCTTTTGAGAGATTGTGCGCCAAACTTGCAAAGAAGAATCCCAACAAGCTTCATCCAAAGGATGAGATGCTTATGAAGATGAAAAATCACCAGCAGTTAAAAAAAGAAGTGGGACAAAAAATGTTGAGTTTTTTTCCTTTAGATTCAAGGTATCAGAAGGAATTTCTCCCACACAATACAAAGTCATTAAGGGAAAGCATCTTCCAAAGAAATCAGGCCATAAAAGCATGTAAGAGACCATGAAAAAAACTTTGTACAGAATTCTTGCCTTTGACAACACTATTGTATTATCCAATACGTTAGTCAGATTGACAAGTTGCAGTGATCTCCATACACTTAAATTGACTACACACCTATTTAGAACCCAGCATTGTTTGCATTAACATATTGCTACAGCATTTCTAGAGACACTCTAGCATATCCTCTACTCAACGTATGAGATGATGTGAAGGTTTTTTACTCTTCTTTTATTTCATCAGTTTATGTAACAAACAATTCCAAAGGAAATAGAGATCTAGAAGAAATTAAATCTCACATATAAAGGTTGCCTGGTTGAGTGCACACATCTGAAATTGAAATGCATCTTCAGGAGTTTTATACATCAACATCAGAAACTGACTGACTTCTAGGACAGCTACACACATGGTTGTTTATCAAAGTAAATATTTACTGTATCATAATAAACTGATTTAGGTAACATACATCACTACTTAGTCTGTGCACCATCTGTAGGTAGTCTTCATTTGAGCCATGTCTAGAATTATCAGCATGATGATTAGCTGAATTTCCAGACAACTGGCTCGAAACTTTATTTTCATGGAGATTCCTCATCCCAGCTGTGACAATGGGACTGGATACAGAAGCTGAAATACAAAAAAATATACGTAACTATATGGACACATTCCCATACCTGTTAAATCTTTAAAAGTCCACTCTAACAACAGATCTTAATAAGCTGCATGTAAGAGGTCTGGAATCTGACCAAAAATACAACTTTTTAATTGAATCCTTTTGTCACAAATACCTTGATTAAAAATGGTCAAGATTTTCCAAGATGATTTAAAATCTAAATTCCATGTACAGATTAGCCAAGTTTCTCTCCACATGTGTTCTAGCTACAGTCATTATCTTCTTTACTCATTACAGAAAACCTTCTTTATTCTATATAATCTGAATTCACTACCTTGTAACTTCCAAGGTATCAATGAGATATACAACATTACATACAGAACAGTTATATACATTCTAAGCACAACACTAAACCTTAAGAAAAAATTACCAAAAAAAGAACCCAATGAGCATTCTACTTACCAACAAAAAAATGCCCTAGATACTTTAGCACTGTTCATGTGTTCAAGATTGTTTTTAAAAAGGAAAGAAAAAGAAATCTGTTCATTCTGAAGGTCATCTTTGCCAGTTACTGCATACCTTGAGCATAATTCTAGCCCATGCAGAATTATCTACATGGTAACTATGCAAAATGGGTGTAAAAAAAAAAGCATGGCAAGCACTGCAACATGAGTATGTGCTTTTCCTTTACTTCTTCCCTTTTATTTATTAGCTTTTTAAACAAAGTATATTCTACCACTCTTTACAGCCAGGAAAGCAAAGCTTAAATATAACTGCCTCAAAGATTGTCCATAAGCATGTGACTCCTTCAGAGGAATTAGAAAGCTGTGAAATGGACACATGAAAGTAGAGCTGACATGAGACAGGAGAATAAACCAAACATCCCAGACTCACCTTGCTGCATCTGAGGATGAGGTGTGTAACTTGGAGGGTGTGAGTACGGCATGTATCCTGCAGGGCTTTGAGGAGCATATGGACTAGGCACTGGACTGTTCTGTTGTGCCAAAAACCTGTTACCAGAGCTTGTCTGTGGTGGCACAAACCGACTACAAATAAAACAGATTTAAAAAAGGAAAAGTCTTTAAAAGTTGGAAAAGAAAATTTAGACAAATTTATTATTTCTTTTGGAATTATTATACCTTCAGAACATTTCATAAAGTTTCTTTATGACAAAAACCTTACCACAATGAAGAGCCTTCTTCAAAAGCAACACTTTAAGCTATTGATACCTTCCCAACTGCAATTATTACTTAGTAAGTCAGAATAGAATAGAAAACATTTACAAAACCTCCACCTAAATATACAAATATGTACTAAAATTAGATCTGCAATTTCCAAAAGTTAGTCTTAGAAGTCTGAATGAAAGTGAAAGCAAAAGTTTTAATCAACAACAAGGTCACTATGATTAACAATGAGCCATATACTCTATCACTTTCCAGTAAGATTTCAAATAAATTCATCCAACAGAACCACACTGCCAGACACAGGAATGTCACAGCCAGTCAAAACCCACTGAACACAACTTTCTCTTTCACTGACTTTATCTTAAGACTCACTCTGCACATAAGGCACAAAAATAACCTTGACTTGTGACAGCAATACATGCACATTATTACTTATATTCTTATAGAAACTTTTCAAAACAAAAATAACTAAATAAATACATCAGAAAGTACACTACACACTTTCACAACCCTCAGTTCTAGATAGCAACTCTAGGAAGATGAGCTTCCATAGAAAGAAACACCAAAGTACTCAACACGAGGATTTTGCAAGGATCTCAAGAAGACTTTGTACTATTCATTGTAAAATTCCTAGTTCAAAAAAACTTCCTCAAGTCCCTTTTAGATACAAAAGGTAAAAAGTGTACTGGTTGTTGTGAAGATACAAAACATTTCATCTGCCAAACAGTTACAGTAACCTGAAGCGAAATCTAAAATCAGTTTATTTTAATAATAGTATCTAAGAGCTGAAAATGAAACCTGTTAAAGCCCAGTACCTGCACTGAAACTACATACAGAACTCTCTCCTCTGGCCCAGAGTACTTTATTATATTAATAAAGGCCAAGATTATAGGTACGTGCTATTTGCCAACACTCAGAAAGATAAACAGAACCAGAAATTTGACGAGGATGCTGCTCAAGACTGCCCAAACTACCGAGTCAGTATCTCTCAGGTACAGCAGCACTCCACACTGTTACAAGTGTTTCCTGCCACGCTGCTACACTGCTGCTGGAACATGATGGAACACATTAGCCTGTTCTCTCCTCTCCTCCTGCCACCAGCCTCAGCCTCTGGCATGTGTAGAAAAAAAGAGGGTGGCAGGAGGCAGAGGGACTTCTTAGAAAGTCTGCCACAATTATGGGATGGAGAGAGAAAGAATAATCACGATGAATCCCTAGAATACAAGGATTAATTCACTGACAGAAAGACGTTTCTTTGCCATCTGAGGAAACTTACCCTGCTGTCAGACAAATGCAAAATTTGTCTTGACACTGATCGACTTCCACTCACATATTTGCAACAAGAACTGACTGTCAGTGTAGGACGAATTGGAAGTTCACTGCCCCTCCCGTCCCACTGAAAACAAAGGATTACCTGGAAGGGCTGTGTGAGATAGTGGTTTGCTGATAATTGGAAGATGCAGGACTACCACGCATGGAATTCTGAGAAATATTAAACTGCGACATCATCATCCCTATCAAAAAGAAGACGGCAGCATTACTTTACACATATTTCCTTTTCAATCAATCCTCTCATTTCAGAAATAATTATATACAATGAGATTATACACTTTAATGAATTATAAACTTTCAGACATTACAGTCATCTACTGTTAGAAAACATTAGAAATTACTGAATCATGTATGATGTCTATTTTACATCATGAAATACAAAAGTCTTCTCTAAAGCTGTATTAATTCAGTTATAAATACTAACAGTACCTCCTTCTATTCCTTAGAGCCTTCCAAGCCAAAACCTACTAGTAAATAGTAAATAAAACATTTTAAGACAGGACATCTATTGTGCACCCAGGCTGGTGTGTATGGTAGTCATTGTGTCAATAAGTAAAAGATGTAGAAGATTCACAAGTCAGAAGAACACCTTATCCTCTCCCATTGTAGGAGCAGGCACAGCAATCAATCATCCTGGGCTGAGTGCTGCAAGGTCCTCTCACCACTCCCATCAAATCTACTGGTCTCTCTCTATCCAGAGACAAAAGCTTTCTATTCCACCTCCATTACACTTGTAAGAAACGTTATCAAAGATGGTGCTGAAATGCTTCAATTGCACAGCAGAACCAACATCCCCAATGTAGGCTCACACAGCCTGTAAATACCCACAGTCATGCCTTGGAAGTTCAGGTGTGGAACCAGGCCAGCCACATCTATCAATGCTCTTGAAACTAATTTCAGAGGCATTTGGACAATGCCCTTAATTTGCTTGAACTTGCAGTCAGTCCTGAAGTGGTCAGGCAGTGGATTGTATCACCATGGCAGGTCCCTCTCAACTTAAATATTCTATTCTATCCTGATTTAAAGGAATCTCTTTTCCCCCTCTCTTTTATAAAGGTATAAAGAATACCCTAAGAACTACACAACACTTAAAGAAACACAAAAACTAAATTAATTTTAAATTATTTTAGTGACAGAATGTAATGTCTTGCAGCTAAAAAAGTGCCAGAATTCACAAGGACACAGCAAGTTGGGAAGCCACAGCAAGTGACCCACAGCCATAGCTAAAAGCTCATCAATAGTTTAAGTATTTTAAACCAGAAGTTAGACAGAAGACTGACAAAAAGTCCCCAGTACAGAATTTTTGGAAGATTTTTGTCAATCCTACAGCTGGTGGCACCAATTTCAATGACTGCAATATTCACATAAGCAAAACTAGTTTCAGGAACCTCCCCTGCCACCCTCTTTTCTCCTCCACTTCGCCCAGCAGAGAAGAGGTGTGATAATCCCACAGGAATGAAGCTCAAGTGCTGCACACCAAGTACTCAAGCACAATAAAACCAGCCCTGAACAGGAGTGAAGCATGTTGTGCTTAAAAAACTGAGATGCTTCCATACTTCAATACAGAGTACGCTTCACTGTCCCAGGTAACAGATGGGGACTCCCTGAGTTCTACAAACCTCGCTGAAATGGACACTGGTTGCCTTGCACAGAGGCAAGTGAGGATGAAACTCCAAGAGTTTTCCTATGCCAGCAGCAAGGTACAATATTTTAGTTAAATGACTAAACCTTAACATTCCTGAACAGAAACCTGACAGAATATACCCATATGGGGAAGAATTACACAGATAAAGTTTCAAATTTGTGCTGCAAGCAGAGCACTCTTTGTAAATGCTTTAAAAATACATCTATTTATGTTCTCCTCCCTAAATTTAAAACACCTTGAAATTAGTCTGAAATTAATCATTGGCATTGTAATATCTTCTTGTACACTTTTCACATTGTTGTTATATCACTAAGCAGCAGATTTATGGCTCCACTGTGCATTTCTGTACTTCAATTATTTAAGAACTTCCTTAAATGCAACCTTAATTTTGAATGTTGTTAATGTTCAGGTTTGAGAAAGCACCGTCCTAACAGTGACACTCCCAGAATGAGATTCCTTACACATACTCCCAGTCTTACTACAATTTTTTTTCTTGGAAAAAAATGATATGTGTAATCCATTTTAGTATTCTTACCAAATGACAAAGAATGCACTTCCTAAAAACACAGCTCAAGGTCACCCAAAAATTCTTGTACAACTAAACTGTATTACAGCTAGGACAGCCCACCAGCAGGTGATTTTTCACTCAAATACACACTCTTATTCCCAGGACAAGTGCACTTGTATACTTGCATAAATGAAAAAAAATATTGAAGTCATTGATGTTTATGGAAAAATGTTAAGATTTTAATCTCCCCAAATTCACAAGTTCTGATAAATAGTTTAAAGCGAATATGAAGTTCTCCCTGAACCCCACACAATGCCATGAATACTGTTACTGCAATAAACTATTTTAGCTGATCTTCCAACATACACCTGCTGAAAGACAAAGCCAAAGTGCTGAGAGGCAAAAGAGAAAAAAGTAATGCAAAAAGTGAAATTAAATAGTATCCCCATTTTAAATAAAGAATTATAAATCAATCAACTTCCCTCATACACTTTAAGATGAACGACAGGAGTAGCTGTAAGATGGCAAATAGAAGCTTTCATGTGGTCTGATGAGAAAGTTACAATAAAATTAACATTTCACCTTGGTACAATGTTAGGCCTGACACCAAATGGTGATGTGACTCAGTATGTTCAGACAACCTGGTAATAAAACACAGTCTCAAAAATCTAAGCTGTATGAAGACCTTTTCACAATGTGAGTGTTACCAAAAGACAGGGAATAAGAGTTGGAATACTGGTGAATATGCCAGCGATGGGCGGGAAGGGGAGGCGAAGGGGGCCTGCTTAGGACACTTCCCCTTTACACTACCTGATCATAACTAAAAACAGTTCTTGTTCTAAACTTGCTCTCCCCTTCATTTTTGCTACCCAGCAGTATAATTCATTACACCTCAGAAGAGGATTAGCAGTCAGAACAATGAACTCTGTAGGGCATCACAAACTGCTAAGAAGAGGAACGGCAGGGAGGAGCTGTTGAGTGTGGCTCATTCAACCTTTTTTCCTACCCCAGAACTATTAAGAACTATCACTGCAGGGATACTCTTTAGTCACACAAACGTTCAGGAAGATCATGGCACAGTTTCCCAACTTCAATTATATACTAAGAGAAATAAATGAATGTAGTAATAAAAAAAATCAAATGGCTTTACTTTAAAATCCAATCACTTATCCAAGAGATTAAACTTTGAGGTGAGACAAACATTTTTTAGGAAAAATGTGTGGTAGCTTTTATTTCCATTCTTATTTTAATACAATTACTCTTAGAATATATTAAGCTACATTATATCATATCAAATACAAAGCAAGGCATAAATGCAGCAGCTGTGCCCCATATAGATTTGTGGTTTGTATTAGTCCCATAAAATGCAATCAATAAATAATCAAAAATCCTTACCGCTTTGTACCCCGTATCTGGTTTGCATGCTTTTCTCCCTGAAAACATTAGGATTCCTTGCCAGGATAGCCTGCAGCAAGACTGGTATATCTCCCTCTGGATCATCACTGCCAAGGTTATCTTTCAACTCTCTGGAATTGTGGAAGTAAGCAAATAAAGAGGCAAATGCATTTTCAAATTATAAGAAACTATGAGTCAAGTAAAAAAAAAACAAACCAAAAAAACAAACAAAAAAAATAACCAAAACCAAAATGAAAGAAGACAATTTACTGTTAAAATCTAGGAAAAATCAAGTCTGCAAAGCACTGCTTTCTACCTCTATTTTTTTCTTGCTCTCTTCTTTAAAGAATGGCAGAAGAAATATTCCTACTAGTCCTCATGGCTGCTTTCTGTTACTAAGCACTTACATATATGTGGCTGGCAGATTTAGACTATTATAAGAAATTTCTTATGCCCACTTTTCAATCATGATTTTCTTCATAAAAGAACACTTTGGCACAAAACCACGAATGTTTTACTTTAGGACTGAAAGTTAACATATGCATGGCTGTGTAATATTCAGTTTTCAACCAAATGTTTTGAAAATCCTTTATTTTGAAAAGGGGAAATTGGCCTGTCTTTGAGATCACAGGATTCCCTCTGAACCATAAAAAAAAAGGTAACAGATTTTCCAGAAATGCATCTGTGCTTTCACTTTGTTTGCTTTGAGGACTTTTAAAAGATACTTTCATTTCATCAAAACAATTGAACATGTAGGAAACAGACAGGGTTGTCAACACAAAACAATTCAAAGGACACCAGAGAAAAATAAAAATAAAAAAGTAACAAAAAGTGAATACATTAGCATACTTGGTGGCTCAATTCTTACAATATTTAAGTTCAATACCTAATCAGAACTGACACAGGTGCCAGAAGACTTTCTTTTTGTCCATGAACATTATTAACTGATGTCAAACACAAACTATTATTGCACAATCAACACCACGAGGTCTGCACTCCCAACTATCAAGAAGGGAATAAGCATCCAATCTATGAAATCAACCCCACAGTTATGGATAAGGGCTGTGGGACACTTATTAATGTCTGACTGAAACATCTGGCTCTTACACTGCAAGCCTAGTGAAAAACCTGCATGCTCTCATTTTCAGATTCTCACAAACACGCTTCCCAATCCAGTTAACTTTGATTTCAAGGAATAAGGATGGTGGTCTGATGTAGAAGTTCAAAATACATACATGTGATCTGTTGACACCTGATTGAGACTGTGGACGAGCTGTGAAACCAGATTTTCATCCCTGCACGCCAGAAGGCAGTTCACCTCTTCAGCGATCCGTCCATTGAAAAGCAGGCTTTTTGTTGTTGTAGCAGGTAAAGGTGATGGAAGAGGCAGCTGGTTCAAAACTGTTACCAGAAAACAGGGAGAACTTCAGAATCATTTGATGAAAAACAAACATAAAAATATGGACACCTTCTTACTCTCTTGTGATTAGGAAAGAAAACCTGCTAACTAGAGCTAAAACATAGGGAAGATTAAGCTATTTAATGTTATGGCAGCTTTCTCTTGAAGCCAAAAGCATTGATAAAGAAGGGAAATGCAAAATTCTTGTAGCTCTGTGCAGTACTGTAAGTGCACTGAGCATATACTTTCAGTTTTCTGCTCTGACCTTAATATTTAATTAGCATTCCCACCTTACAAGGTTTAGAGAAAAACCCAACAAAACAACCCACCAAAAAAACAAACAACCCACCAACCAATTAAAATCACTAACTAAATTCTCCGTTTATTGTCCTCTTGCAGTGTTTATTCCTGTGTTAGTTACCTTCCCAAGAAAGGGCTGTTGGTTGGTATGTTCACTGACGTGTCAATTCAATCAGTAAACTTAATCACAAATCTCAGTAAAAAGGTTCAGTGAAAACACTCTTTCAATGACATTTTGAGCATCCTGTACTTTCACAGGGAATTCTTAAATCTTCATATACAACAAGGAAGTATAACATATAAGAAGCCTTGACCACATGACTGGTAGAACTACGTAGACCAGCTCTGGGAAGATAAGCCAGAAGAAGCAAAAACCTGCCTACATAGGAGGCTCACTTACATGAGTCCAGGAAAACAAGCTGACCCTAAATTCAAGTTCCCAGGCTGATCACAACTCTGAGATCAAGGTTTTAACTGAATCACTAGAAATAACTTCAGAAAAAAAATAAAAATAGAACTGTACTGAAATAGGTAGCTTGCATTACTTGCATCAGATTACCTTGAACTTGCCTGAAACTTGGAAAAATTAGCAAAATCAGCAAAACATCCTGATTAATACAGAGTAAATTGAGCTAGCTATCTAGCTAGCCTACTCTACTATTTCTGAGCATCATGTCCTCCACACTTTTAGGATAACTGGTCTTGTCCATTCCAGTTCAGTGTTTAAAGAAACTCTTTCACCAGAGTCTGGCCTGTGACTTCTACCAGTTCGGTAACATTGCCTGCACATGCTTAATGCTGGAACACTGCCCAGAACCAGGAACTTATGATTTGCATCCTGATGGCCCATTATTATACATAATATAATACACACATAAACATCTAAATACATAAGCAGCATCTTCCACTTTCCCTCAGAGTACCAGAAGGACACGGAGTAGGCTTTTCCCTCCAACACATCTGCCTTTGTTACTGCAGGCAATTCAAATCAATTGCTGGGTATATAGTTCCAGTGTATCTTGAAAAGTCTCCAATTTTCAACAGTGTAACAATAAGAACTCAGAAGAAGCACCTGGGTCACTGAGTCCAATTATTCTCAGAAAGACAACTGAGACATAAATTCTTTCTTACATATTGCATATACCTGATATAAACAAGATGCAGCTTTGTCCCAGCTGCTCGTATTGCAATGGGTTGTTCTAGGACCTCACCCTAGTAGCAGCAATGGATCTCCTCTTATTTTTCACCAGAAATTTATTTTTGGTCACATTATAACCCTTCGAGTTTACTTCAGTATCAGCTTTTAATGTAAACAGTTCTTTTCCTTTCCTTGCATTTTGTCTTCCTGATGTGTTTGAGGCCAGCACACACAACTCACACCCCCTTTGGGAGGCAGAACAGCTCAGAAAGGCTTATCAGTTCAGCTGCGTGTTTCTATTCCAGCTTTGCACCTGTTAACTACAGCAACCTTTTTGTACTCTGTCCCAAAATAAGGAACCATGTTTCAAGTATATTCGGCATATTCCATAGCTCTGCTTGACGACGTGCCCACCAGTCTAATACAGCATCTCTCTCTTTTCAGTGCAGATGACAGGATATGGGGTTTAGAGAAGTACTTTACTCCTTAAATTTTGTTCTTTATTTGTATCTTTATTTGTCTGGTACCCAGATAAGTTACTGAATGGTATTCCAAACAAATAATGAATTCTTATTTTTGTCAGGCTTCCTTAAGGGCTTTTTTAACCTGCATTTCATGTTTAAATTAGCATGTTTTATTTGGATGGATTTTTAAAATTCAAACAATAACAAGATTAACATTTTTAATGCCAAGTCTGATTTAAACAGATTTTACCCTAACAATTTTTAAAATAAAAATCTTTTCAGAATTTTGAAACTGCAAGTTTTACTGAGAAGGCAGAAAATAGCATAGACAAGAGAGTTAAAAACAGAGTACTTACGGTCTGTAAGACTAGCAATCCCTGCAAGAGTAGTGATGGGAACATGAGGCATATCCCCATTCATCCTGAAGTTCTGGGATAGTAGTGCCTACACAGATATTTTAGTTCAGGTGCCAGCTATCATTACTTCCCATCTCCCAAGCACTAAAAGCAAAACAAACAAACAAAAAGAACAAAACAATATTAAACCTCCCAGTTTACTTTTTAGAATTTCAAGTTCATTAACATCAATGAAACAGACAATACCACCCTTAGATACATACTACATAAATTCCTTCCAGAATGAGTAGAACAGGGCAGATTTTAAATAACAAGTGTCATTTAGCAACCGAAAGAAGCTTCTTTCTGGTCTGAAAAGCCCTTCACCCCACAGAGACACAAGGCAAGGCAACTGAAAAAAGGTGTTTGGTCAGGTTATACAATACCAAGGCAAATCTCCCGTTGGTTCACACTGCAATGGATAGCACTTAATGCACAACCACTTTAAATAATTAGCTGTTATATTCACTTCATAGACATGCAGAAGGAGGTATTTTCATAAAGAGATTACCAAGTACAAAAGGAGTAATTTACAAGTGCAAAAATCAAGGAGCAAATAAACTGAAAATACAAAACCTTAGTACATTTTAGAAACAGTAGTTATTTCCAAATTGTTCTGAAAATATCTCTTTAATATAAAACTCTGTCTGGTCAAACTATTATCAGATATTCTATTGATCCCTCTGGGGAAAAAAGAACTTTAACCACCACTGAACTAGCTCATTATTTAAACAGACTTAAATCATGTCATAAAACAACACAATATATTTCAACTACAGAAAAAGGAATTTGTTCAGTCACTATAGTTTTCACTGCATATAAAGATCCCAACTGTAAGGAAATGCACATTGCTAAAAAAAAGAACAGCAGGTCCAAAACATCCAAAATTTATACACACCACACATTACAATCCCCTATTATATAATGAAACGAACATGGTTTTCCTGAAGACATTAAAGGAATTTGATTCATATGTGGTCACCTAATGTAGACAGGCACAAGCGTTAACAGATTTGGGAACAGTAAAAAGAGTTCTAAGCATTTCTCCTATCTCCTGAAGATGCTGAAATCTTGATTTACTTATGCTTTACAAACTGCATTTTTGAGAATTACATATGTATGTATGGCCAGGCTTTGTGAACGCAGATCTGGGCAGGGCTCTCCCCACGTGCCCTTCCAGCCTGCACAGTGGATGTTTTAGGTGAGGCTCAGCGTGTGCAGAACTGGCCCCACCATTTAACTCCT
>JAOXXN010000364.1:11439334-11462091 GCA_026770055.1 Myrmophylax atrothorax | reverse complement strand
GGGGCTGACCCTGCTGAGCATCCGAGATCTGACGGGATGGGATGGCAGGGAGGCATTGAACTGCCCGGGACGGTCCCTACTGAGACTCGAACTCACAACCTTGGGATTCAGAGTCCGGAGTGCTCTCCATTACACCACAGGACCGCCCCCACTTCACTTGTAGACTTCCTTGAAAAACACAGAACATGGCCCTTCTGTCATGGTTACCTGTGGGGATGCATTCACAGTACCTGGAATGGAAAAAGTCCTGCCAGAAATGGATTTGCGAAGAAGATCAACAAGCCACTGATAATGCTTTAACAACTGATGTTTTTAATGTTGTTTGAATGTACAAAATGTTTGTTAAAAGGTCTTTGTGCAAAGTGACGGATTCTCCTTCCCAGAATACCCTGTTACCTCAGGGTCTGGAGGAAGGTTGTGACACGCCTGCTACCTGAACCCCCCTCCTACTGAAGGTAACTCCCCCTACTCCTGCTGGCCCAGAGCCAAACCCCCTCTTGTTCTCTACTGGTGGGGTTTGAATCCCTCCAAGGCCCACATAAACCCCTGACCAGCAATGAACTCTCTCCTTCTCCCTCTCTGGTGGTCTCTGTGTGTCCTTCTCAGGGGCTCTCGGGGACCACGTGGTCAGGGGAAGGGGGGAGCACATTTTCTCCTGGGTAATGGACTGAACTCCGGGATCAGGATAACCATCCATACCGTTGGAGATTGCATCCCTACAACACACAGCACCAACAAGGCTGAAGGAACCCCAAAGGAACAGTTACCTCCTCCTCCCACAATTCCGAAAGCACAAGGCTGGGGGAGACAAGGCCCGGGAGCTGACAGGACAGCCTACGAATACAAGGTGATACCAACCAAACGAGGATCCCTTGCTGACCTTTCTCCACATCCAAATTTAACGTTTTTGAATTTCAGTTCTTTGCATTCTAGCAGGGTTTTGTTCAGCTCCCTTAGGTCTGTGTTCTGCCAGCTGTCCCTCACAATTCCCAAGGCTGAGGCTGAAGCACAGGGCTGCAGAGCTGTGGCTCTGTGCTCAGACAGGTGGGCTGCACACGTGCGTGGGCACCCACGGGCACTGGGGCAGGAAAACGAGTTTAGATACAGGCAAGCAACAACGACCACTGAGATTCCCATCCTGTTATGGAATTTGGCCTCTGACTCAGAGAGCACAGAAAGACAAATGAGTAAAAAGGAAGACAACTACACTTCCCAAAATCTTTACAAACACAGCTTTTACCTGACTGAAGGCACAACACACAAACTTACTGTTTCCTGACCTGCCTTTCTCCTGCTCCAATTGGTTACCATTTATCTTGGGTACATGACTTAGGCATTAATCCCATTCTTTCACAAAAAATGGTCAGCCCAAGCAGGTGCTTCCCCAGACCTCTCCTTTTCAGTATGTAACACAAAGAACAGCAGAAAAGTCACTTGAAATGTGACAGGACTGAAAACTGCCATCAATTCTGCAGCTGAACTGTACTGACTTTCAGTACCAGGTGACAGTCCGTGACAACAAACACCAAAGACATTGAACACACTCATTTTTCCTTCTTTCTTTCCCCCACGCCCTACTCCTTGATAAGGAAGGAATAGAGGAGTACTGCTGTGCTCATACATCCCACAATAGTTATCCCACTATTCTTCTCCCCCCAAAAATCACAGACTATTGAGGGAAGTGACCTCTAGAGATTATTTTATCCAATCTCCCGCCCAAGCAAGGGCACCAAGATCAGGCTGCCCAGAAGACTGGGGAGGAGCAGAGAGGATAAAAAATCCCAATGTTTTAAAAATCAGTGTACTCAAACTGACTAGACATTTCATTTTCTTCAGCTACCTGACTTGATACACAGCAAAATAAATCCAAAGACAGTTAAACTATTGAGAACATTTTATTAGACTGGGGAAGAACTTATTTCCCAAAATCTAAGGTTCCCTGTTCCGAAACTCAAAGTGTAAATAATCCATTCAGCAACATTTTATTAGCAAAATTAACATTTTCAATGATTCTACAATACTCTGTTTTTAAGTCCTCCTCTAAAGGTTTCCCCCACTTTAATTTTAAAGAAAAGTGAGACTTCAGGATAACAAAGGCCCCAAGGAAAGGTGCACCTAAGATTTCTAATCTTGACAGTGACAAAAAAACCCCCCTTTCATGAAGTTCACATTAGCCTCTATCTTTAGACTGAGTAAGACACAATTAACACAGAACTGTACACTAAGCATACATACAGCTTATAAAGGTCACCACAAAGTAAAAGGCACCAGTAATCCAGAAACTGCACCGAATTATGCAAAGAATTAAGTCTACACTAAAGTTTGGCTGCTTTCCAAAGCTATTCCATGTTGTAGTTTTCACTTTTGGCTTTTAATTCTATTTATGTATTACTCTGATGAAATGCAGAAAGTAAGTTACTTGCTTGAAGAGAACTGACACACACAGTGAATAGTCACTTTAAAAAAGTCCCTTTTACTGTAAACAAGAATAGCAAATAAAAAACCAAACCAAACACAAACCACTAGAAGCTTTTTAAAAGCATCTTGCAAAAAGAAATGACTGTCTTAGTATCTCCAGCTGGAAGAGTCTTTTTAAGCAAAATTAGAAATATCCACAATAACAGAGGTATTTTTTCCTACATGATTAGTGCATGCAACAAAGTCTTCACTATTCTATTCACAGGTTTATGGAACCGTAAAGGAATCAGCTCTAAGGGCCAATACTCAACATGAGCCACAGGCTTCCTAGTCTTGCTTGGACAAATGTGAAGAACTTTGGTTAACGAGCTTTCTGCAACCAGATGAAGTGGGTGAACAGCAAACACTGCATCCAAGGACCTAACTTTTCTATTTCCCTAATCAGAATGTAGATACACTTTAGAAGTCTCCTTTTCCAGTAACCCTTCTCTTGGATCACTAAATACAATGCCTCTGACCTGCGGAATTAATCCCTGTTAACACTCAGCATACAGATTCACCAGCACAAAGTTTGCTTCCCCAGCCCTGAAGAACAAAAATATTTTGGCCAATTGCTCAATTCCTCCTAAGTAACTTTTACTTCTGATCTGAAACTTTTTTGTGGGTTTCAAAGCAATGGTGACAGCCTTGGCAACTGTGACAGAAACCACTGGCTGATGTAATGGCCATCTGACTTCCCTCAATTTAAGTCAGTCTCCCAGCATGACTCTGCAGGTGAGCACCTTCTCCCAAGGAATTTACTGCTGTCACACAAAACTTGACAGTACATCATCCAAAGCTGGAATAAGGCTGAAAATTGCATTCCATGCTAACACAAAAACACCACCAACCAACCAACCAAACCAACCCTTAAGGTGTTGGTTCTTGGAAACACCTTTATTAGACCTCAGTTGCTCTTGGAAAAATGGAAGTTCTTCAGAATCACTCCTCAGCAGAAATTTTACAACTAGATGTAAAAACAACTGGAATTGCCACAGCTCTTGAGCTGATTCCAAGTTCTCAGTTCAGCAGTTGGTACCTATACTTCATAAATCAGCCAAAATCTCTAACCCAAGTGCTATTTGGATACCCAGGATATCCTGCGGGACAGGCAATCTTGGAAAGATGCAAGCATCAATCACTGCCATAAACTTTCCATTATGTTTATCTACATCTTTTGAAGAAAATTCAGTAGAAAGGCCTCACTGCTCATTCATACATAATGGGCAAAAAGGGTTTCTAATATTAAAGGAGAGCTGAATATCATATATGGTGAAAGGTGAGTATAATGTATCATACCATACAAGAATAAATTCTACCTGGAAAGTAATTTGAGGAAACTGGCAGATTCACACTACCAGTCACTACAGTGATAATCCCCCCCTGCAGTGATTTAGAGCACAGTTCTATTTTGAACAGGATTTTGGGTACCTAGATTGCCATTGTTTCCCCAAATCAAGAATGACTACGCTTACTAAATCAGTAAGTACAAAAATCAGTGATAGCCACTTACAAAGCAGAGTTTTTACGGAATGTTAAACTCCAATAAAACATCACTTGAGGGGTGGGCCCTGCAAAGCTCATGCAGTTTAACAAGGCCCTGCACGTGTGTCAGGGCAATGCCAAGCACAGAGAAGGGACCGAGAGCAGCCCTGAGCAAAAGGATTTGAAGATGTTGGTGCATGAAAAGCTGGACAGGAGCCGCCGATGTATCCTTGCAGCCCAGAAAGTCAAACATGTCCTGGGCTCCATTCAAGAGCGTTGGGGTTGCTCAGCCTGGAGAAGAGAAGGCTCTGGCAAGACCTCACAACACTTTCCAGTACCTAAAGAGAGCCTACAGGAAAGCTGGAGAGGGACTTTTTACATGGGAATGTGGTGACAGGACCAGAGGAGATGGCCTTAAACTGAGAGAGAGTAGGTTTATATTAGATGTCAGGAAGAAATTCTTTACTGTGAGGGTTGTGAGGCGAGGACACAGGTTGCCCAGAGAAGCTGTGGATGCCTCATCCCTGAAGTGTTCCAGGCCAGGCTGGATGGGGCTTCGAGAAACTATTTATTTAGAAGGTGGCCCTGCCCACGGCAGGGGAGTTGGAACTACCCGATTGTTCAGGTCCCTTCCAACCCAAACCTTTCTATGATAACAACACCCAAGGTAAGTTTCCACAGCTCAACAGCAGCGCTATTTTTTCAGCAATGTTCATGATAAACACTCAGCAACTTTCCTCGGTGTTATCGGTACTATCTTTTACAGCTATGTCTTTTCCTTCCAGAATTAATGTATCTTCTATTACAGTGAAATCTGGCACAAATCTAAATCAAATTTCTAGTCATCATATTTATTCCTTAGAAGAGGTATCAGTGCAGACTGCACAGGTAAGGCCTGTAAGATGTGGTCTTTAAGCTCAAGGCACTGCTCATCCTCAGTGGCACAAAGCTGTTGTCACAACATGTACCAACACAGCCAAGAACTCTGAAGCTGTCCCCACTAACTTAATGAATACTTAATGACTTTCCAAGGAAAAACAAGAGGAATGAAAAAGATACTTTAATTAGTAGAATCAGCACACACGAAACGACACTACTTTTAAAAATCACCACATCCCATAAAACTTCCTATATATGCTAATGCAATATCCTTAAAAGTAACAACATGATAAAGTATCTAGGCAATAAATTGCCACTTCTGATATAAATGTGGGACAAGAAGGAGATTTTGCATTTCCTGAAGTAAAATACATGTGAAAGGTAAGTTACTGAAGCCAGGAAGTAAAGCTATAAAACAATCATTTAGTTGGTATCTGGCACTTACCAGATGTGATGATTGCAACACACAAAGACCTTTTTCTGCTTTAAGGGAATTAAATATTTTAAAAAAATCATACAATCCTCTATGGTTGGAAGGAATCTCAGCAGGCTACCTCGTCCCATGTCCCTGCTCACAGCAGGGCCAACTACAGCAGAGTGCCAGGGCTGTGTCCTGTCAGGTTGTAACTCCAAAGACAGCCTTCACAACCTCTCACACGCCAATTAAGTCAAACAGATTTTCCTCCTGCTTCCCCCGACCACCATGACCTTGCAAAGGTTACTGAGAACGGTCTCACACTGACACTGTCCAGCTCCCTCAGCAGCCATGGGTGTATCTCACCACCTCCCACGGACCTGTCCATGTTCCGTTTGGTTAAATGTCTCCCAGCACGATCCTCCTTTACCAAGGATTCCTCCAGACTGCCCAGCTGGCCTCAGTGCCTGGGACTCCTGTGGGACAGTCCTACCAGCTGAGACCAAGGCAAACACACTTGGCTTTCAGACAACAGCAGCACTGCTAAATACCAGAGTGTCAGACAACCCAAAACATCTCCAGGTACACAAGAACTGCCTTCCACAGGGCAATTGGCAGAATTTCACACCATCATCAGAGCCTTGGTATGAACTGCTGAAACAGTTTCCTAGCTCTGAGCACATTTAGTTGACAAATACAGGTGTCCTCCCAAAATGCAGGAACTGCTTTGAGCAGTGTGATTAAGGACAAGGATTTAGTAGCATTCATCCCACAATTTCAAGGACTGAAGATCAAAGAACAAACTGAAAAATGTAAACTATGAAGAACAGTGTCTCAAGGGATACACAGTGGTCAAAACTGCAGAGCTCTTTCAAAAGACAGTGAATGACCCCATACTAAGTCCTACTTTCAGTATCTGAAAAAGTAGTTTAAATATCCACTAAACATAAGTGGTAATACACATGTAACTATGATACTCAGAAAACAAACTTTAAAACAAGTCACAAAGATTCCCAGTTACGGCATTTTACCTGCAATTGCGTAAGCATGAGAAATATGACTACGGACAGTTTTTCTGAACACATAAAATACATACAACTGATTGAAAACTGTTTCTAGAACCACTTGTAAGATAATTCATAACAGAAACTGATGACCAAGCAGAAGGCAGTACATAAATTAAAAGCAGATTAAGGCACAGAAAAAAACTGAAAAAAGGAGTAAGTGATGAGAGTTTAACACAGACACACTTCATAAACTCAGTAATGCATTCAAAGGCATTATCAAAGTCTGCCACATATCATTTCCACTCCCTTTAACCACATCACTTAATATTACATGTCTTTTCAAAACCAGAAAACTAGGAGAATAAGCACTGAGATCAACACAAAAGAATAACAAAAATAAAAATAACCCTAAATTATTTCTGTAAAGTAATGGTTAGGGGGATTAAAGTGAGTGAGAAATGCCCTGTCCTTCATTGCTAAAATCTGACAAATATTCCCTCTTTCACAGTCTGCTGCTGAAGGTGCAGAACTTCCCAGTTTGTCTCTAACTAGTACAAAAAATACAAACTAGGGAAGAGAGATGCACAGTGTTCCCAAAGAAAAAAGAAAACGAGCCAGTAGTCAGAAGGTAATCGGTTTTCCTCTGATTACTGCTTTGGTCTGCATTTAGACGTTCAGCTATTAAAAAGAAAGAAAGTAAAAATCACGATTTCCTAGTTCAACATGTTCTATTAAAAGCAAATTTTTAATATATTCTGTATCAATTCCCTGACAGAAATTACCCATCAGCAAAAGCACTTTTACTAGCACCACCAAGAAAACACCACAAACATCTAAATTCATAACAAATGTGTCCACAAAAGGTTCCAGTAAACCCTATAGTGCATTAATATCATCTCCTTATCTGAAATACTGCTTTCCATTTGGAAATTAAATTTTACAACTGAAGAAAGACAAAAGTAACCAAGTTACAAGCATGAGAAGAAATCCAGTATATACAGAGAGGGTGTACACTTAGATAAAAAGTGAAACACAACTAGAAGTTGCAATATGCTGATTCCGTAACAAGGAGAGTCACAGAACACGCCGAGTTGGAAGGGACCCACAAGGACCAACGAGTCCAACTCCTGACCCTCTGCAGGACACCCCGACAATCCCACCGTGCCCCTCAGAGTGTTGTTCAAACACTTCATGGACTCAGACAGGCACTGGTGCCGTGGCCACTTCCCTGGGGAGCTGTCCCAGAGCCCCACCCGCTGGCAAAGCCCCCTCTCCTGTACCCAGACTGCACCTGCCCCGGCTCAGCTTCGCGCCATTGCCTCGAGTCCTGCCAGTGACGGGAAATTAAAAGGGTTAGACGTGAATAATGCTGAGTAAATTACTAAGCTAGGAAAGCAAATGCTGCACATTATGGAAGCAAAGCATATATAAAAGGTCATACTGTAGTATTTAAATCTGCAATGTGTAGTGTTCTTTCACATACTTTAAGATCCACCACATCTTAAATTCATTGTTAAACAACTGCCACGGAACAACAATACACTGTAACAAATTTTTCAAAGTTGAAGGACAAATACATACTGAAACATTCCACACGCAAAATAGAAACTTCTACACACTCCCTGAAAATGAGTCTCCCTTGAAGCATCAGCTGCAATAGGAGGGTTTTGCTTTCAGACATGAATTGCAAAATGCCAGCACAGACTCACTGGTCTGCAGAACTGTTCTGGGACAGCTGCTGGATCTACTGACCACCAGGTACAGGACATTTCATAGCACTCCAACACTATCCAGCAGGAAAGAAGTAGCAAGGACAGCACTCTACTTCAGAGAAGAGCTGGAATGCAAGTTAAAAAGCTGAGAAAAAACCCCAAACCCAAACCCTCCAAGAATACTCTGTTATCCCTCACTTCTCTATGCACTTTTCTATCCTTTCACCCCCAACTGTATTCTATTAATTATTCTCTGTTTTGCAGCTGAAATGGCTAAGTTTGACAGACAGTGAGGAATTTTTCCTGTTGAAGTTAATGGGAGGACAAAGTGGTAGGGAGAAATGTCAGGGAACTTCAGAAACAAACACAGTTAAAATAGGGAGGGATGTGTGACATGGAGTGGCAGAGGAACGATCAGCAAAGACATCAGATTTCTCAGAGATGTCTGCTTTTGAGAACATGGCACTGTTGCTGAAGATCTCAGCTGCTTTATCTTTGAAGTGGAACCCTCAGCAGCCTTGCTGCCTCCTCCTGAACAGGTACATTAACACTGCCATCATAAACAGCATGATACATAGACATGACTTGATCTCAGCTAAGACAAATCACTTCAGTAAGAGGTAATGACTGAAAAATGGGTAATATTCTACAAGTCATAAGCCCACATATCTCCTCTCTTACACTGATTCTTACAGGAAAAAATAATTCACCTTGTTATATGACTAAGTTTTCCACTTTCCAAAACATCCTCAAGAGGTATCAGGATATGTCTGTGGTGGAGAAAATACTGCAGAGCCACCACACTAATCAGTACTCAGTACAATTAATAATGCATCTTACCAGTCTTTCAGTCAGAAGTTTAGCAGGGAAAAAATACAAAGAGGTCAATTTGTTTCCTCTCAAATTTCTGCTGAAATGACAGAAGAGCATTATGATGTCTCCCGCTCAACGCTACCACACACAACCCTGAAGTTTCTTTAAAGTATAAAATACTTCTTAAATACAAAATTTGTATGTCTGTGCTTTCTAGAAAGCACCAAGGTACTTCAGAACTGTATTAAAAACAACAGTTCTTGCTAATTCACTATTCATGTTTTAGAAGATGTCTCCAAGATGTGTAAAAGCATGAACATACACTGCGTAACTCCAAGCAATTAGAAAAAAATATCTTTATCTTTCAAAAAAAGCATCTTGCTTTAAAAACATTAGTTATTAACAGTCTTCTTTTTTCCACACCAAAAGAAGGTGAGTTTTTGTTGTGGTTCAAGGGCAGGCCTGGATTTTCTTGGTTGGTTGGTTGGCTGGTTGGGGATTTGGGGCGTTTTACTTGCAATAAGTTCTCTCTGGTATCTTCCTCACAAGCCAGTGACGTGCTACGATTTTTTTCCTTTAAACCTTCACACTGAACCATGACTTGTTTGAGAAATTTACTACTCACTTTGCAAGAAAAATATTGTCACTTCCTGAAACAAGAAATTCTCTGTGCCCAGTCCCACTGAAATTATCATATGGCACAAGTAATGCACAAGTGTTATTCCACACAGGATAGCAAGGAGGAAAAGGACAGACTGATCAGCAGAAGGTAAAGAGGCATCAAATCCTACAAGACTCGGGCTCCTTCAGCAGCAGAAACTGCTACTCTTTGTATACTCTGCTTCTCTCTCACGAGTGTTAGATGTCTGTCTTCCTGATGGATTCCTACCACTGATAGCCCCTCAACCCTGGGGAGAGAAAATAAAGGGAAAAAAAGGAAACAACTACTGTTTGTACAGTAATGCTGTCAGAATGAAATCATGTGATAAACTGAAATGGTACATTGAGTGAGTTTTATGTGGCTTCTCCTGAGCAGAGTCCTGTTACAGCACTACGGCCACTGCAGGAGCTAATCCTGATGACCTGGGTGGCACCCTCCAAGTCGATGTCACCCTAATTCCTTGGACAAACCACAAGGAGAGAAGGATATTTTTCTATCACTATCAAACCAAAATACACTCTCATTGTACAACTGAACATTTTGAAGGTATCTATGAGAATGTTACTGTGCCATTCACCTCTACTGGGGCATCATAAACTTCATGCATGAAATTTACTTGTGTGCTGTATAAGGGTTTTCCAAACATCCGTGAGGGGAAGGATTATTAATGATGATCCCTGTCTGGCAGGACTATGGGATGCAAACGGCTGTGGGGAACTCTGCTGTGCCATGATTAGGGTATGTTGGGAAAAGACATGATGCTGTGGGGCTGTGGTGCACACTAAGGACAGCAGAAATATATTCAGCATTTCTATGGTGCATGTTTGAAATGCATGAAAATCATATCATGCTTCCCAAACAAACACAAGTTTTTCACCCTTGCATTTAAATGGACTCAATTACAAAACTAAACAAACATAGGTGGAATAAATTAAATCACTAACAAGTGTAGATGTTCAGAATTCTAGAGATTGTCTTCCTTCCGGCATAGAATGATTTTTGATGAAGAGGTGAAAATACACTTTACCCATGCAGTAATATTCCAAAGAAGTGTTTAAACTGGAATATGTGGCCCATTGTAACTGCGTAGACTGTTGGAGAATGCAAGTTCATATCACCAACTAAGGCTTTATTGACACACTTTCTACAACTGAAAGGTAACTTTGCAGGAAGAGAAACTAAAACCAAAACAGACTCAGTTCCTTTGTAGTTATCTGAAAGTGCTATGATTCTTCCCACTAGGCAATTTACTCAGCATTACCTGAAGAGAGGTTTAAATACCTAACCTACAAAAGGTGAGGTACTTAATTTGAATTGTAAATTAAAGGGGTTTTTCCTTCTATGGATTTAAGGGCAAAAAACCTAAACTAGAACTAAAAATCTGAACTACTAGAGTAAGGAACATTTTGAACAGTCAAAATAACTCCACGGCAGAAATAGAATACGAACAGCATCTGGAATAAACCTCTCTGCAACTACGTGACTGTTCCTTAGGAAACACTTGAAAGACACAATTCCAAATACTAAGAGGTGAGCTTACACCTTCTAAATCTGTATCTAATGAGAAGTCTCAAGTGTCCTCACATTCACTGCCAAAGATGATGGCTTTGAGGGTTTTCACCATTGATTTCAGAAATGGAAAAGCATACAAGGAGATAGCGATGAAAGATTTATTTAGGTTCAGAAGTTAATGGAAGTGGCATGACTTCAATGTTATTCTCTCAAAGATGTTGAAATCCTTTGTTAGTTAAAACCAAATGAGAATAAACTCTCAGTGTAGACCATGACAAAACATGCATGGCCAAAACTATATTCAGCTGAAGTTTTTTCTGATCCACAAGTATGGAGGGAAAACAATAAAGCCCCTTCCAGAAGTCCCCACCCTGACAGCACAGCAGGCTCTGCACAGGTACAGTTTAATACCCTTCAGCAGGTATCTTTCCTCCTCAGCCTGAACTGAACATCACAGCCCTTCAAACCGTCACCATGAGACTGAGTGAAAATACCTTGTATACCTTCTGTAGTGCTCATTCAGAAAGTTTGCTGCCTGCAAATGATTTTTTGAAGTAAGAAAGACTCTATGTGAGAAGACAAGCAAAAAATTTGCAGTATGTATTATGCAGAAATTGCTCTCTTAAGTAGAATCTAAGGTGTCTTTAAATGCACATGGCAAGTTCTCACAATTTCCTTTTCAGTCAAAGAATGACACCACAGTTACAGTCCATAATCCAGGGGCACCCAGACTCAGTACACTTTGCTCTGTGCAGGGAAGCAACAACGCAAACTTCATCAAGGCACTGAAACCCAGTGCAAGAACACCACACAGTGAGCAGAAAAACTCTCTACAAAGGCTTACCAGAAAAGCTAAAAGAAATCAAAGCTACTGTTTTTGGTTATAGTGTACCTACTGAATTCAGTTAAAGCAGGAGCTTTGGCTTAAGCTGAGTAGGTATCTGGTTGGTGAATTACTTCAGTTTCTCAGTTGTTTAACAAAGTATCATTAGTACTTGGGGGGAAAAAAGAGGTAACAGGAATCTTTTAAAGATCAGTTGCAGAAAGTAAGCTGTAATTTGATGAAAACAGATCACCAATAGTTTAGGGAAAAAAATTGGTAGCTTTAAGCATTGGTTGTATTGGTAAATAACAAAATCAAAAACACTGTAGAAAGAGGCAAAGACCTCTGGAATATGCACAAGATCTCAGGCTTTACTGCACCAAAGATCAAACAAATCCAGAAAGCACTGTGAAACAAACACAAAAATCTAATACCAGAAACACTGGTAAGGATACAGAGTCTGACTGAAATGTTTGACTAATGATACTGACTCAGTTATATAATGTGCCTTTTAAAGAGATGCATCTCTCAGAATGTAATTAATTTTACAAATTGCAATTCAAAATTACATTGTCCCATGCTTTGTGTCTGCTGTTATACACACAACTTGTAACTGCAGACAAATGCAACTCCTCCAGTAATTCCAAGGCATTTTAAAGTTTCAGAGGGATATTACTGTCCTGACACCGGAACAGAACTAGTGACAAACAGCCAAATCTCCAAGTAAGGTTTCTTCCGAGATGCTCAACATTCTATCACAGCTTTTCTGAGTAACTAAAATCTTGCCTTTGCAAACCTCTAAGAAGTGGATGATAAATACTTTATTTTTTGTGTTATCTACTTGATGTAAATTTTCCACCAAAACACCAACTGACTCAGTATCTCACCTGATGAAGAACGTCTTTTAAGAGGCAAAAGTGCTCTGGTTTGACACCAATCCACTCACAGTAAGAGTCATTCTGTATCTTTCAGATATCGATTATGTACAGGCCAACAAAACATTAAATTCTTCCATCTTCTGTGTCTCATTCCCCTGGAATCTTGTTTTGTCAGAAGCCTATCCCACCAAAGGCTGCATTGGCTCCTTCTCTGGTTATGGGCAACACCATCACATACAGTTTAAATGGGTAAATTCAGATAACCACTTTATGACAGCATTAAAAAAAAATAAGAAAAGCCCGTATGTGTCAAGTAGTCAAGATCCTTTGACACTAACTTTACACGGTTCCTGCTGGTTTCAGCTGGACCTCCACCTCAGAAAGGTAAACTGGCCCTTGCAAAACTGAAGCACAGGATATTGTTTGTATATACAGTTTTGCTTTGACTTTGTTTTCTAGGGTTTCTTTAACGTAGTAACTTATAAGAAACTACAGAACTGATCAGTAACCAGTACAGACTGATAGTTTTGTTTTTCTCACTACATTACTGAGGACTAAACAAAAAACAGTCAAACTTTTAGATCCCATAATAGTGGTTTTCTCCTTTGCCCCTCTTAGATCTGGCAGTCATTGCAGCAACTTCATCTCAGCCTGTATGGACTGACTGACTTTTATTTTCGTGTAGAATCTTCCTCAAGAAATTACTCACTTGGCTTGTTCAAACTGTAGAAGAGGAGACTGAGGGGAGGCCTCAGAGCTGTCTGCAAATTCTCACAAGGGGAAGCAGAAAGGCAGGCCTTGATCTCTGCTCCGTGATGACCAGAGACAGGACCTGAGGGAAAGGCCTGAAGTTGTGCGGGGGGAGGTTTAGACTGGACATCAGGAAAAGGTTCTTCACCAAGAGGGTTGTTGGGCACTGAACAGGCTCCCCAGGGCAGCGGTCACAGCACCAGGGCTGACAGAGCTCAGCAAGTGTTTGGACAATGCTCTCACATGGTGTGACTCTTGGGGTGTCCTGGGAAGGGCCACGAGTTGGACTCGATGATCCCCACGGGTCACTTCCAATTCAGGGTATTCTACAATTTCGAATTCTACCTTACATGGCAAATAAGAGACATTCAAAGCACAGATCACACAGACAGTGATGACAGTGATAAGGATCTCCCCCTGATTCTCGGGGCTCTGGGACAGCAGGGGAGAATCCACAGTAAGCCACCTGCTCCTCCTGAACGTCAGCTGCTTCTGCACTGTAACAGCCAACACCTCTCACCACCCTCACCTCACAAATCCCACAAAGTTCATCAACCCACACGCTGGGAAGTATTTTCAACAGTACGAGAACCTGAAACCCCTGAGTTTTGCAACAAACACTGGACACAGAAAAAGAGAGAAAGATAAGCAAGTCAAAGCATTTTACTTTATAAAATACCATTTGCTGCCAATGAAAACTAACAGTAGTTACTTCCAGAGATGTACAGGAGAATGGCATTTTTGTAATTCTAACAATCACGGAAGAATTTAATGTGAAAAAGCCAAACAAACAAAAATGTACCGATTTGAGAAGAACTTTGTTCATAAAAGAGTAACCAGAATAAAGGAAATTAACAGCTACTTTGGTAAGAAATGTTTCTCCATTATAAACTCAACTTTATCACAGACTAGAAAGGATTTTTTAGGTTTCAGAAAGAAAGCATGTGAGAATTTAACAGCTGTATTTCAGCTCTGCAAAGCTGCCTTCACGTTTGGGAAGCAGAGAATTCTGTAATTCTTTTTGTGCTTTTTAAGTGTACTCCTGGACACAAAAGTAGGCTAACATTGCAAGGTTTTCCCTCTCACAGTGATGCCTCAGAATTGCCAGAACAACTTACACCAAACATTTAAACCCATAATCTGAGATTTCTGGCACACTCCACAGAGTCCAATTACTCCATCAAGAAAGGAAAGAAGCAGCACATTATCATGAGAAGCTCTAGAGACAAACACTTTGTCCGATTCCCTCCCTGTCTCTGTGCAGGGAGATAGAGCAAAACAAGCTGTTCATGTGCAGCAGGACTAAGGAGAATTTGTTCCATGCAGCTTTGTGTCCTACATTCATACCAACCTGAACTTCAGCCCTCAACCCTTTTCCATCAGTTTACAGATAACCCTTATCTATCAGGTTATAGGTGTGCTATACATAAACACAACATCCCACTCCTAACTCAGTGCCATGTGGATGCTGGTCAATGCCAGACAGCGAAGCTGGGATGGATTTTATTCTCTGATCATGTGTTAGGGAGAACTAATCAGAGCTCATGCCACACTTGGCCACACCAGCCCTCATGAAGCCCAAAAACCAATAACCAGCTGATTGGTAGAGAAGTATTAGAACTTGGTACAACTGTGTTTCTTTCTCCAAGAAATCAAGCTAAGGAATCACAAGCACTCACAGTCCTACCAGACATATCTCGATAGACAGGGAAATGCTACAGAAAGTGACACATGATAGTCTGCAAGTTGAAATGGTGTTGCAACTTAGCAAGTCATGAAATGAGGGTGGAATAACCAACAATAACCCAGAATATTAAAGTAATATTATCAAAGTCTCAATCAACTCGTATTTGAATTGCAGCTTTGCTTCACAGTTGAGTCTGCTTGTATGAACATAAATATCACAACAGCAGAAATTCTGCCTAGTTTCACATGAATTCTGTAAACTTCAAGAACTTTAAACATTTATCTTTCTATAACTGCCAAACTTACAAGTTCTTCTTCCAAGGCATTTTCAAATAATTTTCAACTAATAAAAAAGCTGCAGTGGAAAAGAACACAACAGAATCAGCACTCTGAAAGTGTTCACGCTTTTCCTACTGCCAGGGTCAGAAATTCCATACTCGTGACTACAAGTGGTTCTGAAATTCTCATTATATTAACACCTAGTGAAGAATAATGACACAGCCAAGTATCATGATGCATTCACTCTAAGTTCCTGGGACAGGGTAATTCATGAAGTACTTTCCAGGACTCAGCTGAGGATCTCTGACTTTGCTGGGCAAAGAAGGGAAGATTCATAACTAAGTCCACAGCTGTTGCTCTCAGGCTGCAGTTCAAGGTGGAGATAAAACTCCTGTGGTCTCTGATTTTCATAAAACACGTTTTTCTCTGTCATAACCAATCCATTCTTTAGCTCCAAGGATATGAACTGAAATCATAGCAAAAGAACAGGCCTCCAAACTGGCTGGAAAGAAAATTCATTCGCTAAATGACTTTTGGTCCAGTCAAATTCAACTCTTGACATCTCAATTTTTCTTCAAATTGAAGAAATGGGATGGTGCATCTGTCCAAGGCCCCAGGCACTTCTGCCCTGAGATACAGAGAAACAAAACACAAAACTACTCAAGCTCCTTCAGTCCTCCCACACACTTTTCTAAAATCTCTCATAGTCATTCACAACAGCGTTCACAGCAAAAGCACCCCTGAAAACACAGGAAGACAGACAAAAACTAATTTAGAGTAGAAATTAAACAGCCAAGACTATTACTTTGAAACAAAGAAATTCACCTTACCAACAGAAACAGTTCTGGTAAAGAAACTCAGTAATACAATATGTATTTACAAAGTCAGCCTTAACTACAGATTTTTTGTGGCTCACACAGCCATTCTCACACCTCCAACAAGTGGCTCCCCACGGCAGGATGGCTGCACATCAACACCACCATTTATTGCACTCATTTCAAAGAAAAGCAACAAACAGAGCAAGTGCATTTGTTTCCTCAAGTCCACCTCTAAGTGCAGCATCTAATCAGGTTCCTCCTTTCAAACACATCACTTATTCAGGTTCTACATTATAATGGCACAAAGAGTTCAATGAAAACAGCAACACTATAAATGTTTGTTTCATTTCCACCCTAAGATACTCATAAACTTTAATCCTATTAGCACCAGACGATTTACATATGAATAGTAAGTTCCAGCTGAGGAAAGTGAGGGGGGCAAATTCATCTTGCATTCTACTAATACAAGTGACTCCTCATTCACAACAGAAAAAAAAAACAAAACAAAATAACAGAAATTTCAGCTATCAATATAAAAATGTTGTGTTCACCGTATATTTAGAAAGCCATCTTAATAAACTAGATATTAAGTTCCTTTTCAAAGACAGGTACAGTATGAAACTATCAGGCCCTGAAGGTGTAACCAAAGTTCCATTATTCTGAATAGAGCCAAATATACTAGTCCTGTAATAAAACATTCAGGTTCTTGTAACTTTTGTTACCTACAGATTTCATCTTTTCACATTAAATATATTGGACATGATTTAACAATTTACCACCCTGCTTGCTCAACAACTGAGGATTTCCCTGACCATGAAGTCCAGGCCATTATCATTTCTCTCACGTAATTTACTTGAAGCATTTAATAATTTCAATAACTTCTCTTAACTAGTTAAACATTTCACCTTCACCATTCTTACTGGAAGATAATTCCAGGGTCTCTTTCATTTGCGTTTTAGAGCTTTACACAATTTCCAGACTGGATCTATTCACAGTCAGTTTATGTTCCCTTTTTCTTGCATTGTCTTGGCCCGTAGCTCCTCTCCTTTCCAGATGTAAATCCTTCCAGAAAATCCATAGCTCATTTGTATCATCCCTCTGCAACCCCCTGTAGAACACAAGCAGTTTACAGACCTGACAACTTTAACAACAGGAGAATCACTTCCAAAAAAAAAAACTTGGTCAGAAGCTCAGAAATGGAAGAAGATAAAGGAAAAACCTGGGAATTGTTGCATGGATAGGTGAAATATTAAGAGTACCACTCAGTAAACACTCTGAGCTGGCTGGACATGAGCCAGCTGAAGCCCAGAAGTTGTGTAAACAAGTTAGTTCAAACTGCTGCATTGCAACTTCCCTCTGTTACAAAAGGTAGTTTTCAAATAAAATAAATTTTCACAATCTTCTTACTATCCTCCACCCTTGAAATCATCTGAGTAATTTTTTTATGGAGCACAAAGGAACGACACATCAATACAACCTCAGTGCACGTTCCTGTTTCTGCACAGATGTACCTCTTCTGAGAGACTGAAAAACTGCAATGCTCTTAAACAGTCTCAGTTTACTGATGACTGACCAGGTATTCTGTAGAAACACCAATGCACACAGATCTTACGATTGCTCTGTCATACCCAGCTGAGAAGCTGTTGGCTTACAGCAGAAATTCCACTAATGAACCCCTAAATGTATCTGCATTTCGCACTTGAATTTTGTCCTATTTCCACTTCCGCAGCTTTCAAGGTCACCACGTGTTTCCTGACAGGTATTCCCAACCTCCAGTATGCTGACAGTGGACAGCAACTTCGTATCCACAAGTGGTAGCTTCTTTTTTATAATCGTGGCTTTTCAACAAATCCACTGTTTTAGAAAGTTTGTGGATTCATCCTCAGAACTTGTATTTCCTAGTAACAATCTTCTAATGTTTCATATTGCATTACACTGAAGTGCATTCCTTCTTGCACTTTACCTACAAAATTTGATCCTTTACCAGTAAATAACTTTTAAGTAGCTAAAATAAAGTAGTTCTTTAGAAAATACTGTATTACATTCTTTAAATATCACTACTCTCAAAGAACACTGAGTTAAAGTTATAACGACAATCTCTATCTACAAGAGAAGTTCATCCATAGGAACTGGAGATAAAGAATAAAAAATATTAAGAAAAACTGAACTTATACTTGCTTTGAGTTAGTCCTTTGGGAAACACCTCTATATAAATTGCTCAGTACAACTATTCCTATTCTTTCTTTCATCATTTGAACATAGAATTTCAAAAATTGGATATGCAAATGCAGTAAATTTCATCCACAATTTTGAAACTGCATTTTAAAAGCTACTTCTTACATAAACATCTTCATCTAACTGAACTATCCAATTCCATCAAATCCATGAAAGGTACCATATAACTCATCTCAGACAGGAGGATAACTTTCAAACATTGCGCTTAAATGAAACCCAGTATTCATGCTTGGATTATATTCAACGTGTCACCCAAGTAAGACTGAACTGGACCAGTGTTTTAACAGAACTTTCTCTCCGTAACTCCTGTTGCTCCCAGCTACAGATAATTTGTCTAAACACAGTCATAGGTCCATTTGTTTTATTACAAAATCATGGGTCTGTTTAGGGGCAGAGGGACATCCAGACCAATGCTCAGCTCAAAGTTAGAGCAACTTCAAAGTCACCTCAGGTTACCAAGGGCCATCCCAGACAAATTCTGAATACTTCCAAGAATGGAGATTCACTGCAAAATTTTTCCTGCTAAGTCCAATCAATATTTCCCTTATTGCAACAGCAGCTGTTGCTTCTTTTGTTTGGCACTTCAGAGGAGTTTGCCTTGTCCTCCACATAAATGGCCGTTATTATCTAGGCACAGACAGCATTTCAATCCCTCTTAGCTTTCCCTTCACCAAGGTAACCAAACCTCAGATTCTCCTGCCAGATTTCGTGCTCCAGCCCCCCAACCATCTCAGCAGCCTCTGTCACACTTGCTCAGGTTGGCAGCATCTTCCTTCCTCAGCTGATCACGTCACTTACATTCTGTTTTCAGACTGATTTTGCCTCCATAGCCCACAGCATAATTCGTTGTTACAACAGCCTTCAGGGCATTCTGAGCCCACTTTTTTGCCTTCTATCTTCAACCAGCTTCTGTCTCCACCCCACAAGGTTACAGCCGACAGATTCTGCAGTTTCTCCCACTTGGTATTACGTACCACTTTCATGTTTTGTCTCATATCACATTCATTCCACCTCCTCCACACTGTGCATAAGGCCAACTTCCTCTATCGTTTGTCCCTTTCACAGTAACAGCCAAATGCTTTGTTGTGTCTTCTGTACACCAGGTACATTTCCTAGATCCCTCACAAGTCCACCCTGGTATCTTTTTCAAACGATATTCTCCTTGAAAAGCACAGAACACTTGCTGATTGACATGAACAACGTACAACTCGTATAAACCATGTATATGCACTTGTAAACACAACTATATTTACCTACTGTATGTACCCACAAACTGTCCCATCTTCCCTCAGACTGAAGAGTTATTGCAACTTTTGTGTCGGGAGGCAGCCACACAGCTGAGGAAATAATCTGCTCTTTCACCACTTTTGAAAGACTGCTTATTTCAGGGATGGATTTGAGCCTTTCACTGATGAACTGCTGAATGAGTTTTCATTCATCTGAGTACAACAACTGTGATCTTCAAGATTTCCTCTATCTATATATTGTCACTATTCTGGCTTAGGTCTGTTCTTCAGGTTCCTGTGCACCAGCTGAGCTACGGCCACTGCACGTGACTTCCTGCGGCTTTGAACTCGCCCGCAGCAGGAGTGCAAACATGGCTCTGCCAACACACAGAAACATTCTGCTATCATTCTTTGACAACAGAAGGTTAGCCCTAAAAATATGTATGTTTTACGCACCAGGAAGATTTCAGTTTCACTAACTTCTACATTAGTGGGGTAATTTTATGAAAATTTTGTATTGTAGGTTTTGATTAAAGGCACAGAACAGGAGTCTGAATCACTCCACTGTTACTCATGTATTTTAAATTTAGACTGTTCACAATCTTAAAGAATTTAAACAGTTTACTGTATTGTGTATATAACCAGAAAAAAATGGAGCAAGAAATAGCATGATCAGTTGGCAAAAGTTAGTCTTGTGGCTTCTCTAAATTAACACATCAAGAAACAACAATAGTAAATAGAAATTAATATACAAAACAATAAATGCAGGATAACCTAAGAATCAGAGATGCTGAGTAAGAGTAGTAGCACTAAAGGTGCTGACATAAAGCACAGGATAAGGTTCCATGTAACAGCTGAACTGTTTCAGTGGTTGCTGCCCCTGAAAGCTGCAGCTCTCACAGCACTGTCTCTGATTCATTATTCATTTCAACGAGAAAGGACAATATACTACACAAATAGGAGGGTAACAATGAGATGACCTAATCTTACCCTGATAGGGGGTACTCAAGAAGAAATCTGTATTTTAATTTTCTAATGCAATTAAGAGCTCATTTGAGAAACAGGAGAAAGGCACTAACCATTCCTTTATGGTCCTTTCCCTTCTTCTATGTATTTTCAACTGCTAAAGCAAAAACTAATACCTCCTTTCATACTACTGTTGTTACTGGCAACTCTTCAAAATAGTGTTCTGCAAAAATCTTTCCTCAAATTCAACTATTCTATTTCTCAATGCTTTCCTTTTCTCTCAGTTCTATTCATTAGCCAGGTTTCCTTACACACTAATGCTTCATGCAAAGATCAAGACAAACATCTATTACATAAATGCCAAATAAAACTAGGATTAAACCTGCTCCTTTTGTTATCTCAGGAGAGGAGACCAACAATGTAGTATATCAGTGTGTCAGTGGAAGCCGTGGAGAGAAAGGGATGCAATCTATGAGAGCACAGATGCACTAAATTCTTCTGTCCAACCTATCAATATCTGAAAATTCTTAAATATTATAGAGTAATAGTTTAAACCTGAGATGTACACCTGAATGCAAATATATATGGGCAAAAGTTACAAAGAAAAACAAAACTGAAACAAACACACTCCCCAAAACAAAGAAACAAAACTCACACAATGAGAGAAAGGTCATGGGAACTTTATCATCAATGATGAAAACTACTCTGACGAAAACCTTTCACCTCCACCTACACCAGACTATCTGGTGATCTAAAGCAGTGTATTTTTGTCTCAACTGTTTCTACCATCTTACCAAAAGTTGGTCTGTATGGGGAAACTGGACACTTCAAACACTCACATCCCAATGCTCAGTGACTGCCAAATACCCTGGTTGTTCCCAAATACCTGACAATATAACATATTGCACATAATACATGTACACCACACATATAACCACGTAAGAATAAAGACACACAATCACTACAATACCAACTATTCAAATGGACATAGGTCATTGACTAATTTCTCTTACACTGTTCAGCAGAATCCATGTAATTTTACCTTACACAGCACAGCAGCCTAACAACTCTGGCAACCTCTGACCATTTTCACTGGTACTATTTTAGACAAAAACACCTAAGACTCACCCAAGTTACTACTACTGCAGAGTGGGAAATCAGCAAAATGATCATGATTTCTATTTTTATACTGTACAAGAATTACCTGTGGTGGCCTCTGGAGAATCACACTCAATTTCCGGTTGGTTTTTCACTTGCCAAGTAACCCCTACTAGTTCATCTGGAGGTGGTTTTGGTCTACTGAACAGACTGTCTGAAAGCAGCTCACAGCAATGGTCTGAACATTCTGTGTACCTATGTAGATATTTAACCCATTATGTAATACTGTATAGATGGCACTCATGACTGTGTGGACTATTTCCAATTTAACCCTCATTGTTCACAGAAACAGCTCATTTGGTACAGGTTACTTGAGCCGGCAACAGCAGCAGCAGAGGTGACAGTGACAACCAGGGTAAGCCCGGGCAGGGCTCAAACTTCAGATCCAGGAAGTACAGGGAGGTTCCCGGGCCCAGCACACCCAACGAGCAGCCCTGACCCCGCCTGACCCGGCCCCTCCTGGCAGCCAGTCAGGTGAGCAAGGCACTGCCAGGACCAGCCGCGGAGATTTAAGTGGCTCCAGGGAGTGTGAGTGACTGGGACAGGCAAACAAGAGATGGCATGTCAATGTAATGGATGGCTCTTCAGAAGAGACAGCAGGAGAGGTGGAGGGGTGGCTCGGTATGTTAGAGAGACTCAACCCTACAGAACTGGAGGTTAGTGACGATCAGGTTGAGTGCTTATGGGTCAGAATCACCAGGAAGGCCAACAAGGCCAACATCCTGGTGGGACTCTGATTTCAGTGTTGGGTCTGGTCCTGTTTTAATACCTTTATTGATAATCTGAATGAGGGGAACAAGTGCACCATCAGAAAATCTGCAGATGACACCAGGTTCAGGGGGAATGCTGATCTGCTGGAGGGCAGGAGGGCTCTGCAGAGGGACCTGGACAGGCTGGATGGATGGGCCAAGGTCAATGGATGAGGTTCAACAAGGCCAAGTGCTGGGTCCCGCACTTTGGCCACAACAACCCCCTGCAGCACCAGAGGCTGGGACAG
>JAOXXN010000364.1:11422686-11439234 GCA_026770055.1 Myrmophylax atrothorax | reverse complement strand
AACTTCAAGAGTCAAAAGGCACAAGCTGTGTAATTTGTGTAATGGTTGAACTCAACAATCTATGGCTGGACTCAATTTTAGAGGTCTTTTCCAACCAAAACAGTTCTATGATTCAAAGCTGTGCATGATACCTGACTAGCCAAAGGGTGCCAAAGGGCCCTCTGCTGATAAGGGGCTGGACTAAATGCTGCAAAGCTTTCAGGTATTTTCCTTTTATAATAATACCACCTACATTATCTTACCATAAGTTTTATTCACTCAGTCTCCAAGCTAAGAACTCAACAAGCTAGGAACTTACACTACACAGGTAACTTAAGTACAGAGAAAGTGATTACCATTAATATTAATGTCTGGTCTCACACTGTCTCAGTGGCTTAGAACACACAGTTGGACAGACAAATTCTTATGAGAAAAACTAAAGTAATTTCCAACACAAGTAAGGCATATCTTTCCTTCAGAAAACAGGCTGAAAGGGAACTGACATCATCATAGTGAAATAACCAAATATTCTGAAAGGCTGTTTTTTAGGAATCAATCCATTTTTTGTTAAGAGTCACAGTTTGCCTGTCTGTGTATTTTCTTGCTGGTACTCAAATTGGTTTTCGAACTACACGTATGTCAGTTCTCCTTGTATTATATACAGACACACACTCAGACATACAACACAAGCAGGATTAATGGTATTGAGCCAACCATAAAAATTTCTGGCCAGTAACATTTCCCCAGTAACTAAATTAATAACTATTTTAGTTCGGGTAAATTAAAGCTGTAGTTACAGCCATGGCTGGATCAGCAATATCAAAATGAGGTTTAAGAGAAGAAACACTGTAAAACTAGAAAACTATTAGAGGATTTCAGATTAGTGTTTCCACAATTAAACTCCTGTATATGACAATCTATTTGATAACATGATGTAAAACAAACATTCAAAACTCTGCAGTTTCAACCTGAAACACAAAATAAGGCAAAGGAAAAATACATAATCCAGAAGAGACTCTTCAGTTAACTTATAATGACTACATGCAATAGAACTACCACAGATTTTTAATCTACTTTTTAAAAGACCATCCTTTTCACAGACACAAATTAAATCACAGTGCTAATGAGGATCTTACCACAAAATATAAGTAAAACTTGATAGAGAGGTTTCATTCACCAATTTTGAATAAATGCATTTTTCCTGACTATTCCAGTTCTGGAGAGTTAAAAGATCCTGGCCCTGTACATCAGCTATTTCTCACTACAACTCAATAATTCTGAATAAATTATATTCATAAACTCACTCATGTTATCAATTGCAGAACTCCTGTGCCACCTATTGTGGAAAAAGTATCACTGTTCAGATAAACAAAGCAACTGTTCAATAATTTAGGATAAGGTGTGTACTGACTAAGCCTGGTCAAACTCCCCGAGTCTAAAATGAGGTCCTTACTTCATTCACATCATCCACCAACCCTTGGGTCAATGGTCTTGTGCTCCCCAAGCCCTGAACTGTCAGGCTCATACAACTAAACTGTCAGTTCTGAAGTACCAGAAATTGGAAATTTCAGTCATAAAGTTGTACTGCATTGACTACCATCATATCCCTTGCTGGTCTCAGTATAATTACTGCCCAGAGTCTTTTCTTCAGCTTAAGGAAATTTAGATGTATTACTGTTGAGGACGGGAAGCTGAACAGCTGTGGCTGTTCGTATGGCCACTGTCCTGCCCCAGAACCTGGAGAAAAGAAAGCACAGCACGTGGGGTTATGGGTCAGAGATGACAAACTGAACCACCAACACCTTAACTCTGTGTCTTGTTTCTTCCAAATACACATCTGGTAGACAGGAAATTGTCATCTGCTAAACAACAACAACAACAAATTTTTTTAAAAATTTTACATTAGTGCCAAGGCAACTGAACCTTCTTGAGGAGTCCCAGACATCTCCTGTGATCCCTTAGTAAACCTGCTTATTTAGCAAAAATTTAAAATAATCCACGAGATCAAAGCCGGCTAAGGCTCTCTGAAGTGGACTGTGATAGGATCTAGAAAATAACCAGAAAAGCAAGAAGCATGCAAGACCTGGATGGCATCTGACAGCTACTGACTTGTACAAGTACAGAAAGAGAAATTATTTAATGGCCAGAAGTTTCAGGACATTTGTCAGATCACATTACAGCACATAAGATGCCTATAAATAAAGTACAGGGCAGAAAACTGGTGAAAATCCCTCACCTTAAGTGGCGAGACAGAAAACATTTACAGCCTCTCCCAGACACCCATCTGAATGAGGATATTGTAAATTAGAAATGCTTCACTGAACACTGTCATTTGTCAAAGTGGACACTGCTTAGAAAGTGTTTCCATTTAAACAGACTTCATTTTAAAATAACAGAACTACGTTGTTTCAGCTTTGTAACAGTACAGTACTTCTAAACCGAAACAGTTGCACTCTATCTGCAGGCACTGTACACTTTGATTAGAATTTTTTTCCACAAATATCATTGCGTTGTTTTCAAATGTCAGACTAAGGATTTTTACTGACATAAGATTTCAAAAAATCAGAGATGCCATACATTATTTTAATTTGCTTTGGAGCAGTGTCACCAAACCCTGAACAACATACCAGAAAGTACTCATTGGTTCTTATAATTGCTAGAACTAAATATAAGTAAGAAAACAAGGCAACATCTTCATATATTGCTAATCCATGTTTCCTCAAACCCCAAGAAAACAGAAGATCCATGCAGAGGTATCTGTTCTATAACACTGAAATCTGTAAGCTCTTAACATCTTGTATCACCCAAAACACTTCTCAGGATCTATTTTAGCAACATACTTTGAAAGTCAGTATTTCAAATCATTTATCAATACTTCTAATCAAACACTGCAATACTGCAAAACAAACAATGAAATTTACTGCAAATCAACATGCCCCTCAGCAAACGCTCAGAATCCAAGTTTTCTCCCACAAACCTACCCAATCCACCCATGCCAAAACATGCCTCTTTGTATTTTACAAGAGAAAGGGACTAAAGCCTTTCCTCCGAGTTCACATCACACACTTGTAAAGCTACAGCCTCATTCATACTCTACCCAACCATCACCTTCTACCAATGCTCCCAGTGAAATGGGACAAAAAATGTGTTTATTTCCCTGTACCCCCAGACCAGTCTTTCATGATGTGGCTTCTTCACTGGCTCAGGAAAGACAGTGATTATACAGTCAATTCCAAAATTGTGGGGGAGAAAAGGGTGAGGTGAGCAGGTCTTTGCTAATGAAAAATGATTACACTTTTTAAAAAGTAGGGTATTTAAAATGACATATAAAGAAAAGCAGAAATCTAAGTCTCAGTGTAAGAGCAGCTTTCTTCAGCTTTGTAAAGCCTGTTTCCAACTTCACTGAAATATTCACATGGCCTTTCCAGAAAGCATATTCTAATTATGTCACATATACAAGCTCTCACAAAAGCAAAGAGGTAATGAAGTTGGAAAATAAAAATAATGCCAAAAAAACACCTACACAGAAAAAGAAAAAAGTGCTCTTAGAAATAGTTGTTCAAAGAAGTGACTGGTAAAATCTCAGAGGGAATAAATGCACTGCCATTGCTTCATCAATATATGGCAACTATTACTTCATTATTTATATAAATAAGTCACACCTTCCAGTATAAGGAAGTTGGTCATGAATCAATGACTGAAACTCAAAAATCCGTATTTTCCCAATTGCGAACTTTATTTCTGTGAGTTGCAGATATCGACTAATTGATTAAATAAAAATTCCCGTTAATGCTAAAGATAAATCTCTAAATTCTACTCCGACAGGCCACAGTGAAGGAGATGCCTCACGCCAGGGACACAGGTCAGAGGCACTGGCTGAGCCCTCAGGCTGACTGCGTTACGGACACGTGGAGAAGGCCCAAGAACCTTCTCCAAGGTCAGGCTGGTCCTCACAGATCACACCAAGGCAATCCACACTGAATCCTTCCATCCCACAGATGTTCTGCTTATCCTCTATAGACTTCACTGGCCAGGCACTTCACTCCAAATAATGACAATCTCTTTTTAAAAGGCTAAACCTCACTGCTGTGGAAAGAGGGCTAATTTCAGCTCTCAGGTTCTCCAAGGCTTTAATACAAAGCTTTCAACTAGAATTTAGACAGCACTGCTGTCCCAGCTGTTGCAAAGGTAAAGGTGAACTGCAGCCCATATGCTACAGATGAGGGGATAATCACAACTGACCATGCAGATAATCAAATTAATGAACAAACCAAAGACTAGATTAGTGAGTCATGCTTAATTTTTTAATAGAATTTACACAATTGCATGCTGAGCACTTTATTTTCATAAGCTGTTGAACTGCAACAATTTGCAATTAAGAATTCCCCTTTTTCTAGGAAGGGGGTGGATTTTCAAATACAGGTAAGTTACATTTGAAGTTTTATAAAGGGTTTTACTTATGTTGCAGAAAATATTAAAATCCCGCAAAATTGAACCATCATCATTGTATCTCTTTATTATTTCAAAACTTAACCTTAAAAAATATCCTAAAGTGTGCTCTGTATTTCAGGTCACTCTGTTACAGGAAAAACACTGTTACAGCTTTTTGCCCATCATAAATCACTGATGAATGACAATAAGTATGTACAAAGTACAATGTAAGCCACAACGCTGCTATAAATACATTTGTAGGGCACATCCACCTTTCAGAGGGGTAGCTCCATCTTTCTACCGTGAAACATTAACATTGTCTCACAAGTCCCAAGTCAGTTTGGAGACTATTCTCAGTTCCTTGCAGTTTTGCTGGTGTAGAAGGAATAGAATCCATTTGCTTTTTTTCCAAAATGAAAGTTACTTTAGCACAAAAGAAACACAGAAGCCACACATCTTTCTGGGAATATTCTAACAATGTAGAAGCGTCAAAACCAAAGCAGGATACCTTTCTAGTTTCACTTACATGGCATTTGAACAGAAACCAGAAGCAGCTGAAATGGATCAGGCCTCAACTACCTTAGACTTAAACCAAGACTGATATATCAAAGACTCACACATGAAAACAGTAGCCAATACTCCGTCTTTCCTTTTCATTTTGGCTGCTGAGGCACCAACACAGGCAGACACACTGTCCTTGGGTAGCTACTTGCATGGGCCATCATCCCCCAGCAGTGAAATCACTAACTTACCAGTCTCTGTAATAAAACACCCAAGTGAGTGAGGGTGGCTGAGCAGCAAAGAAAAGATCTGTTCCTGTGTCAACAGGTTGTTTACCTCCACAAAAAAGTAAACTCTCCACATTGAACTCAAAGGACATCATTCTGGGACACAGCTCAATTCACAATACTTTTTTCTCTCTAACAGTTGCCATGGGAGACCGTAACTTGGAGCCTGCAGTGCCACAGGTGGCCTTGCCAGGCCACACACTTGACATTATTGTCTGCATGCTCCGGCACACATGATCGTACTTGTGTCCGAGATGCACATCCACACTGACAGGGGTGTTCTGTACAGCATCAAACCTCTGCCTCACATCATCCAATATTCACTTACATTTGTGTTTTCCAGGTTCGTATTACAAGGAACTTGAGCTCCCCCCACTGCTAATTATTCCCACTATTTACTCACAACAAACATCCTCTCCTACATCTTCTAAGACACAGACTGTCAAGTAAGTATTTCTTATTTCTAGATGTTAAGGCAAATTTGCAAACACAACTCTGTGCTTTTAAGTGGACAAGTATCTGAGTTATTACCCAACCAAATACATACACATTTTACACAAAATGTAAAAAAGGTGTTTACAAAACAAACCCCTATTCAGTTATCTTAAGCTGATTAACACACCATTGATGAGTGCATTAGCAAGCTAAATGAGTGCTGAATTTATTAAACTAGCTTAGTTCAGAAAGTTACTGCAAACAAAACACAAGTAAAGTCCACCACTGTATCTTAACAATAACAAAAGATTTGTCAGGAATAAATAAAAACATTTACAGAATAAGAGAGAATTCTTATTCCAAAGTCTACTAATTCAATACAGTAATTCAACATGCCTCTAAATGAAATAAGTATCTCTCATTATCCTTTCTCCAGGTTGCAGGGTAAGGTTATAGTGTGATGTGAAAACCGAGTGTTTACTTTCCAGTAATAGGATGGCTTGTTTATGTAATGATACTTAGCAAAGTACAAACAAAACAGTCTTTAAACCACACCATTTCTATTGCAATTCCTCAAATATTTTAATTACGTTTTCCACGGTAAAAATAAATTATCTATTTCTGCAAATAGCATGACTAAATTTTACATCATGCCAGAGGGAATTACTCCAGTGAGTAAATATGTAGAGTCACAACTCTAAATAATCTTTTATAGTAGTGACCTTGGAGTGCACAGTGTGTTCCTACAACTCTCTAAGTCATTAGTCACCTAAATCATCACCAGGACAGTTCACCTGCGAGTTTGCTTCAGTGCATGTCAGAACTGCCACTACTTTTGCAGAAGCAGGCAGCTCAATACCTGTTTTACATGTAAGCCTGGCCAGATCTCCAGAGCAGGGCAGAGCAGTCATGTACGTGCTGTGAACACACCCAACACACCAGACTGTGCAGTGCGTCCTGGCCTCCAACACCTCACTCAGAACCTCGGCCAGACACAGGAAGAACACTTGCTCAGGGTATCAAACATTCTGAAACGCTCCTCACTCAGTGGCAGGACACTCAAAGACACATTTGTCACTACCCACCCGAGTCTTCAACTGGTGCCAAGATTTTGTGGGGTAGTGAGCACTCCCAACCCTCTTGCTGAAGGAGTACCACGCCACAGTGCAAAGAACTACTTAGAACAAGGGAAAAGCCTGAAAGAAAGAATACAATTATGAAATAAAGTGAATTAAACTGTCTTTCAGGAGGTAAAAATCTCACCAATGTTTTCTACTGACTAACCAATACGGATTTCTTGCTCAGCACCAACCAGAGCTGAGTTCAATTTTGCACACTCACACACCTCAAAATTTTGAGTGACATTCAAGGGCTGACCTTTTCAACAGCACTATCACAACACAGTCCCTCTCTGATCTCACTCCAAATCCCTTTTATGACGTAGGAATTGGGATTGAAAATTTTACTTACTGCACTGTAACAGCTATTTGAAAAGGCAATGCTTAACAATGTATCATACTAAACGTGTATCTGTAGGTTAAAATTCTTTTAATAAAAAAATTAGAGATTTGACTCTGAATAACCCTCTAAAACAGAACACTCAGCACTGATGAGTCGATATCAACAAATACTAAAACATTACTTTTTCTGAGCATTAACTCAAAGCCTTCTAGACTTCTACGAGGAAATCTCACATCCTCAGGCTGAAAGTCTCTGCAAAGTCAATCAAAAGTTAATAAATGAAATGCCCCTTGCCTTCAAGAACTCTGACAGTCCTTGGATCACATAATTGCGTAACATTCCCCTGCCACCTCCAGGCCTAATCTTCCCTCAGTTTAGGAGGGATCTGCTCTGGAAATGAATCAGAGGCTACTCAGAAGGCTGTAAGGTCTGTGGTGTTCCACGCCAGGTAAAAATGAAGAGAACATGAAGGAAAGAGGCTGCAGACCAGAGCACAGAAAACAGAGAAATGCCACTCTTGGGAATCTCATTCTATTTTTATTACCAATGGTAAATATTTCTGTTTCCTTTTTTCCTGCAAGCTCTAAAGTCCAATTTGAAGAAGTGCTGATCAGTCACATTTGTAACCGAAATGAACAGAATCTGTTCTACTATTATCACACACTTTATGATGCAAAAGAAATCAAGTTAATTTAAAAGTAAGGTCCTGCAGTTGTTCCAGTTAAGACTTCCAAAGTTAATAAAGACCAACTTCTGCATCTCAGTTCTCAACTTGCATGATTGCATACCACCCTCAAAAATACTCAAAAAATGAGTATTGGTGGAGTACCACCATATTCCAATACAGACTACAGAAAACCCTGTGAAGAAACTAAGACTCCTAACTCTGGAGCAGGGCTTAGTGATGTGAAGCAATTGAGGCAAAAGACAACACACTGAACACCAAAGAGAAATCAGAATGTTTAATCATAGAAAATACGACAGAAAGCAATCTCAAGAGTTTATCCCTTTCTCCAAGGCAGAATAAACTTAAGGCAAATCCTAGGTGACATTCATATAACCTGTTGTATTAAAAAAAATTAAAAAAAATACAATTCAATTCATTCTACACAGTCAGTGAAACAGACACTCTGTTGTCAGAAAAAAAATGTGATGACAAAGAGAGCAAATGCAGAGCACACAGCTAATCTGAACTACAGAAACCCCTATCATTCGCTCTTACAAGAAGGACTCCATATTTCTGAGCTTTTTTTTAATTTGTAATTTTTTCAGTTAAGGAAAAAAAAAGGACAATTCAAACAATGAATTCCTCTGTGTGAAATAATGGTTCTTTGCCCAGCCAATCCTTGTTTTGTACTTCTGGCTTCTCAGGCCATTTGTTCTCCTTCCCCTCTCTGGCCTCTATCAGAACATACTTCACATCCATTCTCATCCCTGAACTACTTGCCTTGACTGTACATGCAAATCCAAAGTATCCTTCTGTCTTGGCTTCGTGCTAAAGCTGTTTCACAGCTCTTCCTTTATTTTTCTGAAGGACATTTGTATCTGCCCCATCAGCTCCTTTATCCAGTCCTTGCAGCTTAGTCATTATTTCATAGAATCATAAAATGAATTTGGGTCGGAAGGAACTTTGAGGATCACCCACCCCACCCTGGGCTGGGAAACCTCCCAGCAGCACCACCCAACCTGCCCTCCAGCACTGGTGTGGATGGGGCAGGCGAGGCAGCTGCAGCTTCTCTGGGGAACCCGGTCAGACTCTCACCACTCTGACAGCCAAAAATTTCTTCCTAAGATGTAAACCAAACCTGCCCTCTGTCAGTTTAAAGACATTCCCCCTGTCCCAGTGCTACAGGCCCTCATGAGGTGCCTCTCCAGCTTTCCTGAAATGCCCCTCAGAGGTATTGGAAAGTGCTACGAAGCCTCCCAGACCCTTCGCCTCTCCAGGCTGAGCAATCCCAACTGTCCAGCTGTGTCACAGGAGATGTGCTCCGGCCCTCTGATCACACGTGTGGCCCTGCTCCTTGGGAATTTCAGGCTCCTACCGCCTTCCAATGCCCATCCTTCAAACTCCTATTTCCTCCCCATCTGTGTAAGTCTGGTTCCCACTATCCTTCCCCACGTGTCCACCCTTTCAGCCACCTGCAAGGTCAGTTCTTGTCTTTTGCCCACTCAAATTAATTAGTGCGATGGATAAGCAGGGAAGGGACACCAGAGAGCCAACAGCCTGTGCCACTGCAGGATGGCACTGCTTGGAGCTTACTGGGAAAGCTCTGCTGTGCATACAAAAGTTTTCAACAATAACACCCACAAACAGAGAAGTCAGCTGATTTTTCAGACACCAATAGCACGCCCAATTTTGGACAGCTTTTCAAATGGCACCAAAATGCAAAAAGTTACCTCACATTCAAATCTTAAATTCCCCGTTTCCCAAAGAATGGTGGCTTGAATAAAATGTCGAGAATCACTTTTAAACATTTTTTTAATTTGTCATGGCCCTGAGGAGCCAGTGAACTACATTTCCTTAAACGTTATTCAGAGAATAAGTCATAAAAGGCATTCACTCAATATGGACGATTTTGGCCCAAACAAATGCAGTTTAGCAAAGTTAGAAGTAAAATCATTGCCTTTAAACAGTAAGTGTCAGAACACTGAGAGAACACTACTCATTCTGCTCTCATGCAGGGAGAAACATCCATTCTTAAAGTCAGGTAGTAACTGTCAAGCAATGCTTCAATTCCTTGTAGCTGCTCAATTTTAACAGGATGCACTGAAGTTTTGTTATGTTACAGGTTATGCCTCAACGTGAGTTTTTAAAGGAAACTGCCAGGAAGAACCAACCATTACTGAGCGTGCCAGCAGAAGAAAATTTGTCTTCCACTGTTTGGGGGGGAAAAAAAAAAGGAAAATCCAGCATGCACACAGTAAAAGGCAAACACATCTCCTTGTTTTAACTAGAAATTCAAGAAACAACTCATCAAACAGATTTTTAATTTTCCCTTCAGAAAAACAAAACACTAAAGTTTAAAAAAAAATCAAGTATTTCATATCTCCACAAAGCACTCCCCATAAGTTCTCAGCACAGCCTCATTAGACTCTCCCAGCTTTTACATTACAAAAAGCAGGTTCCAGATTATTTTTTCTACAGTCATTAAGGTGGCTGCTGTACATATCATCTGAGGAAACCCCTCTACATCCTTCCTATCCTTACTATCCAGCAAGCATATCTGAAGAGAAAGCAATACCTCCAAAGAGAAAATACTGTGCAAGAAACAGGGACAGTCTCTATTAAGACCTAAGACTTGAAAACAAAATTTCAAGCACAAAGTATTTGCACCTCGTCCTTTCTGAGTACCTGGTCAACATAGTTTAGGAAAGACTTAGCTCAAACAAGAGAGAGAGACTGCACTATGTTTGTATTCAATGGAATTGAAACATTACATCATATTAACAGAAAAAAAAATATAAAAAGGGTTAGTACTATGAAAACAAGCACTGAAGTATTAAGAAATGCCAGAATTATGATTGCTTATACCTACCATTTAGTCCCTGTGCACTGTGATAGTCATTCATTAAATGAGCATATACCCTTTCTAGTTATGCACAGGAACACTCCCTCGTATGTGGCACGTGGCATGTATGTGATGAAACAAAGCAGGAGTTAGATCCCTTCCCTAGGAGAGATCGTTTTCCTACTAAGGAATTTGAATAAAACATAGCTAATAAATCCAACTGAGGAAAGAGTTTCATATTCAAGAGATCTTTCACTGAAAACTGACATTTATAAAAATCATCTTAAAAAACCCCCAACAAAACAAACTAACAGCAAACCTCCACAAACTTACTTTCACAGAAAAACCTCTTCACAAGTAAAGATAGAAACGAAAAAAAATAAGGCAAAGTGCTACTTATTGTACCTGTCCCATAACACACTCACAGGCTCTGAGCCTCAAGCATATGACATAAGAACCATACGCAGAGAAAAAAGGTTAAGAACTTCTCCACCTGATACAGATTAGACACTGGGGCCTGGACTTCCTGACATCCCCAAATCCTGGCTGGGACTGCAGTTAACACACCTCAGAACAGCCTCGCTTTCCTCAAGAGGTTCAGAGCTGGGCAACACCCTGACACCGCAGTGGAGTGCTCTGGCCACTAGGTGCAGGGGTTCGCGTTCAAGCAGTTTACATCAGCTGCAACGATTATCAGGGTAAGAGGCAGAGTTTTATCCCAAGAGCCAAACCCCAAAGCTTAGGATAACTTCCAGCAGGAATGAGCAATCCTGGATAGTAATAGTAACATTCTGAATTTCTGTGTTCCACACTGCACACAAGACATTTAATACTTGCTGGATTTATGACTTATGATACAGTTGTCTCTGTTCTCCCTGAAAAACTGAGAGATTTTGGTTTCTTCATGATATGGAGGATGATTCTTTTTTAGGTTTCCAGGGCAGGAGATCTATTCTTTTCCAGTTGTTGGCATGATCAAGACAGTTGAAATTTAACAGATGTTTAAGACCATCAGTAAAAACCCATTCTATACTTCTTAGGGATTCAGGAGGACAAACAATGAGGCTAACATGTTGAAATGTAGTGTGCACACAACTACAAATAAAATCAAGAAAAACAATGTTATGAACTTCTAAGTGCCATTAAGTAACTCTAAAAATCTAAATAAACCATGTCAAAATACACAAGCTTTATAAGCATTTAAAACTCACTAATTTGATTCAGTTTCAGTTTTTCATCCATGAAATGGAAATAACATTTTTCAGATGGGCAAGAATAAAGCTCTCTAATGTCTGCAAAGTGCTTTATTTTGAGGTAACTCTACAAATTAAAATATGAAAACACTTCAGCCTCCATGAAACAATTGTGTGCACACAGGATGTAAGAGGGCAGCAGGTGAGTGACAGGCATACACGCTGTAACAGTGTCCCAGTCAGCTGGCATTTCCCAGGCACCGTGCGAGGCGCTGAACGGGCTGCAAGGGCAGGGCCGAACACAATGGGGCAGTTGAAGGCCCAGCTCCTCTCTCTGCTGTTCCCTTGTCTGACTCCCTCACTCTGTGGCCTTGTGCTTTCTGCTCTCAAATGCATGTCTGTGTACACACACTGCTACCAAACACCAAGTGCTGGAAGTCAAACCACACCAATAAACTGAAAAATTAAATTATCTACTCATATAAAGATTTCAGAGATCTCTATTTGGAAAAACACTTAAAACCAATGGATACAAACTCAAAAGGCCATAAAAAATGTTTCTAGTAAGAATGTACTGACTTTAACATGAAAACTGGTATTTGATGTTTTTATTGTTTTAAAGTTATTTGTGTAAACCAAGTAGTCACCTTCAAATACAGCACCAACAACCATGTTCAGTCTGACTGGAATCCCTTTGAGTTTCCACAAACAGTTGGGCCAAAATCCTTTCTTCCCTCCCTTCTGCAAGTGAAATTTTCCATAGCTAACAGTAGGGACAGGGAGTGAGACAGAAATCACAGGCCCTGCACAATCTCCTCAAACAAGTTTCCTCACTCCTGGGGTTTGGTAGATGTCACTACAAAGCACTTCTCTCACTTCTCACTTTGGGGGTCTGAGAAGTATGTTTGTAACACGAAGAAAAAAACCACAAATACAGACAAACGACATTGAAGATTTTTAGAATACAAGCCTCTAACTATTGTAATTTCAAAAGTACTTCCTTTTTGATTATTAAAATTATTGTACAGTTATTAGCAACAACACACAGGTATTGCCAGTTTCAAGCATATCTTTGTGGGTCTCCCAGTGCCACAGAGTGCTCACTATTGCTGATGGCTCCAAGTCAGAAGCCAACCCAGCCTGAACCACCCCAATACGGGCACGTGAAAAACAAGACAAAACCCAAGTGGTATGAATATTGAAATGGCCATTCTTTCAGATGTTAAATATTTCTACTGAGTTGTTTTATCACACTTGGCAGTCACCCCAATGCTGCATGACCCACCTCATACCTACCAGACACCAAATTGCAAAGACACCACTACTCGTATTTTTCCACTTAAATATATCCATATTGTTGTCCAAGTTCATGAATAGCATAGACACATCTTAAAATCATTTATAGAAATCATAAATTTGTGAATTTGAAGACTTGATTTCTTTCCTAGTTCTAGACATTCAGAAGTAATTTTTTTTCTCTCTAGTTGCTGTTTTGTTGTCCTAAATCAAAATTTAAACATTTCAAATGTAAAAATTAATAAAATTATTCTACTGGTATCCCTGTCTCTACATTTTTATTTTTAAAAAGTAAAAAACCAACTTTAATCAACAGCAACAGACTTCAGGAAAAGATTTTTGTTGGAGTAACATCAGGTAAAATATTTAAGGAGAGGGAAAAAAAAGAAAAATCAAACCTCTACACAGGAAACAATCCCAAATGTACAAGGTAGTCAAAAGTACAAAATAAAAGACAGCAAGAAGCATTTTCATCTTTTTGTTAAATGAGTTGTTGCAATTAACATTCTGAGAATAATTAATTTTGTATTTCTAGAACATCAATTAAGTAACTACATCCTCCTTAAGCATCTGGCTGTTGTGATTAACAGTGGACCAGTATGAACTCCTAACATCAGAGAAAAAGTAGCATTGAAATGCCACAGGCCTGCTTCACCCATACACACTCTCTCTCTTAAATGTGCTAAAAATTCAATATAAAATAAGTCCTCCTATAAATATTTCAACATTAAATATTTCTGTAAAACTACACACACTGTGACAAAGCAACCAATTCAGAATTAAGCACACAGCTCGCAAGAACAAACTCAAAAAACCCATTACAAATAAAAACAAACATATTTTCCTTTACACATACACCTATTTTTCATTCCAGAAAACTGCATGCACTCTGATTAAAAAAAAAAAGAAGAAGAAGAAGAAGGGTGCTGTAAACAGAACCACACAACCCTGGCAAGATAAACTTGACAGGAACTCTGCAACTACAGCAGCTCATTTCCTGCTCGTATCTGGTATATTTAAAGGAAACCTCCCCAAATGAGAAATAAGTCAGAATAGATCACTACTGTTGGCTTAACAAACCCGTATTTTTTAGAACGGGAGCTGCCTGAGGCAGAGACGAAGGAAACGCCAGAGCCAGCGTCGCTTCCTGATGATGAAAACTACCCAAGAACTACAAGTATTTCTGCAGAGTCCTTTCTTTCCTGTGCAGCAGAGTTACCCTCGGCCTCCACGCACGCCATGGCCAAAAGAAAACAGCAACTCCGCTGCTACACAGTGAGGTGGGGACAGCTGCAGAGCACTGGCGGCTCCCTCTCGCAATTCACAAAGTTTAAAAGTAAAAAGCTGCTTTTTCGAAGTGTAAATGGTTCCTCTCACGCACGTAGGCCCGAGGCCCTGTTGCAAACAGTGTCTAACAGGACCAGGCAGCACAAAGACAGGAATGGGAGATTAGTGGGAGGAAGGGAGGCCGGGATTGGGGCTCAGCAGGATCTTCTGGCTTTTTAAAATTCAAACTGCTCCCTGACCAATACAAATCACGGACACGCTACTGACTACTACACGGATTTACAGCATTAAAAACACGCCTTCTACGTGACAGCTATATTAACGTGACCCTTTTAAACACGTATCAGGACAGGCGGGAGGCACGATGGCACGATTTTATTTGTAAGACTCTTAACAAAATGCATCAGAAAGTTCCTCTATTAGATATAGTAGCCATCTATTATTACCCAAAATCTACCTGAACAACTTAAATCCTGAAAAATGGACAAATTATGTAATGACGATACTCATTTGCCATTTACAAAATTTCTTTCTACATGAAACGTGAAAACTTCAGATCTTAAAATTTCCTGCAACTATGAAATTTCTGTTGGATTACTTTTAACAGTTCACAGTCTCCGTTTTAAATCCAACTCAATTTTAAGTAACACTCTCAACTCTACCACTCTTAAATCCAAGAGTTACTTTACTGTAAATCAGCTACCATTAATTTATAAAGACCTGGCACTAATCAACAGTCATTTTCAAAACACATTTGACCTATTAAAATGACACCTAATTACATATTCAAACATCATGGACACAAACAGCCAATAACAACCTTGGGATCTCAAAGTGATATGGCCTGACAAGAAAGGATGACACTTTTTAAGCATTCCTCACTTTTCACTTGATTTAATTTACGTTTGATTCTCAAGTAATTTAGGTAAGATCTCATCTTCCCCTTGGTCCCTTAAATGTCATAAATGCAGCACTTTACAGAGGATCCCTTGCCTGTTTTCTGTTTTTTAGAAGCAGAAAACAGTATTCCTTCTGAAATTAATACATATTCCTGTCATGCATACAGCACACAGACACTGAGATTGTGCAAAGTACCCGATACAATATGCCTGCCTATCTGTATTTCCTGAGTCTGCAGGTGTCCGTGTTGTGTCAATCATCCCTGACTATTTCATGCTATAAATATACTAAGTTATTAACCCACTAATCAATAATATTATTCCGATATTAAATGTCTGCATATTATAAAATCAAAAGCATTCAAACTTTTGAATGTTCAGAACGCAGCTGGTTAGAAGGATAAGGTAACAGAGAAGAGAGGCAGTATTTTTGTTCCTGGGTATTTACATTGTCTCTCTTCCCCTATTCCTCCACCAAGTCCCGGCCCACTTCAGAGGGCTGTCTACGCTGGGACCTTCCTTCCTTGCCCTATGTGAAGTTGTAAATATGGCAAAGCATCGGTGCACATTTGCGATTAATTGCATTGTTTCCTGCTGCTGCTCTCGCGTTGAGGCCTGTCACGAGCAGCCGCTTCGCCTTTCTAATCCCCGAGCTGGAGTAAAGGCGCTGGCCGGCGGGCCTGCGCCCTCCGCCGGGCCTGGGCCTCCCGGCAGCCCGGCCGGAGCCAGCCTGCTCCGCCAGACCCGAGCAGGCAGCAAGGGGGGCTGCCAAATAAACACCTCCGGTTGCCACTTACTCCCCTCTGTCCCGGATAGCAGATAATCCCCTTTGCTCCCAGCAGTGCTGGGCCGCTGGGCTGGGAGGCCCGGCCCGCTGCTGGAGAGGGCAGGGAGGGGAAGGGGAGACAAGGAGGGGGGATTACCTGAGCAAATCGGCGTCTGAATCCAACGAGAATCCGAGAGAGGGGGAGAGAAATCCGCCCCCCTCCCTCCTCAGAGGAGCCGCCGCCGCCGCTGGGCCGCCGCCGCCGCCGCGGAGCAGGAGGAGGAGGGGAGATAATATAACAACAATAATCCGGGCCGGGAGGGGGGCTGGCTCCTCTTCCGTCTCCTCCTCAGTGCAGCGAACATGAAGAGCCGGGGGGTGTGCGGCCGAGGCAAATCCCTTCCCCCCGAGCCTCCTTCACAACATCAACACGGGCCGCGCCGCGCCGAACCGGTTCCGAGCCGCGCTCCGGGCCGGGGGCGCGGGGGGTGCCGCGGGCAGCGC
>JAOXXN010000364.1:11397213-11408336 GCA_026770055.1 Myrmophylax atrothorax | reverse complement strand
ATATAGTTAGTTTCAGCATAAACCTGGTTTGGAAGTTTTTTTTCCCTCTCTCTCCTTCCTTTTCTCTTGGCTGGTTGAGGGGGGAGAGGAACACTCTTTCTCTGTTCTTGGGCAGTTGGTGTTTTGCCAGCTCAACCCAAGACATATACTGAAGTGTGGAAAAGGAAAATCGTTAGGTCAGAAAAAGAGCACTAAACACTATAATGACATGTGAAGATAAAAACGACACCCTTTAATAGTTGAAAGCTATTGGAAGCATATACAATAAAATGCCTCAACCCCAGAAAAATTTTGTGAATAGTTACATGTCACTCTAAAATCCCTGAAAGTATCAATATAGCTTTTAAATCTTAGCGCTACTGGATGTATAGTTTGTCCTGGGACCAATTTTTTCCTTTAAAGCTGCAAAAAAGGATAATATGTGTTAGAAATCTTCCTCTATTCTTTGAATGTTTACCCCATAGATGTGTTTTTTCCATTAGTGCCTTCCTGTCCTTGTTTCAGGAGTTGTGCAAATTGTGTCCAGTTGTTTTACTTCCATGAAATAATTATGCAAGTTTGTAGCTCATTAATTTACAAGAAACACATTATTTCTAGTGAATAACAGTTAGGGAACAATTTCTAATTTTTAACCTCCAAACATGAAATTTATGGCATTCAAAAACAAGCTGAAGTTTTTGGTCCAAGGAGGTAGAAGTTTAAAAACAGTGATGTACCCAGAGCTCTTAAGTTAGTTTTTGAACATGCTCTGGTGTTACATTCAGCCTCCTATCTGGGGCATAAAGATTTAGATGAAGCAGGTCATGTGTAATCCATCAGTCAGGGAGTTCAGTCAGGAAGCTGCTCTCACACTCGCAGCGCCCAGCTGCGTTACGGGCAGTGGGACTCTTCCCCACTAGATGGTGGTACAGGAGCAGCTCTGGCTTCCCTGTTTGAGGGAGAGCGTTCCCAGTTGAAAACAGTCTCTAACACGTAAGTAGATAATTAAAAGTACTTTCAAACGAACTTCTTCCCTGTTTTGTGGAAAGCAAAGACTCCGATAAGATTATAAAGAAGGACAAATTTCATGAAGAGAGAGGAAGTATTTGAGTCACTCAATGAATGTAAATATGTGTGGTGGTAACACTGACATGCAAAACTTACTAGGACACTTTGGAGTAAGACGTATTTCCAAAATTTGGTATTCCAAATGGTGGCAGTCATAATCTTTCGTCTAACTCAAGGAGAATGGTTTAATTCAGCACAAAGCAAGAAATTCATATGGCATGAATGATTCTGTGGAAGACATTACTTGTATCAGAGGGATATCTGTGAAACTGTTTTTCATGTGTAAAGGCAGCAGCAGAAGTTGAAGCTGTGAATATATTTAGAAAGACATATATTTGTATCAAAAATACATTATATAAACATTAGGCAACTGGATGTTACAGAGCTGTGAGAAAGTAATGGTACATATGAAAAGTAAATAGCAGCAATTCAAAGCCTCCCACTTCCTTCTTACCTATGAAACGTCAGCTTTTTTTAAATAAACAGGCAAAATCCCTTTCATTTGAGCAGTTAATAGAAGTGTGGACTGCTTACAAAAGACTTACTCCACAGCTCTTGCTCTCCTAGTGGTTTCCATGCTTCTTCCTCTGATCCTCTGCATTTTATCTCAGCACTTATTCTTGAGGCCGGACACGTCTAAGAGGGTGTGGGTTATCTGAGACGCAGGCTACAACCACAAAAAATACAGCATGTTGAAAATAGGAACCCTGAATAATAATGTTACTTTGTAAAGATTTGTTTGTTAACAATTAGTGAGGAGCTTTTACAGAAAAACTAAGTGAATCTCTTAGAGTAGCTAAACAAGTCAAAAAATACCTTCACTCCCTACACTGAAAAATTTAAACTGGGCTTTGCAGTTTTCCTTGTCAGCATCCAGTTTTATTTCTGAAATACTAAATTGTGAAAACATCCTGGTACAAATTGTTGCTATTGGAATTAGACAGGAAGTTAAACATTTTAGGAAATAAGAGGTTTTCCAGTATGGCTTGTTTCGTTATTAGTGTGATATTAATATCAGATACCAACACATCCTGGCTGAACCATCTCAGTTCAGACCTTCTGTCTGACTTCCTTGACAGGTACCTTGATGTCCTTCATTCTGTCCTACTGTATCCCTTGCAATATCCTAAATGTGCTCTTCACAACATTGATAATTATCTTTACAGGCAGTAAAAAGTCTTTTTTCTTGAGAAATCTGTGATCATTTTTCTCTATTGTTATTGCCCTGAGTAGGGCCAGATGACATGGTGATAATATCTGCAGCCTATACTGTAGAAACACCAGCAGAGTTGCATTAGTGGATGAAAAATAAACAAATGGGAAAAAAAATGCCATAGAGATATTTCATTAAGGTTATGGCATGCAATTGCTGGAATTTCCACATACAATTGAATTTTTCTTCTTCCGTTGACTGATAAAAATGCTTGGATATCAGCCTTTGTAAAATGATCCTGTCCAACTTTTTACTCTGGGAACACATCCATTTTAACACGTTTTTTTCTAATGCCTAACCTGGTTCCCACAGTCCTTTCTGCTTCTAATCCCGTTTCTGTTTTCATTTTTACAACCTACTGTAGTCTTTATTTGAGAAGAGATTTCCAAGAGATGTCTAGATACCCTCCAATAAAAATAGATAAAAGTAATGTTTCACAGTCTCATCCCTGAAGTAAATGATTTTTGGGACCACAGTTCTAGACATCAGATTTACAAATCTGAAACAGACAGATTTAGCAAAACAAAAAGAGAGAGAAAAAAAGGGAATCTAAATTGTACAGCAGATAGGTTCATGAAATGGTAAAGCAACAGCATTAAAAAAGTAGGTAGTGCTGAGCAAAGAAGTGATTTTTCCATCTTCTAATTATGCTTGCCACCTGCTGCCAAATTTGTTTGCGCCAGTATCTAGCTGACATTTGAAACTGTATTCAGTGTAATGTGAGAAATGGGATAGAAGTATTATTTACATTCAGAGTGAGGGAGAGTTTGATCCTGGAAGATCACATGTAACAGGAAAATTAAGAACTAATGTGTAGCTAGAGTGGTCCAAAAGATTTGTGAAATATGATTTGTTTTTAAAAACCCAAGTTCATGCTTTCCTCTTTACTAGCATTTATCCATGTGCCCATTATTTGCATGTTTTATTGTTGTTTTTTTCAGTTTCCCTGCAGTGAACATTGCAGGTTTTAGTTCCAAAAATACTGCGCAAATTTTAATAACAGGAATTTTATTTGATGATGGTTATATAGTGATACAGGATTTATGGGAGTTTTACAGGTGAGAAAAAGAAAAATTATTTCATCTCTTAATAAAATAACATCATTTCAATTAAAGTGATGAAAATAATGTCTTGACACAAAATTTATACAGAAATGTACTGCGAATGAAGACTTCCTCAAAGGCATTTAGCAGGAACTTACTAATCCTTGTGATATTTAGAACTGTGGTTATGTATTACAATGTGTTATTATGTATCATATATGTTCTGCTGCATTGTGATTTGAGTTCTAATTTTTAAGACTGGCAAATGTGCATTGTACTTTCTTAATGTGTTTGTAGAAATTCCATAAATACAACTATGAAATAATTCTTCTCATACAATGACTATTATGTTTACATCTAGCTGACTATTTACATGAATGAACAAACTTCCCTATCATGTTTCCATCATAAGTAGACTCAGTACATGCCATTGCCACATAATTTTTAATCAATTAATAGAATCTGATAATCTGTTCATTATGCAGTGCCTACAGTGATAAACACAGATGTTATGTATCTCTATTTTGAACAAAAAACTTATTCATTAGTACTTTTGGTTAGCCTTGACACAGTAAATTTTTCCATCTATAAGGAAGAAATGGATGACACTGAAGACAGAGGTGTCTGTAAAATAACTCTCTCATAGTGTCTCTGTGATATTGCTGAAGTGGCCACTGAGGAAAGGACACACCTTTGTTCAGATCCAGTCACTGTTGTCTGTTGTACAGTGTTAGTAAAAGCTGAAATTTTCTTCCCAACAGCACTTTGGCTTGAGCAATTTCAAGTGTCTGGAAGCGATATAATATCAGACTTACAGTTATAAACATTCTCCATTGAATGAAAGCTGTATTTGCACTACATGTCTCATTTTCAATCAGTTATGTACCTTCCAGACCCTGAACATGAGTTTCCCTTCTGTCTCTCCAATGCTTCTTGGTGTTGTTGGCACTGTCACCTTCTCTCCTTTAACTCCTGGGATCTGGCACATTCACCCATTTCATCTCAGCTAATTTCCAGTTTTCTACCCAGAGGTATGGAATCTGTTTTCTGAGCCTCAGTCTTTATTGTTAAAAAATCTACTGTTTGTATGAAAGAGAATATACATGGGGGTTTTTTTGTGATAGTTACTCGATAGTGCAGAATGTCAGCAATCTGTACTACATCCAAGATTTGTATCAGACAGTTTCTAATGTCAGAAAAGTTCTATAACCCTTAATATACATGTATACATACATACATCTATACATGTATATATGTGTGTGTGTGTGTGTGTATGTATGTATGTGTGTGTGTGTATATATATATATATATATATGTTTTAAGGTGTGTGATTTGTTTTAGGGTTATGAGTTTCCCAGTTTTAAAACACATGTTATCATACTGCAGTGTTTGGAAAACTAGTCAGTAATGCATCCATTTGTGCAGTGAGAAAAAAAAAACAGATTAAGGAGATAAAAAGTAACTGACCAAGATTAATTAAATTCAATTTAATTTAAATTAGACTAAGCTTATATTTACAAACTGCCACATTAAATTTTTCCTTCTATCAAAGCATATCAAAGTAAAGAGCTGGAAATCTTATTACCTTATCAAGATCATGATCTGTTTCATCTAATAGTAATTTCATAAGTCTCATGATTGAAATATGAATATAGAATGTGAAACCTTATTAGGAGGATAGACAAAGGAGAGTAAGATATTAGTCCATATATTGAGGCATACATCCTTCCTCTGAGAGGCAGAATCTGTCGGGAGATAAATCTGTTTGAAGTCCGTAGTGATGATAAAAGAGAAAAATCACAAAGGTACTTCCATGGTTAGTGAGGATAAAACATCAAAGGGGATGAGGTAGATGAAATAATTTCAGACTAGGCTGGACTTTAGTAGAAGTGCAGCATGGCGCAGAACACAAAATATTAACAAGTTTTTTGGATGTATTGGCCAAATTTTTTATTCCAACAGTAAGAAGGAAAACAGGATGAAAAACATCCGATGTTTCATATAGAGTGAGAATTTGAAGGTGAAAAGCAACATTGGTGATTGTGGTAATGAAATTATAGAATTCATTATTTCTAGGATGAAAATAAAATTATGATTAGTGAAAAATCCCACAGGAAAGAATTCTAATGGAATAAAGAGCTCAGGATTGCCAGCAGATCCTTAGGAAAAAAAATGTGAAGGGCATAAAAGAGAAATATTTCAAAGTGAAGGAGGTTGGAATAATAAAATGAAAAATGCAGGATGGAGAATGACAGATTTGCAAAGAAAGATCAGAGAGTATTAGTAGCTATCCCGAATATCCATCAGCACTGTTGTGGTACTGTCCAGTGATCAAGCACAATATATAGATGATTAAATAAGAATATCCTCAGTAAGATATATGAAGCAATATGTCCACTGCATTTGAAACTCATAAAGCCTAAAATGGAGTGCTTTTTTAGGTTTTGATGAGTGTATTTCATTAAAGTTTTGGGCAACTGGAGAAAAGCTCAAAGGATCTGTAAAAACAGCCTTCTGGAAAACATGACACGCCCAACAACATGAACAAAATGAACTGAACAAAAGGATGAATGAACAAAATAACTTACCAAAATGAATTCAGGCTGTTCAGCCAAAGGTAGGATGGCTTGTGTTCAAATACGCTGAGTGTATCTGAAAATGAAAATCTGAAAATGTTTGCTCTGAGACAAGAAATAACAGCTCAGTTTGCAGGAAGAAAGATTTATGTTAAGCATTAGAGGGGAAAAAAACCCCCAGTATTTTCACACGGGTGGTTAAATACTGAAGTAGATGGCTGGACAGATTGTACTATCTTTGTCACTGAAGGTTTAAGGACAGGTGCTGTGAGCAGTTCAGATCTTGTCTTTGGGCAAGAGAAATCAATTGCCTGAGATTCTTAGATTTTATATCTTCTTTATAGAATGAAGACAACAGTGACAAAAAAGGCAAAGGATAAATAAACATAGTTTTTGTCTAAATGATTGTACTCTACTAACACAGGTACAGATTTGTAGTGGTATTTAAAAAAAACAGAAGACATGCATTTTTAGCTTCCAATTGGAATAAGTTTCCAACCATGAATATAAACAAATTTCATCTCTCTAATGAGACATTGATGATAAGCATTTTTTAAGAATTCAGTGTATTCTGAAGGTAATGGAATTTTTACCTATTTTAATGTATTTTATGTACTTCCACAGTAATATAAGGAAGGTAAAGGCTTAATTCTTTTTCGAGGACTAATTTGATGTAGTCTTTTGATTTAACCCTCTTCAGATTGTACCTATTGTGAAATAATTTATTTCAAATGGATCTCCATCACACATTACCTGCAGAGCAACACTTGCAAATACGAGCCCTATCCATTGCAATGGCTGTCTTGACCTGGTCATGACTATAGGACTGAATTTAAAATACTAAATTATATTAAATGAAGTTTAAAGTATGAAGCAGCAGTTAAGATGCTCTTTGGCCATTTATGCTATGCCTCTTAGTCACTAACAAATTTTATTGCCTTTTAACTTTTTATCATTTGTTGGTTGGTTGGATTTTTTATTGTTTGTTTTGGTTCGTTTTTTTTCCACAATCAACAGTAACTCATAGATGATAAAAGTCTTTCTCAAGTTGAGAACAGTAAAGAGTTTGCTATCAAAAATTGCTTTTAAAAATTGATTTACTTGATACTTTGTGTAACAGAAAGCTACATTCATAAGCAACATTTTGGGTACTATAGGAGTGATGGGATAACTGTGATAGTTTAAGGATATAAGGAAAGCTGAAACTGCCCATGTTAATTAGGGACTGTAGATTGTAAATCCAATGGCAATGATGATGACTTTACTGTGTAGGCAGGAATTGGAAGCAAAAATCCCAATTAGTCTGCTTTCTTTTCTTACATGTGTTGGATGTATTCTAATTCAAATAACACGTTTTAGTTTCTTCTGTGTTTTAGTTAAGGTTGGATTATGATTATCATATAGTTTTGTTCCACGTATTTGATGCATGTTCTTGATGAATCATTCCGATATGATGAGGGGCCTGACCTAAAGTCTGATACTGTCAGTGAAAATCTCCTATGCACTTAAAAGGAAATAAAGAAAGGCTCTAAATGAGCTTTTATGAGCAGTTTGTTTATAGTGTCCAACACAGCCTTTGTATGTTTGTGTTACTAGGAAAGACAAAGAGTATGGGTGTCACCTCCAGAATGAAAATACATATTTTTCAAGTGTGTGTGGGTTTTTTTGCTGCTTAATATTTTCCAAGGAAGGGTATCAATATGAGGAAATCCAGCTTAAGCTTATTTCTTTTTATATTTGGTTTTTGTGCCTACAGTGACCAGTTGAAGCAGTCATCCAAGTAGCAATATTTAACTTGCTTTGTATTTTACTTTTCACAAATGCAGAGGATGCATCTTGAAGATCTACAAAAAGAAACATTTTCTATAGAATTATGTAGCTACTTGGTTCTGGTTTTATCCAAAGTGAGGGGGAGATAGACAGAAAAAACCCCACACTACTCTCATGTAACATTTATTGAGCTTTTAATTATTACAATAGAAACAACCACTGCCTGTCCTCTAGAAGTTTATTACTAGCACCTGTCCTGCTTCACGGGATTACAGACGTGGGGTAAGGCTGACTTCTGTCTTCACCTCAGCAACAGACAGTCTTTTCTGCACAACAAACATCTACTCCTTTCAGTTATTTGCTTTCTCTCCTCTTGTCACTGTGAATGGAAAACTCTAAAAGAACATGTCAATCACTTCTTCAAGTGAAAAAGGTAAAATTCCCAAGTTCCCACTAATTCATTTAAAAAAAAAAAGTAAATTTTTTCTTGCAGTGATGGGCAGGTCACTTGATAACTCTATATTTTGTAAGAAAGGTCCAGATATGTGCTCTTTGTACATCATTATTCCAATTAAGTAAAGTTGGTAATTGTTCGGTCCCGATTTTTTTTTCTAGTTGCCATATTATGAAGGTTTTTGATAATAAGTGCTTCAGAAATTAAGGTGGTTCTGATCTCTCATATCTCTAGGCTCATCTGTGAACATATGTTAAAGATGCTTTTGAAATATCAGGTTTCTCAAACGTTCTGTCATTCAGCATCTTCATGGTGTCTGTTTGTTTGTCATCTGGACTGCAAATTACATCAGTGGATTTACATTGCCTCCATTTCTGCTGTAGTCCTCATTCATTGCATGACTGTGTCTTATTGATAACCTTGCAGTTCTTCCTTTAAAACCATTCTTAAAAAAACCCCTCTTCTTAAATTTTGTCAAATAAGCTACTCAGCTGCTTGGAGGCACTGACCATATGAGTTTATTAAAACTTCTCATATTTTTGTAGAGTACTATTTTTTTTTTAACTCTGTATAACATTACACTCCCCTTGTCAAACTTTTGTACACAACTTTTATCTTTAGTCCCTCAACTGCTCTGATTGTATCTTGTTCTCAGTGATTCTTGCACATGTGAGAAAAGAGGTGTCACTACAGACTGAGCTTTTCCCCCCAGGACACCAAATATTTGGATCTCACTTTAAAGTTTCATAATATTATACACACCATGAATATTACAAAACAGCAGGGAGTGAATGAAGACTACATTGTATTATGAAGCAAAATTCAATGCTTGGACACATAGAAAGATTAAATTATCTGGTAATAAATATTTTTTTTAATTTATTGATTGTCCACTGCCAGGGCAGATAATGTCTGTGGTAATGAAGCCCCGATATTCCCTTTGCCTCTTGTGTTTTTCTGCATCAATAATATAATTTTAGTGTAGTTACTGTATTTTATAAGGAGATTGGTGCAAAAAATTCTGATTTTTTTTTTGTTTGAAAGCATAATTTTTTCTGCCATCTTCTTCTAAGAAACTGTCAGTTCCACCTTCTGAAAATGGAAATGATCTTTTATTTTTGAAGACAATAACATTTTACTAAAGAAAACATGGTTTTTGAAATATAAGTTGAAGGCACAATCCCTTTCAGCTGTTAATCACTTATTGGGGAGAAACTCACAGTTAAGGGTGAAGTAACACCACGGGCAACACTTGACCTCTTTGTAAGTTTCAAGTTTTCTGTAGAGCAATTGTTTACTGTTTTCATGCAGATCAGCCCCATTCCGTCCTACCCCCACCACACTGGAAAATACTGTACACAGCCATAGGAAAACAATGGTGTCTATTCTTACAGCAGTTACAGCAGGGTAACCAGGGAGACTGAGGTAATTAGCAATCATGCACATTAGAAGCACTTCCAGCTTTTCAGATGGAAAAATCAAAAATTGTTCCTGCATAATAAAATAATAATCATGTTTATCTTCATATAAATTTGGTTTTGCTCACTAAAATTAATGTCAGTTTTCATTCTGGAAGCTTAGGTATATTCCTGATTATCCATCTTTCCCACTGGTATCATGCCTGTGTCAAAACTTTTGAAGAATTTAATGACCTTGAGGTAAGTATCATGACAGAACAGCACCTTTTAGCTAAAAGTCTGGGGTAGCTTCTGCTCCTGCTCATGCTAATCAGAATGACTAACCCCCCATGAACTTCAGTGATGTAAGTTAGGGCCATAAGAGCACATTTGGAACACCCAAGTACTTGCTGATTATGAGTGTTAACTCCACTGCAGACTTGCATACTTTTCTTGTCTGAATGATATATGTCATCACATACTTTGAGTGGCAGCTGTTCTAATATGGTAGGATGTTTCTCTTAGAAGTTCTAAGATAAGAAGTTTAGGATTTTTTAACTTAATTTTAATATAAACTTTAGTACATTTTGCAGTGTTCGCTATCTTTATTCTGTAAGCTAAGAAAATTACATTATTCAAAACGTTTACAGGTAAGTCAGTATCTTCTAAATACCTAGTCTTTTGCAATAAATCATCTAATTGATCAAGGGAAACAATCGATAGGCTCTTCCTTGTTTTCAGAGAAGTTTTTGATACCATCTCTCACAGTATCACCATGGACAAAAGATCTCTTCTCTGTAGTGACCAGTGACAGAATCCCAGGGAATGACCTGAAGTTGTGCCGGGGAAGATTGAGGTTAGACTCGAGAAAGTGGTTCTTCACCCAGGGGGTGACTGGGCATTGGAAACGGCTCTGCAGGGCAGTGGTCACAGCACCAAGTCTGACAGGGTTCAAACAGCATTTGGGCAACACTCTCAGGCACTCTTGGGGTTGTCCTGTGCAGAGCCAGAAGCTGGACTCAGTGATCCTGATTAGTCTCTTCCAACTCAGAACATTCTGTGACTAATTTGGTGAAATGGTGTTGAGAAATGGATTACTATTCTGTTTATATTTACATGTATCAAAATCTCCCATAAAAACTAGCAAATAATAGTGTTTCTGAAGATTCTGTATGTGAACCTGTAATTCAGTGAAGGAAATCGTTATCAAGAATAACATCATTCTATTTATCAGCTGCATGAAGATTTAGAAGGCACTTAATAAGTGTTTCTACTGTATTTAATGATGTATGCAGTAAATAATCTTCACTTTGAGAATTGAAAGGAGAAATTAGCATGAGACATTTGCATGCTGAAATCTTGAACACAGTAATCCCATCACCTGAATAGAGCATTGACTTTCTAATCAGACAAGATTAGGAGTAGTTCAATGTTGAAATTCCTCATTAAGGCTGTGAAAGTCTGTAATCTGCCTTAAGTAGAAAGTGCTGAAGAGATTAAAAGAGAAGGTGCCATACCCATGTAATCATCATCATCATCATGGCTGGGCTTCATGAACGAAGATTTGGGAAGGGCACTACCCACGCTTGCTGCAAGTGTGCTGGTGGCTAAAAAGGCCGATAC
>JAOXXN010000364.1:11359633-11390022 GCA_026770055.1 Myrmophylax atrothorax | reverse complement strand
AGTGTTTGATTCTTTCTCAATGGTATTTATAAAAAGACAATTCCACTTTGACATTTAAGTTAGAGAAAACAAGGTGAAGCTCATAGGATACTTGTGCCTCCAGTCAAGTTGTAAGTTTGGAGAAGGAGCTGACTTAGGTGTGTTTTGGGGTCTTGTCTCCTTTAAGGTCTCTCACCCATTCAGTCATCATGTATCTTTGTGGGGATACCGTCAGAGAAGCCTCAGAGCAGGTGGAGGAACTAAGTATTTCCATGCACTGATGGAGGACACGAGCACTGGTGCAGGGCTTCTGGCCAGCTTGTGCCTTCCCTTTGTAGAGAGCAGCCTCAGGGACAGTTACATGCCAAGCCAGTAGTGGACAAACTGCTTTCTAGATACTTCCAGTGACACCTGCAAGGGTTGAAACTCTGAAGACAATGGAAACAGCCTTGAAGTTGGTGTATATTTCTGGGAGAAAGAAAGGCAAGTCTGTTTGCATTCCTTGTAATTGATTCAGTCTTGTGAAGTAATTTCCTTCTCTTTCTTTCTTTGTTTCTCTCTCTCTTTCTCTCTGTTATGCTCAAATAAGTAGTTCCAGAGTATATTTGAGGTAGGCAGAGAAACCAGCAATGTTGCATCATATGTGGCTGGAAAAAAGAAAAAGGTTACGATGGTACTTTTTGCAAGACTGCCTTAAGACAGTTGATTTCATTTTGGGTGAACTCTGAAGATAGATCTTTGACTGTCCTGCACCTCAGAACCAGGAGACATTTAGCTCTTAATGGAAAGAGCCCAACCACAGACCCACGTCATCACAGAAAAAGCTCAAGTAAAGTTGATTTATTTGAAGCAATAAATGCAAAAGACCAAAATAAACAACTACTTCAGTGGCAGTCATTCCTTTTTCTTAACTTTTGTCCCCAGCCTCTTCTGTTCTCTGTTTCCTTTCCTGAACACTTGGATCATGGGCTTAAGGCCAGCAGGAGATTTACATTGTACCACGTGCCCTCTTGCCATTCCTCTCTCTTCCCCCCACTCCTTATTTTTAATGAGCTTTGCTCAGCCTGCTGAATGCTCAGTGTCACCAGCTGCAGTAGAGCCTGACCCAGCTCCAGCCTGAGAAACAGCAGTTCCTAAAACCCCTCATGCCATCTGACCTCCTTGTGACCCCTGTGACATGAACATATTACCCTGGTCTTGTTTCAGCCCAGGTGGCCCAGGATTTACTGCAGCATGAGACTAATTTTGCCTGTTTGCAGAAGGGCTGTAACTTCAGTCATCTGAGGTAAGTGACAGGACTCTTGGACTGGAAAGAGCAACAAAACTAGTAGAACCACATTTTTGATTTTCCTCTACTCTTGGGATTTGGTTTGACACTTGCATTGTATTTGGGTAAGGACAATCAGCCCAGCTATCCCATACTGATGCTAGGAAATCCATTTATTTTCTTCAGCAGATACACAAATAAAGAACCATGTGGGCTTTCCCACAAAAGACAGCTTTGATGTACTGAGTTGCACACACTGGGAGCAATGCTTGCCCATTTCTCCTCCTTGTGCTGTATGAACCATGCAAGCCCAGTGCCCTGAACTTCTGCCTGGAAATAAGGAGGACTCCAGCTGTGGCAATGGATCTTTAGTATATGTAATGAAAAAAGTCCTGTCAGAAATGGACTTGTGAAGAAAATGAAGAAGCTAACCCAAATGCCTTAAAACCAGAAATTTTCACTGTTGTATAAATGCACAAAATGGATTCTTTTGTTCTTTTTTTGCCTAGTCACTGTTCTCCTTCCCAAAATCCCATAAGATAACTGTTATCTCACCAGTTAGGAATGCATGTAGTGTTCTGGAAGGAAGTATCAAGAAGTTTTCTCATTGGTTCTTATTTACTCTATTCTATTCGTTGTTAACCCTGGATTTCTATTGGCAATAGTCCAAATTTCCCTTGCTCACTATTGGTGGTATTTTGAGCTCCCCCAAACCTTTATATACTCCTACCCATGACCAATAAACTCTCTCTCTTGTTCCTCTCCTGTGGTCTCTGTGTGGTTCTTTTTAGGGCCCCTGGAGGTCACGTGGTGAGGGACAGGAGGGGAGCACACCCTCTACAGGTAACGGGCTAACTCCCAGGACCTGGAGCCCCTCTCAGCTGTTGCACCCAACTTCACGCAAGCAGCCTTTACTCTGTGGGGTTAAACTTACCAGAGCTGAGTTAGAAAAGAATGACGCAACAGCAGAAAGAATGAGACGTGACACATGTGAATCCTTTCCTCTGATCTGAAGTACACACGTTGGCTCAATCTGATTGGGCAGTACCGAAGGTTATAGTCAAGAACTTGGAATTTTTATGATTCCATGACTTATACACTTTTCTTTTCTCTGGGTATGTTGCATGACTGTTGTTCATCCCTATTGGGGAAGTTAAACCTTACAGCTGGGAATCTGGAATGTATTGTGTTGGACTACATAGTGCTCAAATATTTAAAAAATATCTGTCTGTCCTCATTGAAAACCAGCCTCTCTGTAGCATTCCTGTTACTCTCATGGACTTGTCTTTAGCATGTTTTTCCTGGGAAGGATATGAGAAGTTGCAAAGGAATCTGGAGAAAGTGCATGTTGTACATCAAAGGGATTCCACCCTCTTTTTTGTACACTAGACTAGACTAGACCAGACTAGAATCCTTCAATTAGAAGGCACCCACAATGATCATCTAGTCCAGCTGCCTGATCACTTTCAGAGCTTATCAAAAGTTAAAGCCCGTTATTAAGGTCATTGTCCAAATGCCTCTGGAATAGACAGGCTTGGGGCATCGACCATCTCTCTAGGAAGCCTGTTCCACTGTTCGACCACACTCTCAGTAAAGAATTGTTTCCTAACATCCGGTCTGAACCCTGCTGGTGAAGCTTTGAATCATTACCAGAGTAATCCTTGATACCCTAAAAAGTCTGTTTTGGAAGAAACAACTTACAGTGACTCATACAGAGAAGCTGGAGTTATTCTGAACTTTGCCAAATTGTGTAAAATTAAACTTAGCTGTTTCTAGGTGCTGCCTTATACCTTGTTCTCTGATGTATTGAACCAGATTTGCAAGAGGCAGCATCTTCTCTTAGTGTCTTCAAGGTGCTACTGCTCTGCTGTAGACTGATGAGACTGGTTTTCTAAAACTGCTCTCAGGGTCCCTGAGTATGTCTTTGTAGTAGTAGGGGTTTATCAGTCCTCTTCTGTGCTAATTCAGGTTGTGTTATTTGTGAGCCTCATAAACATTGCTTTTCCAACATATGAACTTTATAACACCTATATAAGCTCAGCCTGTGGTCAAAGTAGGGCAAGCTCAGTCACTTTGTTTTATGGGTGTTATGCACCCACAGCAATCCTGACAGTATTTTTCTGTAGTTCACCCAGTGAACAAAATCTACTTGCCACTGCCCGCAGGAATGATATTACTACGGTGTTGATCTAGATGCAAAGTATGAATTATGTTTTCCTGCACAAAGTCTGGGCAAAGGACCTTTCACCAAGGTCAGACATAGGACTGAAAACCAGGCATAGAGCTGCACTGCAGTAACCACAGGTTTGTTCCAGGTCTCACATGGATTTTAGTTTTCTTGTTCGTGTTTTCTAATAAGAAAACCAGACTTCTGAGATGATTATCTGTTTAGTTTGCAATCTTGCAATTCTCTCTGATATGAAGCAGCCTACAGGATCAATCCTGTATAGGGGTTGATGAGTAGGGACAGAATAATGCTTAAATCATTATTTGAACAGAACAGCTGATTAAACATCTCTTGGGGCAGAACACATACTGTAATCCCAAGAAAATCAATAGAAGTTGAAAGCGAGATAGGCTCTAGATGAACTTAGTGTTCTATGTTTGGACCATTCTAATCTCTTAATTAACAAGACGTTCTTAGATCCATCAGCTTTTTGGTGATCTGTATGCCCGCAGAGTCTATCTTTACATCAATAGAATACAAACCAAGCTGAGTCCTTCTGATCTACCTGCCTTTTATTCTGTCATTTCTCTCCTTGCTCTCTCATGAAATTAATTGATCACATGCTCTCACATAAATCTCTTTATTTTTGTTCCCAAGACATTGCTGCACATTTCCAGCCATTAACATTAGCATCTCACAACTATTTAACCTTCCACTAAGCCACATAGATAGGAGCTGCTTCCTGGACTTCTTGTTTCTGGGCCTGAACGAGGTATGGTTCCACCCAGCTGATAATGATCCTAACAATTCAAATATCATCAGCTATTACAGCACTTCTGTTCACTGGCCATCCCTACCCTTTGCCACACCAATAACTCACTTGTCTCCAAGTAGAGCTGATTGCATCAGCCCACTGTTACTTTTTATTTCCACTTGCCTTCAACCCCTCTTTGCTCCTTACTGAATTTTAGAGGCACCAGTTGTATCATTCTTTATGCACAATTTATACTATAGCAGATCAATGGCATCTCACAGCTAGAGATCTGTGGGATGCAGAACAGTAGAAGGCTTGGAGAGTCTCATGGATACATCCTTTACAGTGTGTTAATATTAAATTCTGAAACCAGTAATAAGTTTCTTGTCCCCCTAAGGTGAGAGGAAGTGCTCCTGGAAACACAAACCTCCTGAGGGCTACAGGGAAATATGCCAAGGTTTTGGATCTGCTCCCTTGGCTCATAAGACCTCCATATATCCTGCCAGCCCTGGACGTACCACAGCAATGCCAGAGGCACTTTTTGGGGTGACGAGGAGAATTATATTGCAGTAATTCCATGTCTCTGCTGTATGTTCTGGTTTTGTTGCTGTATTTGCATTTTGCTTCGCACATTTTCAGCAACGGCCAGAATTAAACTATGATGTTCAGAAAGCATTTCAAAGATGCTAGCACATGACTGCTATTGCCATGGTAAAAATGCATCTTCCATCTCTGTCATTCATGGCAAAGTCAGCACTTACCCAACCTGAGGACACTCCCTCTGCGGACAGTCCTCTGCTCTCCCAGGGGACAGTGCAGGGAGCTCCTGCCCTGCTGGGGCTGCTCACTGAGCCATCCCTTTTGTATCTGACTCGAGCATTTTTATGTTGGATGAATAATTATTGTCTGAAATTAAGATGATCCCAAACTGTACTTGGCAGAGATTTCTTACTCCAAATGCCGCATGCATGGATCCTGTGTAGATTGGAAAGGCAGGGGTGGGGTTACTTTGTGGCATCCAGTTCCCACAGCAGATGACATGAAATTGATAAAGCAGTTGGCGCCAGAAGCTGGATTTTCACAGACCGTCCAGAGGAGCAATGTAAGAACTTCACTGTGGGGGGAACTGTGGCTGTAAACATGACTTGGACACAATATCCTACGGAGACAACGAGATATTTCCTTGAGTGAGCACGAAAGGCTCAGGCTGAGGCAGATTTGCTATTTCTGGCTGAAATAGATTCCCCAGGAGAATCCAGTCATTTCAAGACATCTGCTTGCAGGATATGCAGGACATATCCTTAGCCTAGAGAAATCCTCCCCACCTGATCTCTCCTGCTACAAATGCCACTTACCTCAATCAGGAAACCAGAAAAGCTGTGAAATGAGCAAACAACCTGTACAAATAGCTAGTTATTTACTTCTCAAGAGGACAATAAAAGTTTCATTGAAAATCCTAAGGTCCATACAGAACACGGAGCTGGCTATGCCAGCTTTAGAAAGGATGCTGGAGCATCTGGCACAGCAGCAGCATCTGGCCACATTCCTTCCCAGTTTGCTGATGTGTTTAGGTAAATGCCTTGCTGTGAGCAGCTGATTAGGTCCTGTGGCCTTTGGAGACTTAGGCATAGATCCTGCAGGGACACCTGTAATCCTGTGTAGGTCAGGGCACGGTATCCTATTGTCTGCTCACCACTTTGCAGGAGTTCCTCTGTTGCTGAATCAAGCTGATTTATTTCCTTCATAAAGTTATTCAGAGGTGAAATGAGAAGGTCCCTGATTAAGTGAGGGGGATTCAACATAGTCCACTGCTGGCACTGACTCTCTGACAGAAAATAAACATAGTTTCATGCCATGTGCTTTCCTCTCCTGGAAAACATCCTATGAAGTGTTGCATTGTCTTTCTCACTTTCTCAGCTCCCCTCCCTTTTCTTCCTCTCACTCTCCCTGATACTAAAACCAGTTTTAATGAAGATGCTGCTGCCAGTAAAATGGTGGCAATATTTGTTTAATGAGCCTGTTCCAATGTGTCATTTAATTGCTCCATTATTTCCTTTGTCAGCCATTGGATAACAAAGTTATTGGTATCTGACTACTTTTTCATGCTTGAGCTAAAATATATCAGTAAATAAAGTGTGAGCTGCAAAGAGGAACTATGGGAAAATGATGGGGATTTGAGTGACTGCTACCATTTGAATATTTTTATCTGGGACCAGAGTAATCTCCTTCCCCGAGGGGGTGTACTGAAAGGACATTTCAGGTCCATTTTCTTATTCTCTTTCCAAAAGGAAGACATTTGCAGCATGACCACTGAGAAATCAGAGTATAAGACTTCAAGAGGAAAATAACTGCAGTTGCTATGGTTGGTGCTGCAAGAGACAGACTAGACACAGCTCCTATAATGTGACTATGAGGTGAGAGAGGGGAGAAGGAAGGGAAGGGGAAGAAAATCTGATTAAATTCCACCCTGAGCTTTTCATTACACCAGAAATGAGTAGCTGTGAAAGCAGGTAAGGTCAGAGGGTGACCCACAGTGATATCAAACTCAGTAATTGTACTCAGAAAATGAATGGATAAAAGCAGCTGAACGCTTTGTTGACTTTTTGTAAGAAGATACTTTCAAGTGGCACTGATTCTGAAATCATCTCAAATTACTAAGAGAGAGTTTCTGTAGCCTTTTAAGCTGCAGAAAACAGAGGTTTTCCTACTGTTTTGCCATGCAAGTCCAGGCTTCTTAAAACCCCTTGGGACATTCTGTCACTGATTAGAACGAAGCATCATAAAGTGGAAAACTTGAAAAATCTACCTGGGACTGATGCACACCCTCACTACAAAACCTGTGACTGCAGAACACAACATCCTTTTTAGCTCATTTCATTTAAAGACAGGACAGCAGAAGGTGAGATAAGAGCAAGTCACTGAAAGTCTTTCTGCTAAAATCAGCATTGAGCAGTAGAGGAGACTACAGGTGGGGATTACAGTATTCTCTGAGACAGATGAACAGAGGCGTTCATGTTAAGAAGTGGTTAATAAGGCACAGCTGCCACCGGGGGAGTGCACTCTTGCATCACATATTCAGATGCTTTCATCATGGTTGTTCAGACAACAAGGCTGGAATTTAATTCTGTAAACTGATGCAACAGTGCTTATGGAGCTGATATCAAGGGATTAGTTACATCTTTGCTGGAAAGGAGTGAAAGAAGAACTCCAAAACCTGTAATTTAGGATCTGAATTAGAATACAAGGAGGACCTCCAAAATAAATCAGTGCTGCAAAACAATGTGTGAGATAGATGAAATTATATGTGCTGGCAAAATGATAAATTCATCTTTGAGAAGATAAAATGTAAAAAGTGCCAGTATTTTACTCAGGCTTCTTCTGGGGGAAGGCTCCATGGGGAAAGCATAAGGAGTCCCTTGCAGCAGAGAATGGGAGATCTTGGTGCACAAGGCTCAGGTTCCCACAACAACTCTCCAAGACTTTGTATTGTAATGATTTTGTATGTCTGTATTTTAATGCTCTGTCTCCTGAGCATCTCTTTTGGTTATCACATATGGAACCATGGGATCATAATATCTGTTTTCTTTTAAATGGAATTATCCTGAATTTGTGGGCAGGCATCATTATATGGCTGTTTACCTACTTAAGAGAGAAAACATCTGGATTTAAATTTCTGCTTCAAGATGTGTTTATGTGTTAATATGCATTAATTGACTATTTAATATAATTGTTAAAGTGTGTGTCGAAGTAGTGGCCAGAACACAGCTGTGTGTCCAAAGCAGTGATCATCAGAATGATGATATTTCTAGCTCAGCATCTCCAATCCTTTTTCATGTAGTGGTATTTCATGCATGCTTAAAACAGGAATTACCTGATTGTAGGGAAATGGTACTGTGAATTGTAATAAATAGATTAGAATTTACAATAGTTTAAAAATTATTAAATAAACTGAAGAAAGTCCTAGAAGGATGTTAATAGAAAGCACATTTGCAAAACATGCTGTTAAGAGGGGCTGAGAGAATGGGGTTTCTTTGAACTTCAAGGAAGAAGTCAGTGAAATAGCCACAATCTATCCATATAGAAGACTACTATAAAAAGTTTATCAATAATGTTCTCTTTTGGGTGGGAAAAGAAAAGATCATCTCTTGTTGCAGAGAGGGCTTGGAATGAGCAGTAGGAGAGACTTCTAACTGGAGTATAACACTGGGTTAATTGAAGATTTTCACAGTCAGGTTAGTTTTTGAAAGCGGATTGGACAAACATCTGTCAAAGATAATGTTGATTGTACCTGACCTTGTTTCTGCACAGACAGTTGGACTGTACAGATCTCTCTGAACTCCCCATTGCTGTGATACCAAGTCTAGCCTGAGCTTAGAAGAAAGCAAAGACTTGGTAAACTTCAGAAGGAGATGAAATGAGATGGGAGGGCTAAATGAAACAGGATAAAATGTAGTGTGAATTCATGAGATAAAGAACAAGCTAAACTTGCTGTATCATTTTCTTTCTAAATATAACTAAAATTCTTGTAAAAAATAATTTACTAGGTCTCATTTATTTGATATTCAACATAGTGTTTGGTATGATGTCTTGAAGAAAATTATTAACTGCAGTGAGGAAGATCAGTTTCAACTGCTCCGAAATTTGAGGCACTGGTTAAAAGAGGGAAAGAGTGACATTGGATGGGTGGGATGTAATAGTAACGTCCCCCATTTGAATCCAATCTTCACAATTCTGTTAATTACTTTGATATAAAAAGAAATCAAGTACTGATGCAATGCAACAAAATTCATTTATGCAAAACATGAAGTCGTTGCACGTAGGGAGAAGTAACAGGACTTTTTGCTATAAACTTGGAGGTAATTAGTTAAAAATGTTTAAAGGATGACTGCATGTAGAGAGAATGAGATGCTAGTAAAACAGTAAACAAGATCTTGGTATGTGTCAGTGAATTATTTTGTACCTATCAGGAAGAATTAATTTTTTGTGCATCCCTAACTTCATGTGAAATATGGTTAGCAGTTCTGGTCACCTACATGCAAGAAGGGTAAGGGCTGAAGTGCAGAAGAGGACTGCTAGCACTATCAGGGGAGCAGAGATACATGGAGTAATCTGGAAAAACTCACTTAGCCCAGGCAAAAAAGAGACTGAAAGGGAATCCTGTAATTCAACATGGTGAGTGAGCAGAGTTACTTACATGCTAGAAAGTATTTGAACAAAACCAAATAGATATAAAATAGTTTTATAAAAATAGAAAATGGAAATTCCTAACGAATGAATAGGTGAACAAACATCTTCCTAATTATAGAGACAGAAGTAAAAAACCAAATCCCAATTGTTCGGTAAATTCATGACAGGAGATGTGTGGTTTGGTATCAGTGGTATGAGAGCTCCTGCTCCCTTGCCTCCCCATCCTCCAGTAATACATATGCTTGTCTTTTGCTTTCTCATGCTGCTGTGGTAACTGGACACGTCGGCACTGCCATTCTGGGTCAGTCCTCCGGAGCTCATTTCAGTCAATAATCTGATTTTGGCAACAACTGCAAGCTAATGATTCAGAGAAAGGGAAAAACTTCTAAAGACAGCAGGTGATCTAACACACCCCTGAGGGATTTTCCTCCTACTCAGCACACAGAGACTGGGGTTGTCCTGAGGCACAACAACTTCTCTTTTAAAAGTTTATATATGATTTTATCTGTTGTGAATATGGAAGTTCTTACTGTCTTTAAAACATGGAAACTCCTGGATTCTGTTGAAATCCTCACCTCAATATAGTCTGAAGTAACTAACTGCAATGTGTCAATTTGCAGCCTCTTGTTTCATGGACTGAGACTTTGCTTCTTCATTAGAGGAGAACAGAAATGACACATCTTCTTTCCACTTAATGGAGATCTTGGTCACTCAATGCCTTCCAACTAGCACTAGAGCAGAGCAGAGCAGAGCAGGACAATCCCCTCCCTCCCCCGGCGGGTGATGCTGTGCCTGGTGCCCCCCAGGACAGGGTTGGCCCTCCTGGCTGCCAGGGCACTGCTGACTCATGTTCAACTTGCCATCCACCAGGACCCCCAGGTCCCTTTCCACGCGGCTGCTCTCCAGCCTCTCATTCCCCAGTCTATACACACAGCCAGGGGCGCCCCATCCCAGGTGCAGAATCTGACACTTGCCCTTGTAACACTTCATACAGTCAGTGATTGCCCATTGCTCTAATTTTTTAAGGTCTCTCTACAGAGCCTCTTTGCTCTTAAGGGACTCCTGACTTTCTTAAAATGCTTTTTACTGTTGCACAGTTTTTGAACTCTTGTAGCCAAAGACAAACAGTAAGGAGTTGCTATTCAGCCCATTGCAAAAAACCTACAGCAATTTTCTAGTTGTCCATCCTTTCAGGGTTTGAACTTTTTTGAAATTGGTAGTCCTTACCTTTGTTTTTGAAAATAGTATTTGAAGGAGATAGTAATTTCTTAAATCAGAATCTTGAAAAGTGATGATTAAGGTTCATAAAATCCCAGAAGAATTTTCACATATTGCTTGTACTGAGTGACATGTCAAAAGGTAATACAGTTATCCTAGAAAATCTGTATTTTTTCTACTTTTAAAATCTGGATGATTGTGTACTATAGTACCATTATTTACTGGTCATGTATAAGAGCTGTTCTACTCCCACAACATGCTCGTGCACATGGCAAGTGATACTCTTGAAAATTGATTGACATATTTATAGTTCCATTTAAATTTTTTGCTTCACTTGATAGGTAAGCAGAATTCAGATCAGCATGCTGATTTAAATAATTTTCAAGGGAAAATGCTAGAGAAGGTCACAGACTCTCCATCTAGATCAGTAAATTTCCACATGTTATGCAGGCTGTGTGTGTACTATCCAAATGGGAAACGTGAGAATAAAATTCTTTAGAATTGCCAAAAGTGTTTCTGTTTAGCACCACTAGGTGTCAGGCGGAACGAAGAATTCCCCGTGCCTGGTTTAGGTGAATTTCATCCTGGTAAGGAACTACTGCAGGGGCTGTGAATTCACTTGAGGAAGGGATGAGAAAACAAGCTCCCAGTCCTTGGACTTGCTTTATCTGCAAGACTATATTTCTCATTTATTTCTCAAGCTTTCTCTGTACTTCTGTGTATGGTGCATTTGGACAAAAGCACTCTCTCTGCTGAGGGGGTTTAAACCTCACTGATTTAGTGCAGCTTATAGATGCAAAATCTCTAGCATGTGGGAGCTAACCTTGTTCTAGCTGTTTCTTACCTCAGCCAGTTTCATGGCACAAGGATAGGTGTCCCCTGCACTGTCTCTGAGAGGCACTTCTAGGCACTCTCTTGCTCAAAAGGCAGTGTGCACAAATGTGCAAACCCCACCAGTCCTAGCTCCAGAAAACAAGAGGCAGGAAAGAAAACTGAATAAAGGAGGAGATGGATGAAAAGGGATACAAATCAAATGAACAGAGCTGTCACCCTTGCACTCTGTTATACATATGTGCCTCATTCTCTGATGACACCCGAACTTTGGCTGATTGGGCCAATGAATGATGTCCCTGTGATTGGGTTATGACTATTTACAGCCCTGACCTGGTAAGCGGAGGAAATCATGGGTCTCATATTCCCACATGCTTGGCACACTGGTTAGAATAGAAATATCACCTTATATCTGGAGCTGAAGGATTTTACTACAAATAGTACTTATGTGTATTGTAAACTCTCACAAATAAATACGTTAAAGGGTTTAAAAATCAACTCATAAGTCTGATTTGCCCTCTGATACAAACCTTCAGCATACTTTCTTTCAGAACTACTCTTCAACTTAAAATATACAAAACTTAAATTAAAAAAAATACTAAAAACACTCAGTATCTTGTGGGAGAGAGAGAAAATGTACCAAGTTCATGGTATGCCATTTCCAATTATCTTTATGCTAGGTTTTCTAAGTAACATTATTTTAATAAAATGTTTTCAAAGATTTGCTAACCAAAGATGAAAATCCATAAAAAATTTGCACATGTAAGTAATATTAATTTGTTTTGAAAGTAATAATAATAATTCCATTAATTAAAATAAAAATATTTTTATTAAAAACATTTTAAATGAAGGTCTTCAATGATTGGTACTGACAGCATTTCCATTAACAGATGATGAATTATTTCATCAAGTTAATGTTTTTCTGTATCTATTGTTGCTCTCTCCAACCAGAGGAGTGGAATAAATATGAAAAAGTCTGGTTTCTGGAGGCTGGTTTGGTTTTTTTTTTAACAGCTCCAGTAATTTCTGAAGTTCCTTAAGAGAATATTGCATAAAGTGGCAGAAACATCAGAATAACAAGAGCAGTATTTTGGGAAAGAGCATACAGATGAGCTGAAGTCTCAGTGCTTCAAACGTCAACCCTTGTCTGCATGAATGGATTACCTGGAAAAGCAGAGCACAGAGGTGTAATAGTGTGTCAGCACTTACTAGGCTGCTCCACTGGTTGGATTTTCTGAAATGGATTAAGGAATAGCAAAGCAAGAGGTGGGAATGTGAGACATTTTCTTCAGTAGTCCACCTGGCCTTTCTTGCATTGCCCAGACTGCAGAAGGGATGCTGACCGGGAGCTCAACCAAGTCAGCCTTGCTGCTCACAGTCTAGAAAAGACCTGTGCCTGGGGAAGTCATGTCAGTTTTGTAAAAGGTTTAACAAAGGAACTCTGCTACATGCTGCAAAGGAAGATAGTGTATCATACACATAAGCACACACCACATCACAAGAGGGAAGGCAGAAGATAGCTCTTCCTGAAAAATATTAGCCATCATCGCTTTGCAGCTCCAGGGTGACTGCTTTATCCACGATGCGTAACTTGAAGGCATGCATCAGAGAAGTGTAAAGTCACAAAAGGAATTACTGGTGCCATAGGATACTTATTAGCAGATAACAGAATGAGCCATGTTGTGTTGCCCAAATTCTTGCTGTTGTGGGATGGGTTGGAAAAAGTAAAAATCTCCTGCTAGGTCAGACCAATGCTCTATCAAACCCAGTATTTTCTCACTACCCTGCAGCAGAGACACAGTTCAGTGAAAGCATGTGAGCTGGTCACTTCTCTGTGTGACTTCTGTAACTTTCAAAGTTGTTGCATTAAGGATGCTGTTCCTGAATGTATATAATCCTTTTTTGAACCTGCTGATATTGTTGCCTCCACTGTGATACTGGCCTGTGGCAATCTAGTTACAGAGTTCACTATCCACCGTGTAAAGCTGTACTGCTTAACTAGTTTAAACTCTCTGTTTTAAAGTGCTCTTCAGCTCATCAATGGAACTTAGTTCCAGGAAGTTCCCCCTGTGACTAGTGGTGTTGGATATGGTAAACATCAGTTCTACATTAGCCTTAACCATTGCCCTCTTGGTTTTGTTATTCTTCACCATACAATCTCTGCAGTTAAGGAGTCACAGCCTTTTTGTATCACTTCTTGTGGCTGTTTTATTTCATGTTCATTTCTCTGTACCTCTCTTAATTCTTGTACATCCTCCTTGAAACATTCCACAGGATTTGAGGTATGAGTGCACCAAGTCCTTTACACAGCAGTAAAATGATGTTCTCTTTTCTTCTTGTTCTGACTCCAAGCATCTCGCTGCTTTTTTTGGCTAATGCATTGATGCAGTGATGTCAGGAAACAGCATCAACTCTAAGGTTCCTTCCTTGTCTCTTAATTGCCAGTTTTGAGTCCAGCATTATGTAGTTGACATTCTTCAGCCATGGCATCTTATTTTCTGTATTAACCTGTAGTTTAATAGGTGCAGGACATTATCTCTGGTTTTCTGAAAATCCAAACGTATTGCACCCATTAGAGCAACTAGTTTCCTTACTTGTGCACATAAAGAGGCCCAGGAGGTCCATGGGGCAGAGTTTCCCTTTCTTGAAATCATTCCAGCTCTTTAATAATATCCACCTACATTTGCCCATGTGCTCAGTGAGTTTGTACTTCTGTCTTACCATGGCAGGAAGTCAGAATTGCTGCTCTGTAGTTCCCAATATCTACCCTGCACCCTTTTACCCTTCCAGTTCTCACTCTTTTGTTCACAGCTGAGCTTGTATCTGGAGAATGCTTTACCCACCAGACTATATTGAACTATATTGTGAGAAATAATGAATTGAAAGGAAAGGAACAAGCCAAGCTTGATTGTACTTTATTGATCAGTGAAATAGAAGAGCTGCGTTGTGTTGGCAGTAAGTGAAGTCCAGTCCATGCTCGTGGAATTATGATTTTATAACTCTTCTTTATATTGTTAACAGACTTTTGGATAGTGGTGGAGTTTCATGGTGGTTCGATTGTTGCTGAACCGTGAACGACCTATTGTTGTAATATACAGGAAAGTCAGTATTTGCTGGAGTAACTTTTGAGAAATGTTATTTTATAGGAATCAGTATTACAGATGTAGGATTCAGTTTTTTGGATGCCTAATGTTCAAAATCATGACTTGGGCCCTTATAAGATTGACTTAAAAATAACAGTTTAAATATCTTTTTCTCTACTTTCTAAACCTTTAAGTTACATCATGTTTTTAGACAGTGATGAGGGCTGGAAATGGATTTCAAGACAGCGTAAGCAAAATTCTCCCAATTTTGTCTCTAGGAGTTTGCAATACAGTATTTAATACTGCAAGTGTTGGCAGCATTGCTGCTTTGCAAAGGAACAGCTCAGGCCCTGGCCAGATGCCACACAGCATTTGCTTCATAGAAGCATAGAAATATTTACATTGGAAAAGACCTCTAAAATAATCGAGTCCAAAGAGTAACTGAGCACTGCCAAGTCCACCACTAAACATGTCCCTGATTGCCACATTTACCCAGTTCTGAAAACCTGCAGGAATGGTGACTCCAACACTTCCCTGGTAGATTTTTCTAGTGGTTGACAACCCTTTGCATGAGTAATTTTTCCCCAGTACCCAATCTCAGCCCCATCTAGAGCAACTTGAGATAATTTAATCTTGTCCTGTCACTTTCACCTGAGAAAAGGAACCATCCCTTATACAGCTACAACCTCCTTTCAGGTAGTTGTAAAGAGTGGTAAGGGCTCTTCTGAGCCTCCTTTTCTCCAGTCTGAGCACCCCCAACTCCCTAAGTTGCTCCTCACCATTTTGACATACATTTTATCAAGGTACAGTCTAAATGCATCAACAGGGACACGGGTTGGCAGGTACAGATTCCAAGTGTGCAAATCTAGCATTTTCACAGAACCTTGGGGCACAGCAGATTACCAAGAGGAAGTCCCTTTAAAGACAAACAACCGAGACTGGAAGAGAGTTTAGTACTGTGTGTGACTCTGCTGTGTTAGCAGTTAGCAAAATAGCCTGTACACCACCAGTCACCCAGTATATAAAAGAATGTCTCAGGAATTATGGCACACATTTTCTCCATCATACCTTCATTTTGCCTGAAAGATGTTCAGATGAAGCAGAGACAAATGAACAGAAACACAAAAGAATCAGTATGACAGTGTTCACACCTGAACCTCCTTAAGGCTGTGCAGAACTGAAGACAAGATTAATTAATACATTATTTATGTGAACAAATAGAATTACTGTAATAATAACATTCTGCAGCTGAAGCAAACGTTGTGATGTGCTCAATTGTTCATCAGAGGATTTTACTTATTTAACTGGATGAAAAGTGTTGCTTGTAAAAAACCAGTTGCCACACGATGGCAGCATAATCCAATGAGACAAAGAATTTTGGCAGTCATTTCTGGGAAACGCTGAAGTTTTTAGGAGGCTGATTGTTACAGAGCCACAGTACCTCTGAAAATGAAGCTCTGGCAGCAGCTGAATAGCTCTTTTGCACTGTGGGGGCTAAGTGGCACAGTGGGTTAGTACTGTCGGCCTTTTCTTCTGGAGACTCAAACTTACATCCTGGCTTAGCCTGTAAATGAAAGCAAGTTGGGTGGTCTCATCCCAGTCCCCATTTGTGCGAATCACAAAAACACCAGGCAATTTGGCATGGCCAGGAGTTGCTGCCTGGGAGAGGAGCAGCATTCGAATGGCAGAGGCACTGCAGGTCATGAGCAAGGTGAACCGGAAGATTTGTGAGGAGAGGTTTGCGTGGCACCTGCTCAGCCCGAGTGACAGTCGCCATCTGCCATCAGTACTAATGCTATTTTGAACCTATTTACAATGCAGTCCATTCACTGTGCATCTTTGTTTTATCCTTCTCACTTCAATATACCTGGGAGTTTGCCAGTGAAAGGAGTCAGCAAGCACTGTGTGATTTGGCCTGTTTTTATGTACAATTATGATGAACAAATTCATTTAATTTCTGTTTTGAAGAGAGGGTGTAATAAATTCTTAAATACACCCTAAGTATCTAGAGCACAGGAGATAAAAGTACAAAGGTGCTACGCGCTAGGGGCAAATCCTCAGGGTTTGGATGGTGCCCAAGACATGGCCCAGGTGTGTGTTAGCCTCATTGTACGGGCTCTGCACAGTCCTAATTGCTCTGGGAACCCTGGTGCTCAGGAAATGCTTTTGTCCCCATTTTATTGTTGGGAAGCAAAACTCAGAAAGGCTGAGTCATGTTGAAGACCAAGAACACTCCTGAGACCTTTGTCTGGGTATATGAAACCTGCTGCAGTGGAGTTCTTGCAGGAGAAGCTGTAAAAATGAGGATTAAAGCCAAGAGAAAAAGAGTGGGATAGAGGGACAGGGGAATGTGGTACTGCGGAAAATGGGAAACTGGTTAAGGCATTGAAAAAAACATGATGCAGAAAATGAACACAAGTTTTGGGACCAGAGTAGTAGTAAAAATAGGGGACAACTATCAGAAGAGATTTGCTTTTTTGACATTTTCATCAAGTATCAAGAGTTTTAAAAAGCTCTTTAAAAGCCAATACTACAGTGAAGGAAAAAGTCTAATTGGGAAAACCAGAAAAATGTGCAATGTCTCAAGAAAGGAAGTTGTAAAGAACAAAGAAAAAGCATTAATATAAAAAATACTGCTGAAAAATGCAGCTTTTGAGGCAAGTATTTATGAAGCTGTGCCAACTACTATAAATACAGTTGACTTTAAAGTGAGGAGATATTATAGAAAAGTTGAAATCTTTCATTTTGACATTTTCCTTGCAAAATGATTCAATGTTTTATTTCCAAGTTCAGTTCATTTTACAGCTGAGTTTGTTATAATTTAAAATAGAGTAAAAGCAATCAAGAAGTGAGGTATGATGTTTCAAGAAGTGGAGAATGAAACAGTTCATTATACTTGAAAAATACTTCTTCTTTTTTTTTTTTTTTTTAAGCAAAAATATTGTTTCAATGATGTCCTGGAAGAACTATCCTCTCAGTTTTTCAGTTCTCTCAATGAAGTGAAAAATCAATTATTTGTGCAGCCCTAGTTGTGTAATGAGGCATGTTAAAGAAAAACTTTGGTTAGAGATGCAGGTGCCTCTATCTTAAAATTTTGGAATTTCAGTACCTCTGGGTGCCTTAGAAACCTCTGAGGAACTGGGTGGGAGAAGATGGAAAGGGCTCGTCATGCAGGATTATATTATCTGACTATCCCCTCCATTATTGGAAGGAATTCTGTGCCTTGCTGATGTTGCCAGTCTGGGTTTCCAGATTTCACCTGGCATGGAGGTGTAAAAGTCTCCCAGTCTTTCATTTCAGTTCCATTCTGTGCTTCCAGGATAATCTGTTCTCTTCAGGAAGAGAGAAACCCAGACAACAGGTGGTGATCTATCAGTTTGTCTCAGATTTTTTATCCTGGTCTGGGAAAGGGTTGATCACAGTAGAACTGTTATTACAACTAGGACACTGCTGTTCACAGTAGAAGCAAGATACACTCTTCTGTACCATTTTAACTGTAACTTTATTTTAAAAAGCAAGGGTTAGTTGAAATGAAGTGCCTTGAATTTCTTGTCATTTGTGCCTGCACTGGAACACAAATGTCGCTTGTGCAAATCCAGTCCTTCAGAAGGGAACACAGAAATTCTTTCCTGTGCCAGTAGTCGATTTTCCACATGCATGACCACTTTGCTTTATACTGGCCACACACTGTTACAGAGACATGAATTCTTGCCTAAGAATGGCAAGACTGATTTGTACCCCAACTTCCAAATGAACACACTGCTGAAAAACTATGGGATACCAGAGATCTTTATTTTCCATGGGGGCACAGAGCAAGCAAGGCCACTGTGCCGGTAATTTCTCCAAGTGAGGAGCTGGAGCATTCCAGAGAAGAGCAACAGAGCTAGGGAAGGTCTAGAAAGTAAGTCACAGGAAGAGCAGCTGAGGGAGCTGGGGGTGTTTAGCCTGGAGAAAAGGAGGCTTAGAGGAGACCTTATGACTCTCTACAGCTACCTGACAGGAGGCTGTAGCCAGGAGAGGGTCACCCTCTTTGCCCTGGTAACATGTTACAGGACAAGAGGAAGTGGCCTCAGGCTCTTCCAGGGGAGGTTCAAGTTCAACATCAGGAAGAATTTCTTAATGGAAAGGGTTGTCAAGCATTGGAATGGGCTGACCAGGGAGGTGTTGGAGTCATCATCCCTGGAGGTGTTCAAGGAAAGATGACATGGCACTGAGTCCCATGGCCTAGTTGACAAGGTGGTGATCACTCAAAGGCAGGACTCAACGATCTTGGAGGTTTTTTCCAACTAAAATGGTTCTGTGATATACAAACCCTCTTTCTTTAACACTTCCCATCATGATAATAGTTCTAGAAACACAAAGATACTTACCTATATGGACTGAATTCACATGTAGGTAGCTAGAAAAAAAATGAGGAAAAATTATACATATGTGCTTTGGAAGACCATGTCTTCTCTGTTTGTTTTTTGTTTGTTTGTTTTTAACAAAACTGTTTGCATTATTTGTTATTTACTTAAAACACCAGAGACAAATCCAGAGAGGCCACTGTTCAGTGCTTTGCTTTGCTGTGTTCAGTGCTATGTTCAAGAAGGCAGGACTTCTCCCTGCTGTCTCCATTTGCTCCAACCAATACAACTTTTGAGATGCAAGTGATTCAGCTTGTGTCTTTTATACCTTCCTAGTACTTCTGATGAGACATTCACTTCCATTAGAAGATAACTTCTAGCTGAAGTTGCTGCCAAATGAACCCTGACAGCATCACAAATCACTTCCATGAGAGAAACTGTGGATTGCTGAAGATGGCTGTAACATTACAAAGCTGTAATGTAAGTTTGGAACATCTAATTGTTCATTCAAAATGAACTGGCAACTTTGCAGTGGCTCAATCACTGAAAACCTAAGTACACTTTTTCTTAGTATTTTGCAGATATATATATATATATATATATATATATAAATACGTATGTATATACAGTAAATTTGAATGAACTCCACTAGGATAAACATTGATTCTTTTAATTCTAAATGTTCCTCCCTACTGCCATTTACTTCTTTGTTTTTGGTGACCAATCTGTAAGCAGATATTTGAAGTTAGGAAGCTCTGCCATCTCAAAGCCCTGCTGGATAAAATGGCTTGAAATTCCTAAAATCCTACAGTATCAGCCCTGGGTGTGTGTGAAGCTTCTATTACAGAGTCTTTGAAAGAAATTCTAAATCACAATAAGAGCAGTAATGTAAAACTATTTTTATTGAAAATACATCTACAAAGTAATGTTTCTCAATCCACTCTGGGTGCATATCAATGCAAAACCAGTGAGGGATGGGGAAGGGAATCTTTCTATAATACCTGATTTCCATAAGAAACAAAGTTAGTATAAAAAAAGCATCACATTCTTTGTGACATAATTCAGTTTTCTCAGCTGATGTCATAGAAAGACAGCCTTTTACATTGTCTTTGCAATGTATTTCCAAACAAAATCTTAACAATTTAAACTGTTATGCCATAAATTCTACAGTTAATGTTTATAAACACATTCTGAAAACAGTATCTATACAAAAATAACTCTAATTATATATCAGAAAATGCCTGTCTGTATCCTAGATTTGCATTCTGTTAGCAAAAAAAAAAAAAAAAAAGAACAACCCATATTTTCATTCAGTCAGAGATTCATTTGGAGCTTGCTTGGTTTGACTGCTCAATACTCTCTATTAAACCCTGCTCACTTCATTCACTAGAGAGTTCTTGCTCATATTGTTCAGTAACTGGAGAAGATGAACAGGAGTTTTCAGTCCTAATTAAATAGTTTTGACGGGGAAAAAACTTGCCTTCAACCAGCATGCTGACATTTTCACTAGTTATTTATACTCCATATTACAGACTTTCAGTGACAGAAAAACATATTGAATGTTTTCCAAATGGCTGCTGGGACAATGCAAGGGAATCCTTCATTTCTGTCACCAGAATTGTTTTGGTAATGGGAAGGAGAAAGAAGACAACTGGGTATTTTAATAAAACAGATCACTGAACACTATTGTGCCTGTTGATTAATGTTTTTTCTTTCTCTCAACTGTAACTGCATTATAGATGTTTCCAGTTTAACTTCTCTAATGATGCAAGGCAAAAAAGAAAATATATATAATTTATATTTCTAGAAAAGGGCTTTGTAAGGGAATAATCTTGAAAGGAACAAAAACCCCACAGGATTACAAGTGCATTTTTTCTCCCTTTTTCAGTATTTGCTTATCTATTCCCTGAAAGAAACCCACAATATTAAATTTAAAATAATTTCTAATTAAATGTCAACATTTATTATAGTATTTACTATTTGGTAATTTATATATTTTTCCTAGTAATATGTCTAAAAGCACCCATTAGTTTTACTTTCTAAAGGGTTTTTTCCCTTTCTTGGATGCTACTGATGAACGCTCTAGGAATTCAAATTTCACACTGAGAGAGGGAGCCTTCTTCTCCAGATGCAAAAATGTAAATCCAGTTAACAGCTCTGTAATTTGTTAATGGAATCACCAAGAATTTGGGACGTTTCCAATCAGAAAACCTCATGCTGGTCTCAGGAATTCAGATTTAGAATCTATTCTGTTCAGGATCTTAGCATCTCACCCTTCTGCACCTCCCTACAGGAGGGTGGCATTGCCTCCTTGTTACTGCTTATTAAGTAGCTCATTAGCATATCCAGAGCATGCTATTCTTTTTCCAAACAGAGATGAAGACACGTTTTCTGTCCCAGAATAGGTCCTTGCCCCTGCAAACACTTACACACCTAAGATTGTTCAGCTGGGTTGTGATGTTGAAATTAAAGGAGCAAATCCAGACTGGAAGTACATACGTGCACATATGTATGTTTCCGAGTCAGTGGAAGCCAGTGGGAGCCAGCTAAGCTAAATTTTTATAAAGGTCAGCTGAATCTACGTGAAAAACTGCCTATATAAAATGACTTTCTCAGAAATATTTCAACTCAGCTGTTAAAAGTGCTGATTTGGGGGTACTTTTTTTCCTTATTTATATATCTTCCCCCTTTTTATCCCCTCAATTAATCTCCTGCTTTTTTATTGTCCTGCTAGTATTTGAAGAATAATATAACACTAGAGAAAAAAAAATCAGATAAAAAAAGCAAAAGTCCTGTTAATTTACTTAGCTGGATGTAGTTATCAAGTTGTAAGTATTGATTGTGTGTTTAAAGATGTTAGGGATTTTGCAACAGATATTTAAAAAAATAAAAACCATTTTCAGGCTCTGTTATCTGTTTTTACTTTCCAGTTCATAAAAACGAAAACAAAAAAAGTTCACAGGACTGAGTAACATATACACAATCTCTTTTTTTATCCCCAGTTAGCATATGTCTAGCAGGACCACTGTTGTTGCCTGTTAATTTTTTTTTAAGTGGGAAGCCAACATATACCATGATCACTGCTAGTTTCGAACATATTTTCATTAACTCTTTCCAGTGCGAACATAAAAGGAGAAAACAAGGAACAGATGAACTCGATGAATTCAAGACATAAATGGCCAGAAAAACAGTGGTTTGCCACACTTGTAGTGTTGAACTCACGCTTTCTCTAGCCTACATCTTGGTTTCACTGTCTAATGGTTTCTCATTCTCATTTTCTTGGGAGATCAGTTGGTATGGTTTTGTCATTTCATTCTCCTCTATCACGGAATTACCCATTTCAGCATCCCTATTCTTCAGCTCATGCCGTGATAAATGTTCAACAATTCCTGCTCCAATGGAGTCTCCCAAGACATTGGTAGTGGTACGGAGACGATCCCTAAGGAAGAAGTAGTGAGTTAGTCTTGATTTCATCGCCTGTTCAGGGAAGCATGCAGACTAGCTGTGCAAACCTATTTTATATATATTCACTTATCTGAACTGTTAATGCCATGCTTTCCTCTACAGACATTGCCACATATACTGCGATGTGGAGTCACAAAATATGTTACTACTCTTAGCAACTTCACAGCAAGAAACAGCTGTGTGATGAGGACAGCACCAGGAGCACATGGCTTCTTGGAGGCAATTCTGGGACTCTGGTTGTTTTGGTTTGTATGCCCTGAACGTGTAAGCCAATGAGAATCTGTCTTGTTAGGGTCATTCGTCTCCTGACCATAAACTATAGTGAGTAATTTAGGGTGGGATTATGCTGAAGTCACTCAAATTAAACTACAATAATTCAGCCCTCTAAGAGTGCACTGCACAGCCGACGTAGGCGGCAGCTTCATGAGGAAGAGACTGGCACTGTTAGCAGATAAGCATCCACCTACATCAGGCTGTGGGCATGTGGTTAGGTAATCATCTGAAGGCATTTTGTTCTGATAACAACATGGGCAACTTCTTGCAGGGATCACTTGACAAGATTGAAGAGTAAAAGCTCCTGGAAATGATGCATAGTAGGTGTTAGGTGAAACAGAGGTTGGAGGAAACCTTCATTTGATTTAGTTGCTGGACCTAAGGGTATATATACACCTACAGGTGTCTGTCAGTCTTCTACAGATAGAGGAATGGAAAAATGTGGGGTAATACTTTGCGGTGTCTGGATGAAAGAGTAACACAACTATTTTTTTGTTTCTATGTCCGCAGAAGAACCTTTCCTAGATTAGAGTCATCAGGGCTGCAGTTCATTGGCTGAACCTGATCCAGTTCTGGGCCTGATTGATGGAAAGGTTTTCATTGCCATCCTACCAAAAATAGAAGACTGAAGCAATTCTTTGCCTATTTAATTGCAACATGTCTGTAAGTACCCTAATATTACAGGTTTCTAAGTAAACATTTTTGCATACAAAAGGAATCACCATTAATCAACACCCTTCACCATTTGCTCTAATAAAATACCTCAATAGCAAGAAATCGTGATTCTTTTTAACATTTCTTTCCAACTGCCCTCCATAGCAAAAAGATTGCAGTGTACCCAGAATGCCCCTACTTCACTTCTGAATATGGCTTAAACCCTTAAAGACTCCAAAAAAATACTTACAAGAACCAGTCCACTGCAATGATAAGGGTGATATCATCTGTAGGCAACCCTACTGATGTCAGCACAATGACCATGGTGACCAGTCCAGCTTGAGGAATGCCCGCAGCTCCAATACTGGCAGCTGTGGCAGTGATGCTGTGCAGAGAAATGGCAAGAGCAATTAACTGACTTCCATAATAAATTCTGCTTATCATCTGGCAAACTCTAAAACCAGATATGAAGCAAGAAGACATTTGCTCAGTAGTAAATAAAGATGAGCCCAGTCCCTTATTTGAACACCTCATAGCTGCAGGGGAGTGTGACTTTTGATCCAAAGTGTTTAAGCTAAACCTTTAGAAATCACAGAATATGATTTTGTTAGGTGCTAAATCCCCTACTAGATGCCAAGGGCCAGACAAAAGCATTAAAGCTACAAGTTCCCACCCACCGAAAAGACTCACTCCACAAGCTCAAATATGTTAAAAGAAAAGCTGAGGAGGTGATTGCCTCCTGGCAGATCTAATGCAAGAACTTTTATTCTTTGTCCATCTCATTGTAACCTCATGCCAGGTGAAGTCTCTGTCCTCCAGCAGTTGGCATCGTGCCATCTGAAAATAGAAAGCTGGCAGAAATCTTGAATCACAGTGACTTAGTAGAAATATGCCTGTTCGCACCTGGTTTAGGAAGAATTTGTTTAGTCAAGTGATTTGCCAGGGAACAGCTTTAGTACTTATGAACCTGAAACTATTGCCTTGGAGCGTGAAGGCAGAGTTTTGCCTCATGTTCATGAATACTGAAATAAACCAGTGGGTTTTATGGAGGGAAGTGCTATAACTGAACTTTCATCATTCCTATGTGGTAAATATATATCTCTTCATCTTACAGTGTCCATCTCTCCCCTTGCTTACATTTCATTCTTCTGCACATGTGCTCACCACCACCCTTTTGTCTTACATTGTGAAGAACATAATGAAATCACTTCAGATCAGTTATCATTGAGTGCTAATTAGTGGGTTATTTGCTCTTCTATTTCAAACAAGAACACTTGAAAACACACCTACCTTCTCCACTGCTGTCAGCTGATGTAATAAAAGATATTACTGCTCCTTACACAGCTTGCCCCTGCTTGTATCCTGAGACCACCAAGACTAGGAAAACACCTCTTCTCCCAGCTTTAACACTGTGATGCTTTTATGCTATAGCTTTATACATACACTATGCATTACCCATTACTGGTTCTAAGTATATAGCTCGCAACAGCTGCATGAGTTCTTTAGAAAGAAAAACTTGAAACTAAATAAGAAACTATTTTTGTTGACTTTATCAAGTGCAGTGACAGGTGTCATGTTACAGTTTTTGAAGGTTCACCTAAAAGAGAATATATGCTGCGGGCCCTTTCCTGTGCAAAAGACGTAAATAATTACAGATATTCAGGTACTGTAGCAGTACTTGCTTTTAGCTCTAGATGCTTTTGGTTAATCCCACATAAATCAGCAAGGAGTCATCACAAAGACGGTTTTATTAGATGTAAGTAATAATGGCCTCCATACCTGATTGTGATAATCTGGCCAAAGTTCAGCTCAAAGTTGTTAACCTGTGCAATGAAAATTGCAGCCAAAGCCTCATATAAAGCAGTTCCATCCATATTAATTGTAGCACCAACTGGGAGTACAAATCTTGTAACTCGTTTGTCCACTCCATTTATTTCTTCTAGACACTTAAAAGTAACAGGTAGTGTTGCAGAACTGAAACAAAAATAAAGAAGGTAATTTGTCTTGTAAATTATGTAAAGAGAGAAAGAAAAGACTGACACACATTATGATGACAAGAAATGCCTTCATCTGTTTGTGATCTACCAGATTTTTTTTTTTTTAATGCAAAGGCTGGATTTAAGCACTGAATTTAAATGCAAAATCTGAATTTACAGTGGAGGTTCTCCTAATGCTTTTAGGATTTCCCAATGGCTATTTACTGTCATTCTCTATGTAGTCCCTTGTCTGAAGGTGTCTAAGTTCAGTGTTTTGTTTCAAGAGTCTTCTGCTAGGCAGAGGAATCTATTTAAAAAATCCCACCTCTCTTTCTATGTCATGGAGTTGGGTTTGAATCATCCCTAGGTAGTTTTTTTGAAGTTACACAAGTTGAGCTATTCAATCTTCCAGTACAAAGCATTCTTTCTCTTATTTATTTGCTGACCCCTATGGAAGGGCCACTTAGACCAATGGTTGCATTGCTTTACCACTTACAGTTTAGCACCAGCAGGCAGCTGAGCACCACACCATACTTGTCTCCACACCCTGAGCTGGACAGGCAAACAAGAAGGGAACAGTAAAGGCAAGAAAACAATGGGGCGGAGATTGAAAGTGTTTATTAAGTGAAGGATAAGTGGAAGAGGAGTGAAAAAAACCAAGTCCTGCATAGTCATCACTCGCCACTTCCCATGGGTACAGCAAAGTCCAGCAAGTTCCTCAGTTAACGGCTTGCTACACTTCCTGAAATCCTCTCTTTTTCCCTTGCATTGCTGACCATGATGTGTATGGCATGAAATGGCTCTTTTAGTTAGTTTGGTTCATCTGCCTGGCTGTGTGCCCTCCCAGCCCACGGCACAGCCTCAACCTACTCACTGTGGGGGCAGAATGAGGGACAGAGAAGGTCCTGATGCTGTGCCAACACTGCTCAGCAATAGCTAGAACACCTTGTGAATTTGGTCGTAAGTCTAAAACATGGCACCACACAACCCAACATGAAGAAGTTAATGCTTGCCAAGCCAGGCCTTGTATTTCTACATCTGATCACAACAAAGTAAAGGGTTTTCCAAGGCACAGCAATTCAGATTATTCTGTCTCAGTGAAATCGTCATTGCCAACTACTTAACAGACTTTCAAGTCTTTGAAAACTCTATCAATATTGATAAAATACTGACAGAAACTGAAGTAAAGAAGGGCTGTGAAAGACTGTGCTATAAAAGTATCTCTGACGACAGTCATCTTACAGTTGAATTTTGAACAGTTTTAAAATACACTCCCTGTAGAGTATGCTGGTTTGCATCAGCCAAGGTTCTTGCTAAGAATCTTGATCAGCTCCACATGAAATGTCTTACAAAAACTGGAACATATCCTCTTAACACTGTAACTCTTACCCACCAAAATTGTAGTTTCATTTTATTGTCTCTGAAATGATGATGACTGGCATAAATTTTATTTATTTTAAAAATAACTTTTAATCAACTTCTCTTGTAGGCATTCCACTTTTAGGCACTCCACAGATTTGTAAGGACTGACATCAAAATGTCAAATGTGAAATTAGTAATTATCCCTCTCTCCCATTAATCTGCGGTCAGAACTTTTTAATCCTCAAAAGCTTTTTTGGTGATGCAAAACTAAATCAGATTCTACAATAATGGTCTAAATTACTTCTCCTCCAGACCTTCAAAATAATCCCAAACACAAGGGACTTGAATTTATTATTACAGAATATCTGACTTAAAACATCTGTCTTAAGAAGGCACTTTTAAAATCTATTAAAATGGAAGGTGTTTTATGAAAGGCCATGTGGTAATGTTTCCTTTCATCATACATGCAAACATTTTCAATTCACACGACATATCTATGACTTCACCAGCAAAGAGCAAAAGTGGTATTTCTATTGTAGGTTCTGTATCTATCACTGGCTATCAGGATTTTGAGCACAGAATGTCAACTGCCAATAAGAATCCCCTCTGAACTTTCCTGTTTGCTGCTCCATTTTGCCATGCATATCCTAAACCAGCTGTATCCTTTATGAGCAAGCTGTTACAGGCTACTTAATAACATCAAATAACAAAACTAGTCAGAGTCACAAGGGTTCTGGCCATCCAGTTTGCATCACCAAACAGATTTATTTGATCTCTGTTGAAGATTTCTTACAGAAAGCAGAGTTCAAGTCAATATTGGAGAGCAGTGAAACTGAAACAGTGCCCATGTCAATACTGGAATACAGAGCTCACCAAACATTAGGCAAAATGGTTTCTCAAAACAGTAATACTATAAAAAATATATCTTTAAAATACTTTGTTTACCTGGAAGAAGTTCCCAAAGCTGTGACTAAAGCCTGGATTAGGCCTCCAATAAATACCCATGGGTTCTTGCGAGTGATCACAAAGTAGAGAAGAGGTAGGACAATGACAGCGTGAATCAGCAGACCTATGATAACTGTCACCGTATACATCGCGAGCTGGCCCCCAATCACACCCATATCTTCCATCTCAACAATTTTTCCAGCAATCAAGAAGAGAATTCCAAGTGGAGCATACCTGCAATTATGAAATCAAATCACTATTACTGACCAATGTAGATCCACTCCCTCATCCATACTGCTTGTGTTTATACGTGTACGTGAATATAGAATTTCACTGCTAGGATACTCCTATGCAGGAGCCATTCAAGAGTTTGCCTCTTCTACTCTTAACAGTTCAACCTGGATTAAACCACAGCAGTGAATGTTTCTGATGGGTTTCAGTGGAATCAAGATCTGATAAGGATTTCAAGACATATAGCATGTCTGTCAGACACGTAGGGTGATGAATTATCTTCAGAATTCAAGAGTAATATAATACAGTTTAACCAATTCTGTTATAACTCCATCTGTGTGAATGAAGGCTCATCCAACCCGGTTGTAGACAATGCCAGGCTCCCAATTCTACTCAAGTGCTGTTTCCCATGTTGCTGGGGAAGGAACCCACACAGAAGTCTGATAACCTCTGAAAATTTCAAGCTGCCTCTGGCCATTCTACATTTTATCCAGTGGGGCACTGGGTAAATATGTTCTTCAGCATGAAGACATCTGTATGGCAAAGGTTGGCTGCATTATGGGACAGCAACAAAGGTGCTATGAACTGCTGTTTCCCATCAGGAAACACAGCTAGAGGTGAAGAAAGAGCTAGTGCTGAGCATAAAACTTTAACAAAAACCAAAACCAAAACCAAAACCAAAAACTTTAACTGCTGCAGCGGTAATTTTGGTACAACCTTATTTCTATAAACCTTCACTTGTATTCTCACACTAAGATATCACAGAATAAGATCTATCCACCATATCAGAATTGCCCTTTAAGTTATCAAATCTGTGCAGAATCGTACCTGAAGTAACAATTCTCGCCCTTTGCTTCAGAATTTTTAGCATGCTTGTAAAGGAGAAAAGATTTTTCCTTTGTATAATGTGATCTGGCAGAACGGAATTTTAGTTACTGGAGAAAATATGCTTATTTTTAGCTTCGTATCTAGTACTGCAACATGTATGTGTGCTCTTGGATAGGCTTTTGGAGTTGATTTGGTTTTTTGCTGTAGTAAAGAAGGCAGGAAGACAAAATTTCTCTTCATAATTAACTTTCTACCTGGCAAATAATGAATCTTTATTGTTGAGAAGATTTTGTACCTTGAGAGAAAGGATATTTGTTTTATTTACTTAATGAACACAATGGAGAAAGTAGGGAAAGCATGTGTTGAGCAGTGCAGCTGCGATGCAAGGACGTACATGTGCACTGCAAAGCCACAGGAACCAGTTGTGCTGGAAACCGGCGATAACAAGGCCTTGCTGTGTAGAAATAAGATTATCAGAGCGGTTTGTCAGTTTCCTTTAATGAAGTCTGATTAGGATATAAGGAAACTTCAAGATCATACTGCTGTGATCATGGTCTTTATGAGGATATAAGTGTAGCAACTTCTGCCACAGACCCTGATTTTTCCATTGTTGAAAGCAAAACCCATTGCAAAAGCTGGTATATTTGGGCAGATATTGAGGGAGAGCATTGCAGTTCTTGGTTGATGTGTGAAAAAACTACAAGGCAGATACAATCTTACAGTCTGACTTTCTGCCAGACAGACTTTTGCTACCCATTGCCTGATTGTGATGAAGAACATTGTTAGTAACTTAAAAAGGAGTTTATCAAAGAGTCACTTACCACATGATTAGAGCTACCAATCTCATGATAGCCTCATTAAGGCTGTCAAAGAAGTCTTTCAATGCCTGACCTTGCTCCCTCATGCTTCCAATCACCAGGCCAAAGCTTATTGAAAAAACCACCAAGCCAAGGGCATTCACTCCGTTTACAGAACCTGGAACAGGAACTATTTCCTCTCGAATTTGGCTGAGGTTCGCCAATGCTTCTGACACATTGCTTATTATGGCAGTCACTGTGGATGTGTCATTGGACGGAGCAGGTACTTTAAACTTTCTCTTTTCATAGTTAGTTTTGAACTGTTAAAACAAAAATCAAAGAAAGACAGAGAATCTGGGAATCATAGTGAACAAAGGCCAAAATCACAAATTAAATTAACAATTACTATTGTAGGACATTTTAATTCTTTGCATAGCATTTCTAGGTAAAACATACTGTGAGGAAAACCTGCTTTTCCTGAAAGCAACAAAAATTCATGTGAATTTCAACAGCTAAATCTTCACCTTTAGCTTCCAGAACTTATTTTCTCACAAATATGTCAAAGATGCAGATTTATCCTGCTTCTGAATTTTGTGGCAAATTATCGATTCTTAGTTTGCGTTTTTATAAATTGCTATTTTCTGAAGAATGAAATCCCAACTGTTAAATAAATAGGTCTTTTTTGGATAGCTAAGGTATTTTCATGTGCTCTGGAGTTTATTTATCTTTTCCAATTACAAAAAATTAGACTGAAGCTAACTTAAATAAACAAACCTCTTTTTTTCCTTTTCTATGGCAAAATCAGTAGTTGACTTTGCAGTACAACTCACCACTTTTCTTAATTAAGGAAGGTATTCTACTTTAAACGGTTCCACTATGGAACAGATAAATCAATTTAAAAATCTCAATACAATCCTAAATGTCTGCTTTGAAAACCAGTCATTCACTCTGTGGGGTGATGGCCCCTGATAAGCCTGGATGGGTTGAGGGAGACGCCTGAGGCCCACCCTGGAAGGGTGCTCCAGA
>JAOXXN010000364.1:11326403-11336493 GCA_026770055.1 Myrmophylax atrothorax | reverse complement strand
AGGTGAACTCTTGACCAAAACCTACTTTCTCTGTAGCTCTGAAAAGAAACTATATTCACTGGAGAATCTCTGATATTATCTAAGTATTCAGAAATAAGTCAGAAGTGGGTGGTGAAATATCAGAATAAAGTAAGTATTTAGCTTTGCATGTGAGTAAAGAGAAAGTAAGAGAGCTGTTTGTGGAGGAAAGAATCAGCATCATTATGTTAATTGTGGTGCAAATAGTGTACTTCTAGTGCTATGCTGTATTTTCTTTTTCTTATCTAACATTAGGGAGTAGCTAATGGTATAGTTGCCTGTGAATGAAAAGATGCAATTATCTGAAAAAGGTATTAATCCTGTTTAGAGCATATAACAAAATATGATGAAAATATGATGAACTGAGGCATCTAGAAAAATGTTTGTTGTTAATGTACTTTGTCATTAATGTACTTTACTCAAAAAACTCCTGGAAACTTGTGATACACTTAAAGCCCTTCAAGCTCTTCAGGGAAGTAGAGAAGATGAATATTGCTGAAAGATCAGTACTAGATCTGATACATCCGGAACTCTAATTCATGTTCTCCCAATACTGGAATACCATAAATGCCAACACTTTTTCAAGCAGATGCTCTTTGTTGTGCAAATCTTGAATTTTCAGAATATAGTAAGGATCTGTTTGTGAGCTTTTTTTCACGATGAGGTGTTCAGGAATCTAGTTTACTTTGATACTTCCAGAGATGGTGGGTCTTCAGGAGTAACAATAAGATCTGAAAGCTTCTGGTGACACGGAAGTTGTGTTTTCTTTGTTTGCATGTTTATTCCTCAGTATTAGAAAAAAGCTGCTATTCAGTTCTGTGAAACTATATTTTTTTTTCCATCCTACATGACAGTATTTTTTTTTGCACAAGTCTCTCTGTATCCCAATAGTTTTTATTTGTCTTTGTAGATCATCATGAGTATATCTGCTTTTGATAGACTGCTGAAGAGGAAAAGGTCCTTTCAAGATAATATTGACAGAAGGAATACACAGAACTTCTGTGTTTGGTGAGCCAAGGAACCAAAACTTAAGAGCTTTCCATCCCAGATGCTTTTCTTGCTAGTTTGCTAGATGTAACTGTGCTTAAAGTAGCAGAAATTGAAAGTTTGGGGTGTACCAAGCCAATTTTTGATTTGCTAAGTGTACAAACCTCTGAGGAATCTGTGTTTGTACTGATTGGACATGACTCTCCTCCATACAGAAACGCTATGCTTTACACTTGTCCAAGGTCAAAAATGCTCAATACACAAAATCTCTTGACCTGAGAAACAGTAGACAGACAACTCAAGACAGGACTACCTTGAGAACAGGTAGGAGCCTGCAGAATTTCTTTTTCTTCATTTCTGGAATTAAGGTGCCGCTTGCTACCTTGCACAGGCACAGAGATGGGCCTTTAGGGAAACAGAATAACCTTTGCTGTAGTGTCTATCAGTGGCATAATTCAGTCAAGCCTTGAAAGATCAAATTCTAGAGAGAATCAAAGGAAAATGGCCTTATGAAATAGAAAAATGTGCTATCAGGGAGGCCCAAGGAAAATATCTGATGCAGTGCATAGAAGTGGCAGACTATGCCCAGACTCAGCCCGAACTGATGCTTTCTAGATAGGCCATCACCACAAAGCCCCAGCAATTTCTGGGGCTGGGGGTACGTCAGAAGAGTTTGGCTTCAACCTGCAGCAGTGCAACAGCACCCTCGACTCACCTGTGTGAAGAAAAACAGGTCTGACTGTGTAAGTCTGAAAAAGCTCACACCAAGAGACGTTCCACCCAGTTAAAGACTGTCAACTCCGTAAGGGGATTCTAGGTTTCAGCAAAGGTTTTTCCATGTTCATGGCTGCCTCAGGCACTTCATGGAGACAACCTTGCAATTAAGGGATAAGGAAAAGCAATTTTACCCTGTGCCAGCCACATGTCTTCAAAAAGTATCAGCTACGAAGAGGAACTATGGCACAACTGGAAAGCAATTTCTATCAATGAGGCCAGGTCTTGTATATTTACCATTTTTATCTTTTGCAAAATTGTCCCCACCATAAACAAACTCACTATTCACATTTTGTTGAATTAATTTCTCAAGGTCTGAACTGGAAGATGTAAAATATATTCAGAACCTGTAAGCAACAACAAAATTTTCGTCAACAGAAGTGTCTGAATGAAAGAAGTTGTAGCAGAAGCAGAAAGTGCTTTGTGCCTCTCTTGCCATTCACGTCAAATCTCAGATGTGGCTGGTTCTTAATTATATCTGTAATCTCAACAAATTGGAGATTTTTGTCCTAAATGTCTCTGTTTTCTCTTTCTTATCCTCCATCACCAGTGGCAGCTGTGACATGTGGCTGGATACCAGGATGAACAACCAGATGGGCAACCTTTCTCGTTTTCCAGATGATCCTACATCTTACTGGAACACAGACCCACGGCTTGAGTCTTACAGGTCTTGTGGTGGTGCACAGTGGCTCTCCTCATTCTCCATTGCTCATAACTCAAGTGGGACTTCCAGCAATGCTATCAAGAGACTGGTTTTCAGTACCCCTGCCTCCAGTAAAGATGATAATGATGGACCTGAAGTTTATATAGAAGTTTATAGTCCAAGTACATGTCTCAAGGACAGTATGTAGGAGATCCAGCAATCAGTTTTGAGAATTAATTAGAAATAATATACCTCAACAGCTGTCCAATATCAAAAAATGGAAAAAAATTCAAGTGAAAACAAGGTTAGAGGACATAATGATAGCATTAAAGACTCCCGTTTCTGAAAGATGACAGCCTTCTGCATATGGTTTGATCTGCAGTCAGTCCTTCTACAAAGATCTGAGTAGCTGATTCAGTTATTCAAAAGGTACTTTGGTTCTTGTCACATTTCATAGCATTGATGAAGCAATGATACATGTTAGTTCTGCTGATGTGCAAGTACTCCCAGTAACGTTCCTGGTGTTCCCAAAATCCAGCCTCGGGAATTTTCTTCATTAGATTCTTTCAGTCTTCATGGGCAGTCACAGCAAAGCCAAACTGACAAGGAGGCAAACACAATGGAGTTGTGCTATATTCTCATGTCAGAAATAAGGATGTGGATCATGGGTTCAGGCTAGAGCTAAAGAGGTGAAAGGAGTAGGAAAGCCCACACAGCCTGAATGAAGGCTTTGTGTAGCTAACTACGCTGTGTGTAACTCTTCACAAGTTTTCAGGCTGGTTTTTGTCACATTTTGATAATGGCCCTAACACTGTCATTATTTGTCAACTTCCCAAAAGTGGGAAAACTAAGAGCTGCTGATAGAGCTATGCATACTTCCTTATCTCTTTCCTGACATATGGCTGGCCTTAGGTCTTTTATTTTTGTGTCTAATTTCATGCAATTTTGAGTGAGTTTACAACTGTTGAAGGTGAGATTATTTTTAGACCCTGCAATAGTGTTCCCTTGGTTTTGAACTGGTTCTTGAAGACCCATGTGTGTTGGAAACTTGAAACTGTAAGACAGTACTCATTGCCTCAGAGCAATTGGTAGGTGAATACAGACTCCTTCTATCTGACATGAAATTCCATGGAGTGCAAGAACAATATAAGCCTATGGAAATTAGTTAGTCCAGCGGTCAGCCAACTCATTTCTTTGTCTTCATCTTTCTCTGACAACAGATTCTTACCAAAAGACTACAGGGAACAAAAAAAGATAAGAATTAATTGTTCTTGCTTTCCCTCCCTGCATTTAGGGAGCACTGGTGACCAGGGCCTCCCTAAAATGCTAGTTCCCCAAATTTAATAATGACTGTATTTCTGAACTCCCTAGTTTCATTTTGAAAATATTAACTTCTGGCTTGTGGTGCTGTATTTTATAATTGCGTTACGTGTGAAAAAGCACTCCCTTTTCTTTATTATGAATGCCCTTCCTAGTTATTTCATTGCACACCCTTCAATTCCTTTATTATGATTTCCTTTATTATTTCCTTTATAAAAATAGATAGGAGATACAATAATAAATAGTTACTCCATCTAAGCCTGTACAAATGGATAATGATTTCTATTTCTATTTCTATGATTTTAAGGCAAACGTCTATGATTGCCTCTTTTTCAAAGCTAAGAAGGTGCAGTGTGTTTAATCCCTCACTGCATTTCACTAGAACTCCATCCCACTGCTAAGCCCTGTCATCCTCTCTGAACTGTTTGCAGTGACTCTGAGAACTCTTGCCCATGTGCTAATGCCCATTTGAGTATCTGTGATTAGGTGTAGTGTAGGTGTGGTGTGTTCCCCTTTCCCAGGTGTATTACTTTGCACTTGGCACCATTCGAGTTCACCAGTCATGTTACCACAGACTCATTCACTATTGAAAACATCACTCTTTACAGTTTCAGTCTCCTATATCCTGATAAAATGCTTGCTCTCAGTGTCCTAATTCCCAAAATGCAGAGGTTTCATTTTGCATTTAGGACATTTTACTGTACAAAATACAAACCCAAGTATTTTCTATTTACAATCCAATGTAGCTGATTTTACATTTCATAGTATTTTTGAGCTTTTTACTTTTCAGGTTTGCTCTTTTCCTGTAACCAACTCATATTTGTTTGTATTAAACTCAAAAAAGTGTTTTCAGTCCTTCTGCCCTTGATAGAAATAGAAATGTTAAGAAACAGTGTTGTTTTACCGTGGTCCTTCAGTCCTCAGGCAAGATGTTTTAACTCCTATGTGTTCTTCCAAATAATTATTGCTTTTTGTTTTGCAAGTGACTTGCCTGTCAGCAAACAAAGTCTTGATGTTATACATTTGAACTAAGATATAAAATCCAACCCAAGTCTTTGTGGATGGGAGATTGCTCCCTATTATTAATTCAGCTGGAAAGCAAATTGAATAAAAGTATAACAACCTGTTATTCAATACTTTGTGAAACAACTAGAAAGTAAGGGTCCACTAATAAAGCTATATTTTCCAATGAAATTTAAATCAGCCTTTAATAAGGGATATTAGCAAAACTGAATTATTTTAGAGGAGTTATTTAGCTTTGGTGCCTGTAATTATTGCCGACTTTGCTCCTGAACACACTTTCTGTTTGTGTATTGCTGCTTGCAGAGGCTAATACTTCAAAACCCACTTCTTCTGGATGCTCTATATTCCTGTTAGGTTTTCTTTTTTATGGTGTAATCAAATTTTGTACAGACTGTAATTTTATGCAGGAATTTAATCTCTGCTGTTATTGCATTTTAATTTTTAGTCAGGTCTGGGTTCATTTTGAGTTATTCTCTCAGAATCTTTTGAAGATATATTTCTGTGTATTGCCTATTGCAAAACTGTTTCAGAAATAAGTTATAATTTAATTTTATGAACCTTTCTGTGGCTCCGTGCTTTTCATAGTTGCATAGATTAGGATGTACAACACTTTTAAGTTCCACCCAAGGGTGTATTTATTGCACAAATATGTATGACATTTCATGATTATCTTCTAACACCCATGCCCCTTGCACAATGCTTTCTGACTTCTGGTTGGCCATGGTTTATTTCTTACTGGATGAATTTCTGTGCAAAACTTGTTCACAAAATCACAGTCAACTGATGGCCAACACACTCTGAATCCGCACATAGCTCCTTTGTGTTCTGACATGAAAGTTGATGTTTCCATGCGCTGAATACATTCTAAGCTAACTTTTTTCCTTAACCGATTTTTTTTAAATGTAGCTGCCTGCATTTAAACTCAGTTATTTAGCTTCTAAAATCTTTGTGTAAAATATTTCAGAATAGTATGGCATCAGTATGAAACTTAACCTGCCCACCTTCCCTTAAAGTCCATGGAAAGGGACAGCATAAGAAGCTTCCAATTTTTTCATCTCTGATTGCCCATCTAAATTGTGATTAATAAAGGCTATGTGCCAAACTTGACAGATATTTATGTGGAAATACAGATATTGAAAACCACGTCTTTAAAGTAATTATGTTTGTACTTCCATGTTTGTATGTTTTTAGCTGCTTTTTGCCTGAATCTTCCATGAAGATGCTAGTTCAAGATGAAATAGTTTCTGAACATGAAACAATGTTTGCACTATTTCTTCAACTGTTTCCCTAACCCTACAGGATATTCAGTTTCCAAGTTGAACTGGACCTTTACAAACTTGCATGTGCACACTTTAAGCCAGTATTTCTTTTAGACAAACACAAATCACAGGATGAGTTTTCATTTACTTGTGGAAAAAAGTATGTAAAGTATGTTGGTGTTCAAATTAAGGAGCACTGTCATCCAGATATGTAAGCTGCATGTGTAAATATCTATAGGAATGCATGAACTGATGCGTGTATGAAATGTACAAGTGCATAAATTTGAAGCTGCTGAGCAATTCAGCTTTTACGATGTTGACATGCTTAACATTGGGTGGAGGAGAAAGGAAAAGAGTTGCCTAAAAAGAAGGTAAGTTACTTTTTGAGTAACGTTTTATGTATTGGAAGAAAGGCATAAATGACAAAATAACACACTCCTATAATGTCCATGGATTGGTTACTCATAGCAGGCTTACTACTATAGGAGATGTCTACAGAATTCCTCTGCAGAAAGATTCCAGCACAAATATACAAGAAGATCAAATGCACCAACAATCCAAAAAGTGTTTCACTCAGACAAAAGTCTGTCAAATCTCTAATTTTCCCTGTAAGTAGAGTCAACTGACACCAATGTAAAACTTTTCATTTTTTTGGTGGGCATTGATTATTCTGACTTCTAAAATAATTTGTTTAAGACTTGCAAAAATCAGGGAATTTGGGGAAAATTAAAAAATTTCCCAATTTTTATAATTTGTAAAATATATTCACTGCTCTGGTGCCCAGCTAACCTGATGAAACACTGCTAACAGCTTCTCAGTTTCCACGTATATGAACTGTATGAACTGAACCAGGAACGGTGTAGTTTTTTAAACTGAAACACAGAGGCCCAAGACTAAGTTCTCTTAAAGTTTTTACTTTCCAGCTTAACTATGAGTACCCAAGATGTTTCTCAGGCATAGGTCTGTTCTGTCACAATGAATTAAAGGGAAATACTGCTGGGCCTCTCCTTTTTTTTTTTTCCTGAGAGAACAACAATTCTGGCTCCACAGGTCTGTGCTGCCTGAATGAGAGACTTGCCACCTGTTGAAATTACCATAAATATTGTGGCTGGTATGAAGCAGCACTTGGGACCTTGTAGTAGGTGACAGATTTTTTTCCACAATACACTTGTCAGCAACTAGACAGGAGAACACTGGGACTTCTTCAAGCAGTATGGCTCCTGCTTCAACAAACCCAGGCACATGATGTTCTCACAGCCTCTTTTCTGAAGAGTTGATGCACAGGTCTCTTTATGAGACCTTCCTATTGTGTGCTCTGATGTAAGGGGTTAGGATGAGAAAATTCAAAATTCTGGCCCTGTATGTTTACTGCTATTAATTTAATATGTTAAGAAAGGACATTACAACTGTTCAAATAAAAAATGGTAATAATTTACTATAGGATAGGTGTTTTGGTATGATTTAACAGCATTTGCATTAGTTACACTTGATGGGTTCACTACTGCCTCATTCCACTGTTGGAAAGGCAAATATAAAACCTAATTTCTACAATTTAATGACATTAGATGATTTTCTAGAATGATATGTTTACAGAATGCTGTGTACAGCTCCTATCTGGATGTGGGAGGCTATGCCACTATCACAGTTCCCTCTCACAGAACCCAGTGTAGGTACATCATATCATGTGCTAACTTCAGGAGAACTTCTTTTAGCTTCAGAGCTAACATATTCCTGTTAAACAGTTGTATAGCTAGTGAAAAAAAATATGGCCTGTTTACACATATTTGATCATTGGCGGTATCATCACCGTTAGCTGCAAGCAGTCACTAAATAACCTGGGATGTTTTCACAGCAGCTCTCTCAGTGATGGCCCTACATACCATTCTTGCTGCAGTTATTTCAAGTCTATTTCAATCTCTGCAGCGTTTTAAGTAAAGTAGCTATATAATTTGAATGTGCTGAACTATGACAACTTAATCTACAAATCTGTCTTTATTTCTGCCCTAGTAGCTATTAAAAAACCTCACCAGCACCCCATCTATAAAGAGAAAGAAAGTAGAGATACAAAAACAAAACATGATTTGCCTAAGGTTATACAGCATGTCACAGCATTGATTTTCCACATTTTACATCCTCAAGTTGCTTTGGGCAAAATTTGGCTTTTATGCAGTTGAATCTGTCCATATCCAGATGCTGCATTTTTCTTGACTTACGTAAGGGAGTGGCTTGGAGACTATGTCAAGTTCAGCTGGTTTTTTTTTAATAGCATCCTTGTTTCATCATAGGTAATTTCAAGCAACTGCATCTACAGCTTGGCTGGTAACTGTCAACTCAGCATGTGATTTGTTTCATTACTTCAGTCCCTTCCTATGCCTTTTGTTTTTCTCATTGAGGGGAGAGACCATGTTCCTTGATATTTGTTTCTAACAGTCACCATTCAATGCATTCCTCTGATAGCTCAAATCAAAAGCATCATATGTGCATCTGAGGTTAGTTAAGAAGCACCCACATACAGAAATTCCAGCTTTCTGGTCTTTCTCAACACTTATTATAGCTTTTTTGTAGCGGTAAATACTACAAACATTTTGAAAGAGGGTGGGGACAAAACCTTGTGTCTCTGAGTCTGCCCAACAGAAAATCACCTGTGTCTGCTGCAGTAGCTGGTATTGTAGTCTGTTACTGAAATGCTGTATTAGGCACAGGGAAGTTTCTGTATCTTCCAGAATTCCTTAACAACAGTTACGTCATTATTTAAATTAGAAAGGGGAACGAATATAAACAAAGATATACACAAACTACACCTTAAGATGTTTTTCTTCTTTGATGTAAACCTTCTGTACTTGTTCTTTTGAACTGGTCTGCCATACAGCCTTCCTTTGTGGAAGACAATTCACAGGCTTTGTTTGCACAAAATCCTGGTATGTGATTAGGATTCATTGGCACCATATTAGTGTTACTTCCATTAACAGCTTGGACAAGATAATTGTCTAATGCACAGTGTGTTGTGCTCTCATCCACGACTGGGATCTTTGCCTGATTCTGTAATTGCTGACCTGCTGCACTATCTTTGGTGAGCCAGTGTACCTCAGTTTCACTGTTTATACATTCTCTTTCTCCTCACCCATCTTGACTTATGTTAGAAAATAAACTGTTCTGTTACTGTTTTCACAACGTGCACTAAAAATTGGGCTTGGTCTTGAATGGGCTTTTTACTGTTTCCTAAGTTTTACCAAAGGTATTTGAAAGACTTGCACAGAATTTGATCCCAGTTCACTTGCATTTGAAAGTAGTGGTCCCACTAAATTCCAAGCTTTCAAAATTTTGGAAAAGGAGAAGCAACTTGTGCATTAAACTGAACTACAACTGCACAAAATATTTGCAAAAAATTTTTCAGAATTTCATAGCTTTTATATTCAGAACAAATGTTATGCTCAAACCACGCTTTTCAGAAAGAATAGTTACGAATAATTTTTTGTGAATGCTATTTCAGGAAATACATAGTTTTGTTAGGCAAAGGTACCTGATTCTGACACCCTTATATTCAGTGAATACCTGAAACATGCTGAAAAAACTTGTGGGCCAGCTTTAAGGACTGGAATTTCAATTTCATTATGATCTTGCTGTATCAGCTCAAAAATTGTCAAGGTATAATGCTCTTAAAGCTGGTGCAATTCTTTCAGCTTTTGCCTATTTCATGAGGAGTGGAATTGTTATCATATGTATTTATTTTACATACATCTTGGGGACAATGCATATTTTAAAATAATCATGTCAAGCGATTTTCATGCCAAATGCTTTAAGTTGCAATGAAATGAGAAAGTATAAAATATTTTGAACTCCTGTAACTGCAGCAAATTCAAAACAGAAATGGAGCAAAACTGTCAGCCTTGTGTTTGTATAAGAATTCAGGTCAGATTTGGCCATAATATAATCCAAATGGGAATTTCATCTATTTCTTTGGTTATTTATGCTGCTTCTCATATACCATGTTTTACAGAATCACAGAATCACAGAATTGATTGGGTTGGAAAAGACCTACGAGATCATCGAGTCCAACCCTTGGTCC
>JAOXXN010000364.1:11313246-11326303 GCA_026770055.1 Myrmophylax atrothorax | reverse complement strand
TCCAGATCCCTCTGCAGAGCCCTCCTGCCTTCCAGCAGGTCGACACTCCCTCCCAACTTGGTGTCATCAGCAAATTTTAATTCTGCCCTTGACTTTGTAAGAGACACTGATTGGGAATGCTGCCTCTCATTTTAAAGGTTGTAGACTATAAAGACCAACACACAGTATGCAGTTGAATTTATGTCTAGACCACAAAAGATAAATAATATAGATATGCATTTAATCATATTTTCCTATAAACATGAAAAGACAGTGAATGGTATGTAAATAGCCTCTATTTTCTCCCAAGCAGATGTCAGTACATGCCTGGTAACACACATGTCAGAAGATAGAATCTCACAGAGAAAACTGCATACCTGCTTGAGCCACGTGCAATGATGGCAGGTCATAAGGCAAATGTGACTAAAAACCTCTGAATGTGATTCTGCATTGTTTCTTTTGTGCCAGTACCAAACAGGGGATAGAGAAATGTGACTGGGTTGACTTCACCCTTGATAGCTTATTTTCCCTGTGAAAAATGATCAGAACTGTTTACCTGTATGGCAGAAGTATTCAATTTCTTAATTTATCTTTTATTTATATACCAGCCCATAGTTTCTGTAACTATTATTTTTATTTCAATAGTCTAATTTCTTTGACATTCACAAAATTGCAAAGGAATGTAATCATTCCCAGCCTATTTCTAATGTCTCAGAGACTGTATGTTCTGATATTGCCATATAGTTGTATTCAGCACATTTTGCAGGACTGCAAATGGAAACACGGAATATCATATCTGGGAGACATTGTTATACCTGCAAACAGCAAAATATTTATTCAAATAATTGACAATTGGAAGAAGCAAGTATGTTGTTAGTGTGAAGACCCTGGAGTAATCTTTTTGAGATTAGTTAAGAGGCATCCACTTTGCTCTGCCAAACAAAATACAGGAAATAAGAGATCTGAATAATGGATATTGAGTTGTCTTAAGACTGACTTGAGGAGCATAAGACTTTTATCCAATGAATTATCCTATAATGAGTAAAAAAATAATCCAAGTGTGCACAAAATTGCACAGAAGTACACCTGTAAAGGTTATAGTTCATTGTTATTTAGGTATGCACTGATACCAGTGTATTTACTTGTGTATGAGTGTTCTGCAATAAATATGTAAAATCACCTTCTTGAAAAAAAACCCAATTTGTACACTAAAGTGTAGAAAACAAGAGGGTTTTTTCATGGTGTATTTGACAAGAAGCTTGGAAATATCATTTATTCCCATGAAAAAATGATATAGTCCTGCTGTATTGAATGATTTTTAAAAGGAATTAAATCTGTCATTTGTCAGTTGCATTGAGTTTTCTCTGATTGCTCCCTGCTCAACCAAAAAGTTTAAAATGTTATTCTCCTTGAAAATTACTGTCTCTACTTCAAAGGGAAGCTCTAAGAATAATCCATTTAATGTTGCAAGGCACTTATAAGATAATAGGACAAATCTTACCGATAGACAAGATTTCTCTTTGCCAAAAGCCTCTCCATAACAAAGGAAATGATTGCTACGAAAAAAGGACATAGAAAGGATAAAGGCCTCCACAGACTTTAAAGGAAATAAAAATCATCAAAAAGAATGGTATTGTTTGAATCCAGAGAATTAAATTCTTTTCAGAATAGAATTAGCTGGAAACTCATAGTTCTGATATTTCACAAAATCTCTGCTGAGTCCTGGTGATACAGCAAATGAGCTTCTTTAAAAAAGAGCCTGTAATGCTTCCGACTCTCTAAGTGGATTCGCTAATCTTGACCTAAACAAAGTGTTTCTACTTAAAATATTGAGAATTGATTCAAATCCTTGCATAGGATCATCTACCTAATTTCCTGTTTTATCCTGAGCTTTCTCAGGGAAGCATTATAAATGCAGAGTTAGGAGGAACTGAGAACTGATCAGATAAATTCTCCTGTGTTAACTCATCCTGCAAAACGGAACAGCAGTGACAGCCTCAGCTGACACTGAAAAAGGGTAAAAGGCAAATCCTTTTCTGCTTTTAATGGTGCTTCTGTCATTGTCCAGCCAAACTGTTGAGTTCTGTGTGTGAAAGGGACAAGAAGAGAGGGAAAAGAGAAAGCGACAAGAAGATATGACATGTAACAGAATAGTATTTGAGAATAAAAGCAACCATCATTTCCCCTACAAAATTTATAAATTACTCCCTAGTTTTAGTGTTCATTTAACTCTCAGTATCCATATAATATATGTGTACAGAAATAAGCTTTACTTTCTCCTTGATATATGAGAAGGCAAATGATTTTGTAACCATGAATACATACCATCTTTGGTTTCTGTGAGGATGTGAGTCTGTGCTCATTTGTGTTTGTAAGAGGGAATCTTAATATTAATATATTTGAAAATGAGTGAAATAGAGAACAACTTATAGTCTCTCGATCCTCTGCTATCAAGTTAGTGTCTGAGGTGTTTTAGAGCTTAGGACTGCCCAGTGGGTGGTTTCGATTAAGCTTTCCACGCTGCACCACTATTTGTTGATGGACTAAAGTCCATGCTTTCTTTTCTTCAGATAACAGATAGAATAAGGCCATCACAGGTACATCCTGAACATTATTTACAAATTTGAGAGGTCTTTTGTGAAACTTAGGAGGAATGCCAAGGTACACATCATCGTAAGACATGAAATATTCTATCACTAGGTAAAGGAACAACTTGGAAAGGAGTGTTCGAAGCTTAATAGAGCTGTTAGCTACAAGACAAGAAAACAGAACCAATGGAATTAAGTTTCTTCCAAACTACCGAGTCTATTCCATCTATCATGTATAGACACAGATCTACTGAAACAAGTCCAGAGGAGGCCATGAAAATGATCAGAGGGCTGGAGGACCTCTCCTATGAGGATAGGCAGAGACCAAAGGGGTTATTCAGCCTGGAGGAGAGAAGGGAGACCTCAGAGCACCTTTCAGTACCTAAAGGGCCTACAAGAAAGTTGCACAAGGAATTTTTAAGGGCTTGTAGGGGGGATAGGAGAAGGGCAAATGGCTTCAATTAAAAGAAGGTATGTTTAGATTAGATACTAGGAAGAAATTCTAGACAGTGAGGGTGGTGAGGTACTGGAACAAGTTGCCAGAGAAACTGTGGATGCCCCATTGCTGGAAGTGTTCAAGGTAAGATTTGATGGCACTCTGAGTAACCTGAGCAACTTCTAGTGAAAAGTGTCCCTGTCCATCGCAGGAGGGTTGGAGCGAGATGCCGTTTAAGGTCCCTTTCAACCCAAACCATTGTATGGTATGATCCCATTTGTTCCAATCTGTTGCCAAAAGATTAGGAGTTAGACAGATGTTTTATGTATCAGGGGTTACAGGCATGCGTTATTGTCTATGATCAATAGTTTCAACTTTCTTGGGGTTTGGAACTTTTTTTTGAGATAAATTATCTTTAATAACAATAAGACATTGTGGAGGAAATATCTGTTCAGAAAGAGAGGAGAGTAGAGCACAGTCAGCTTCACAGCAGTTCCATAAAGTAGTTTGTACAGTTAGACTGTCTTGGAACTGGGAAAAGGATGTTTCAGTTTCTCTTATGTTAACTCAAGCCTCTTATTACATTGTTTCTAAAGCAGCAATAGCAATGATATCTCTGTCTGCAAGTTATGACACTTCTAGGACATGGAATGTTCATTTTTTGTGTATTTCGGTGTGTGCATCTTTATCAAATTGTTTAAAAGACCAGAAAAAGTGTAGGGTCGTTTGTTTTTGTTTACCTGTGACTAAACTGGAAACAATCAGTGGCAGGACCAGCATTTGCAGCATTCTCATGAGTAGCTCTCCTGGAAACGAAAAGTACTTCACTTCCCGATAGCTCATCTTACATGATCGGAGAGAAAATCCAAGGATTACACCTGAAGAGAGGGAAAAGACATGATTACTTACTCTTTTAAAGCAGTAGTAACATCTAAATGTGAACATCTATAAAGTACCTACTCAACATATCTGATTGTAACATGCCATTGTTATTATGCCCAAGATTGCAGTCCTGATTCACTTTCTCTGGTAACAACTGCTACTACTGAACCAATGAAGTTATTGTGGTTTATTTAGTGTTCCCAGCAAAACACTCAAACCACATGCAACTCACTCACTCCCCTGACCCCTTCCTCCTCCTCCACTGTGGCAGGATGCAGAGAAGAATTGCAGGCACAAAAGGTAAAGATCGTGGGTTGGGATAAGAACAATTTACTGGAGACAGCAATGAAATAAGAAAACAAACAGTAACAGCAATAGTTTTAATAAAAAACTGCACAAGAGCTGAATGATTGCTCACCACCTGGAAACCCCTGACAACATCCCATAATGCTCTGTGACCTGGTAGGGACACTGCCCCTGTCCCCAGAGGGTGAGATGGTACAGAATAACCGCCCCAGTCCTGACCATGCCCTCTCCTGGCTACTGCAAAAATGAACCCTGTCCTGGCCAGATTGAAGACAGTTATTCAGGTTACTCGTGCTGCTATTTTTTAAAATCTGGATTACTGTCAAAAGTACATCTTGAGCTCCCTGCTACTTGCAGCCAAGTGTTCTGAGTTCTGGGATTTTGAGCGTCATCACACATGCAGTGCATATACAGACTAGCTACCAGTCTTCAGAAGTCTTGTCCGTGCCTGTTTACTCTGTGAGGCCTGATCCCGCAGATGTGCTCCAGATTGGAGGAGATAACTGGGACAAACTTATTTGAGAATCCCCTTGTGGTTTGGTCTTTTCACAGTCAAATAGCAGCAGGAGGGAAGTAGTTTTACACACGCCTGCCTTCAGAAACACTGGCACTGGCAAAGAAGCTGCTAATCGGGGTTGGAAGGTTTTACTAGAGGATTAAGTGGTGGGTCTCTATGCCTGAGGGACAGGAGTAAGGGAACGTCTGGATCCATTTATCTTGCTGGGAACAGATAACTGATGCTTGAGATACATTTCCAAATGGAAGCCAAAGATGGGCTGATGGTGTGGAAACATAAACTTCTCACCTACAACTTTGTAGATTTTGTCCTATACTTGGCACCATCTGGTTTATTTGAGTATTTAGTTAGGTATTTGCTAACTGACATACCAATGGCAATTTGCAATTGTTAAATGGTTTGGTGCTTATCTGATGCAGGTCTTCTGTATCCAGCCAAAAAACACATGGCTTTAATCTGAAACACAGTAACTATACAGATGGTGAAACTCAACTATCCATCCCATCATGACTCCATGTTCTTCCCCACTGTCTAGGACTGGTGTTTGGGTTAACTTTGACTGTACAGAAAGCTGGATCAGAGGCTTGATCCTGCTTCCAAAAGAATTTATTTTACTGAGATAATTTTTAGCCAGGTAGATTACCTGAGGCACCTTTTCTGTATGGCTACACAACTGTTTGTACCTTTACAGATACAAATGTGCTTTGGAGAAGAGTGGGATTGCCCTTTTCGGCAGATGGGCAGACTTGGGTTTCGTAAAGCATCCCATGACACTGCCTCCTGAGTGATGTTAGGCAGCAGAGCATTCCAGCTCCCTTCTAGATCCTGTCAGAACTTGAGTATGTCCTGAAAATGCTGTACCATTTTACACTTCTGGAAGCTGCTAGTTCCAATTCTTAATCACTTTGTGGTTTTGCTTTTTTTTAAGTCAGATTTTTTTGACTGGTACATGCATAGAGCAGATAATATCTTCATGCCAAATTTTGCTGGTTAAAATATGCTCTCATGCTTCCTACAATAGCTTTTTGACATCTGCTGATGTAAGAAAAGTGCTCTAACTCTCAATTTAGTGACCTTTGTCTGTCTGATCACAATTTAGGGACTTCAGCTGGTTAGTTAAGGTAGAGGAATCCAGAAATGTGGTGTTTAAAACAGAAAATCTCAGTTACAGCATGGGAGAAAAGTGATTAGTGCCATTGGCACCAAACATGGAGTTCATGCTATGGGGGAGAGCAGCAGGACTACAAGGAATTTGATTTAGTCTCATTCATGTTCCATAGACTCAGGTAGCCAAAGTGCATTTTGCACAAAGGATCCTTTTTTTGGGGGGATAAAATTACATCATGAAATGCACAGAGAAAAGGCCTCTGAATTATTTTGTTTAAAAGACCTGCCTAAGAGTTTCCCTTCTTTTCACTAAGGTTTTAAATTCCACTGCAGTGTTACTCATTATTTTCTTTTTATATGGGAAACACATTTCTCAGATATAAAGAATCCATCTGGACCTTTTGTTTCTGTACTTAATGAGCACTACATTTTGACAACTGGATAACAAGCAAATAGAGCTAGACCAGTTTCTTACTTAGGCTACAGTTCTGCAATTAGTTCCACATGAATGAATCTCTGCACTAGTACAAAGCCTCACTGAGGTTGGTAAGGGTTTCTGAGGCTGCTATAAGAACTAGTCCTTATGCTACTCTATAAGGCCTTGATTATCTGTTCCACTACTGCCCAAGCAGTACAAAATGACCTAAGGGAGAACCAGATGGCTGTTTGAATGAATATTATTGGTAGTGAGAGTGAGTTTCTGAACTTTCTGTGTAAACCTGTTGAGCCAAAAATTATTTGGTTTTTTTTGTTCTCAAGTGCTCTGTGCATAATTACAGGGTTGCCCAGCACTGCAGTTTACAGAAGGAATTTCTGCAATGTGAAAAAAAATGTGCCCTGCCAGTGTACTCTGCTCGAATGGATCAACACTCAACAGTTACTAATTCTTCAACCTTAATCTTAGCACTGCTATTAATTTATATGCAGCCATGCCTAAGACGGGGGAAGGCTTCTCTGACTCAGTTCCATGCTTGTAAAATAGATACAGTAGTAGTTGTTTCACAGATATTTCTGAAAACTAATTGTGTTCACCTAGTGATCTTAGCAGCTCAAGAACAAATTTAAGCAAATTATTTCCTCATTGTAGCATGTGATACTGAAAGCAAAACACATGATTTTACCAATCTCTCTTGATTTTAGATTAAATGAAAATGGAAGTGTTTCTGTTCTGATTTTAAATACCTAGATACTGGATATTACATCCTGTCTGATGAAGTTTTATTAGCAAAAACTGTGTTCTTTGAACAGAGAAGTCAAACTTGGCAAGGTTTCCTTGAAATAACTTCTTAGAACCAACATTCACAGGCCTAAAGTAGTGGGACAGCAGCGTACAATGATGATTTGAAAAGATAAACACAAAGCGTCAGAATAAAGTCATGAAGTAAGACCTGGTGGGAGGTACTAAACCTTTGGAAGGTGTGCAGTATTCCAACAACCATCCACTACTTTGTGTCCAGTAACAGTTTTAGTGCTCAGCACTGTCCATGATCAAGACTGGGAAGAATAAATATTGGAACTGATCTTTCTCAGTAAAAGTTTCAAGTTTCGGGTCAATTCTGGAAATTGTAATGTAACAAAGCCTTGTGTGAAACAAGCTTCCACAACTTGTTGTGCAGGTTTCTGTCTACCCTTTGTAACAGAAAAGAACAACTAATCAACGCTATCAGAGCCTGACTTCTCAAATGGTAAATGGTGTACCATTTCTGCACTGCAGGAAAGAGTAGGTTTCTCAACAGAATTTGTTAGGATTTTTTGGGACAAAAATCAATAGTGCTTGTTTAAGTTAACAAGCTGAATTCTATACATGTGTAGTTCTATAACAGAACTGCATTGCTAAAAAATTATACAGTCCATAATTACAAAGCAAATAAGATTAGAGTTATAAAAAGATTTTTGAGGTGCTCTTGTCAGTGATACAGTCAAGTTTATGGAAAATATTATTTGCAGTTAATCCTGATGACAATCAGAGCAATCCTTGAACTAAACAATTTTGTTGCATTTTTATGCCAATGTAGATGTTAAAAATAAAATCCAACCTGTATGAATACTGTGAAGAAAGGACTTAAAACTTGAAAGCAGCAGAGGGTGAAAGTGATTCTGGCAGGGATCGTAGAGGGATGAAAATGACAAAAATAGTATATGTAATTTGGAATTCCTTATTACAAAAATAGAAAGACTTTGGTGAATGGCCTAGGGTCTTGACTTCTAGATGCTGGGTACCAGAAAGGAATCAATGAAGTCCTCATGTCAGGCTTTAAAAAGTATGGATGTACCTGTAATGGCTAAGAAACACAACCTTCTATATAAAAATTCTTAAATGGGTTATCATCAAAGTGTGATGAAGTGAGGAATAAAATCAGGGTTTGGAGTAGCAAGACAAAAATACTTTTGTAACATGAGATTTTTAGGAACACACATGTTACGGAGATGGTTGTTTAAAAGAAAAAAAATCACGCAATTTCCTAAATTCAATTTGAAAATGAACTTCAAAATCCCCCATGGATAAAATTAAGTTCTTAATGGTGCTACAAAAATGCCTTGGTCTCACAATAGTTGAGAGCTGTTTCATGTAATTCTTTCTGTTGCATATATGAAATGAGTTGCACACCTACACATGAGTATGAAACACCACATGAATTAAAAAAAAAAAACAAAACAAAAAACAACACCATAGCTCTTAGAAGATGAGAGATGTAGCCTTGCCCACATCTAAATGCTCGTTCAAGAACTTTAGGGAAGCCCACTACTATCCTCCTCCTTGACCCACTCAGAAGATTCAGATATAAAAATTTAAGAAAGACTGAGGATTGCTTTATTCATTGCCTCAAGTAATTAATAATTTTAAGTCTAAGTAATTGAAATGAATTATTATGAGCTTCTAGTCTCCATCTTATTTCAGAATCACATAGGAATTAAGACCACATAATTTTTTGGAGCTGATGTTTTTTACAATGTCCATACTCTCTGCTATATTTTCATGCAGAAAGTAGAAGTTGCACTTGTTAACTGCTCAGATGTCACCCAAGCATATTTCAAGAGGAAATGTCTAGCTGACATCAGTGACTGTGATATTGACTGCTTTTCCTTTACCGTGGTTTGCCAGTTCAATCAGAACACACCCCTGACAGTTGTACACACTTCTGCTTTTTACTGTAAATCTCAAAACACTGTTGAATGAGGTCTGTATTAATATCCTCTCCTTTAACAGATGAGGTGCAGAACTGCTTTTTCTTTTCCAGCAGGAAATACAAACCTTCAAAAAGAACTGGAAAAGAATACCTTAAACTAGGTAGAACAGTGCACTAAAGTAACAGCTGTTTACAGTCTGGTTCCAGAAGACCTTGTAACCAGCAAGCAAGTAACATTTTGTTCTGTAACAGAAGTTGGCATAGAGCCATCAAAAGAATCAGGCTCCTACCAGTTTAATAGGACATTGTATATTTTTGTTAGCTCCACAGACATTTCATTCTTACGTTCCCGCAGAGCTCTGGAATGACTGCTTTTGTTCCTTGGGTCATTTGTTTCTGCTTAATTTACCATTTTGTTCTGACACCTTTTCTTCTAACAACCAATTCCAGATAAGTCCACAACTATATTTACTTGAGACAAAAGGGTAAATGACTTCTCTAGTGATAAGAAATATTTCAAGTTGCCGACAAAACCCCAATCTTTATTAATCTTTTTCTTTGCTTGCCACAAGAACTACGTAATTCACTTGCATAATTTTGATTTTTATAATTTTTGTTCCATAGTTTTATATTGAATTCTCACCCCCAGGTGTATTACCCACTCCTCCTTTGCTTTCTGTTTTTTATTATGTAGGTAGGGAGGTATATTTGCTTTGAAACCATTTTGTTGAACCTAAATACCACATTTTAACTGCATGAAGCAACTGCAGCAGAGAGCTTAAGGAACTGTGCTTCAAGTTGCTCTATTAGGTATCTGCATTGAAGTGGAATATGGGTTAATTTGGACATAAGCAGCTACCTCTCCTTTGCCTGAGAGACACTGCAAGGGGAGTCATGGGAAAAGTGCCATAGAAGAACTAGATATCCCATTCCTGACTGGATACATAAAAGATCTGGACCTGTAAAAAAAAAAAAAACATGAGCAAAGGAAAGGAAATTTATAGTGAAGTAAGAGTCACACTGATGTCAAAGAGCTGTTCACTGCATCAGAAGTCAGTGTGCCCCCACTCTTGTGAAATGCCATGGTGCTCACAGCCATGCTGCGGAGATACAGTCACAGTCCTACAGTCACAGTCCTACAGTCACAGTCCTACAGTCAACAGTCCACCAGCAACATTTGGCCCCTGAACCTGACCCTGAGGAGTTGTTTCGCCCTGTGAGAGACACTGCCTTCCAATAAAAACACACCAGACTTCTAACTTCACTATCCATTACACTTTGCAGAGACTCCAGAGGCGTTGTGTAATAAACATGTTTTACAGGTATTTAGATCTAGATTAACTTTGATACAGAAGCACTTCATGGTCCAAAACTAAGATACTCAAACTGTCTGCCTGCAATCCTCTGCTTAACTCTGGATGTGCCCGAATTCCTGAAGCACCTTCATACCTATGGCTAGTCACTTGCATGTTGTCTTGCCTTGCAGACACAGCAGTTCCTTTTTGCATTTTGTGGGCAGAAGACATACAATTGGAATGGGGAGTCCGATGCTGTAAGGAAGAACTGATGTAACTAAGACAATTAGGCAACCACTGTTTTATAAGGTACTGCCTAAACTGAACACGTCTAACACCAAATCTGAGGATATAACAGCATCTGAGTGCTTGAAATCTGTCCTTTGCTAATTCTTTGCTCCAGTGTTAGATTCACACTTTTCCCCTTCTAATTGTTTGGCTCAGTTGCCCTTCTTCCCCAATTAGGAGGTAATTTTCTTCCTTTGAGAACATGTCCAAAAGATTGTTCTCTTTGGCTCCAACTTCTATTTCTCTTTTTGCCTTCATTTTTTTACTTTTCCTCCCCTTTTTTTCCTTGAACTGTTTCTGTACTTATTTCTAATTTCTCAACTTTGGTTCCTCTCTCTGTCTCACTTTATTTTTTTTAAAGACAATAAATTGCAGGGTGTTTGCAGGGGATTTGGAATGAAGAAGCTTTTCACTGCTTGCACTGAAGCAGACTGTTCTTAATGGAATAGGGATATTATTCCCAATTTCATCCTCAGACAAGAGACTTCACTGAAAGACAAACTACGCCTGGATTATGTACTCTGTTAGTCTCTCAGCTATAGAAACAATAGTTTTGATGCAAAAAAATAGCAAATAATTTCATGAAAATATAGGAATCATGTCTTACTATACATACTAAAAAGATCAGGCATTCACGATACAGGACAGATTATCTTTTATGAAGTATTATTTAGAATTATGGTGCTTTACAAAGTTATAGTAATAACTCTTTCTTTCCTGCCTGGCTTTACTTTGCTGCTTCACATTCCTGACTAGTGTTAATGTATTTACTCCCATAAAGTAGATCCAACAGATAAGAAAGCTGCTCTCTGACAGTGTACACAGTTCCTTTCCTCCCTTTACATTTCTCTTGTTTCTGTTTTAACTCAGCTGGAAACTGACATATTCCTTAGCAGCACTGATTACTGTTTTTCCCTACTATGGTTACAGTTCTCTATCCATACTATTTTGCCTTTTTTACAGTATAGTATCACTAAGGAATTGCAGTCAATGAGCCTGAGATCCCTCAGGGCCAAGAACTTTGTGCAAACATGCAGAGAAAACAGAGCTCTACTTTGAGGAACTTCTACTGTAGAGTAACAGAGTCTGAATGCAGACATTGAGATTTGGCTTTGTGTTTTTCATTCCAGCTTAGACACACACTACAAACAGTTCATTGTAGGCCAGGTTGTCTTGATATGCGGTTTCACACCATCATTAGCAGGACGTTCAAATTATGCATGCTTATCTCTATGGAGCTAGCTCTACTTTTAATTCCTACAAAACCACCTGTTAAATTTAACTTAGTGCTGATATTCTAAATTTGTAACTGACATGTTTGCCACTGAGGATTAAGTATTTTGTTGAATCAAGATATGTGTATGCCAGAACTCTTTGGATCACAGATCATAACACGTGGCAGACTTTGTTAAAAGATTTTAAACAATCTTTTTCATCCACTGTTTTGCTGAGACATGCAAGCAACCTGAATAGACTGAGAAGAAGCAATTCCTGTTGTAGAAAACAAGACTTTTGCCATATCAGGTGTAAGTATTACCGTAATCCTTTATTTATATTTGATTTGTCATTCAGTGAATTCTTTCCATAAGGAAATCAGGTCCATGGCTGAAATTCCTGGAATCATGTTAGCATCTTCTGAAAAGGATAGCTAGGATGCTTTCAGCCTAGTTGTTTGATTTTGTTACATGAGCCACTTCATCTCTAAAAGTCTCAGTATGACAGTGCAATTATTCATGACTAGAACCCTCCATCTATTTAGTTTATCAGCTAACAGCCTCTTCCAACACATGAATTTCCAAAAGTGTTTTATTTCAGTCAATTAAAAAGAGGCATCATACCTAACTTCTTGTGAGCTAACTCACAATGATAAATTTAGATGAAGCCTCCATATAGGTTGTGACACCTCTTTTCTTGCTGTTAGGTGTTACTGAGAGTGGTAAAATTTCCCTATCTTAAAGGTCACAAAAATGGCAAAGGGAAACTTGCACCTGGAACAATACTTAATTACACAGTAAGTACCTGAGTCCAAGCTGTGACCTTTAAAGTCCCTCCAGATAAAATAAGCTTAGTTCTGAAAATCTATAAAGTTAATAGGCACTCTCCATTCGGTTTGGAAGACTCCTCACTTCCCACCATTCTGCTTGTGCTTTTCTCAGAACTGCCATGACCTAAACATATATTTGTCTAATTCCAGTCTAAGTCCTAAGGGACCAGAGACTGAACACAACAGGCACACACGGAACGCATATAATCACTTGGACTTGGGATGCCCTGTGTTCCTGTTCTTGCTAAAAACCCTCATTCACAGCCTGGGGCTCCCTGTCATAGCTGAGTGTTTTAGCCACTAGGTTAAAACATGACGCTGCCTTTTGCTCTCTCGCTGCCTTTTGCTCTCTCGGCACATGTATTTCTCTTTAGACCCCTTGCGTTTCCTCCTACCTGGTAACAAACATGGAAAGGAATGGTGGAATTGCATACTCCTGCAACTTGTCTTTTGGAAGGCAAAGAATAACCCAGCTACTCAGGTGCTG
>JAOXXN010000364.1:11288972-11300467 GCA_026770055.1 Myrmophylax atrothorax | reverse complement strand
AGGTTTGAGATTTAACTGTGTATAGTCAAATCCTGATCTTTGGCATCTGACTCAAGAAAGAAAGTAAGCATCCAAAAGAACTTACTAATTGACTTTAAAAAAAATCAAGGAAAGATGTTGGCATCTTGTGTTGCAAACACAGAAACACATGCTGTGTTTTCTTTCACCTGGCAGACTATCTCTTTTTTGTTTGTTTGGGGTTTTTTTGAGCAGTTTTTAAACATTTTCACCATTTTGTCTGTGAATGGGAACTGACCTTTTAACTAACCTTTGGCCTTCAGTGATCTGCTCATTTGATCTTTCTTTTTGGAGTATGGCATGCTGTCTGCAAAACCTCCCAGAAAGGTTCTGCCCTCTGTTCATATGAATGGTAATGATCCACTTGCCGCAGTGGTGCAGGGGTCAGGCCCCAAATGAGGTGATCCAAAAGTATCTCACCACTTAATACTCTCATTAATAATGGAGTCTGTGAGAAATGAGGATGATCCTGTGAGAGGATTAGCTATTCAGTGAGCAAAATGAAAATAGACAATAATCAGTCATACAACTCATCCTAACTTCAGTAGTGATACTTTTATTAGCTCTCCATGAACAGCAGATATTATTATGCAGTGCTTAGATAACAGAATATTAAGAGCTTTGATGGCAATAAATTCAAAATTTTCTTTTTTTTCTCTCTCCTTCATTTCCTGATATTAATTTCTTTTATTGATTTTAACTGTGATGGCAATAAGGGAAATTATAGCACATCAAGACTATTATCCTTTGTATTATAATCCCCCATGTATTTTAGATATACCTGGATAACAAAAAAAATTAATCAAATGAGTTCATAATACGATGTCAACCTGCAAAACACATACACAATAAATAGATTTGTTGTGCAGCATTTGATACTAGGACTAAGACAAATTTTAAATGCTGCTTCAATCTGTAGTATTTTCAGTATTGTTGATTTCTAGGAAGAACAACCTAAAAGTTACTAGACACTTTGTAGACTTAAGATTGCATCAGCCAACGTTAAGAATATATAAAACATTGATAGTTTTGTATGTAACACAGAGCAGCACCAATTTTATATAGATAAAATAATTTCTACATGTTTCAGGGTGGGTATTTTTTTTTTTGGTTTGGGATTTTGGTTTTGCTTTATGTTTGATTGGTTTTTATGTGTTTGGGGTTTTTTCATAAAAATCAACAAGGAGTGACCTAAGGCCTGGCTGAGCCTGTCTGTGTTGCCATCCTAGCTCAGCACCCTAATTTATGGTTTGGAATCCAGTTTCAGCCCTTCTGTGACAGTGCACCAGGTGGCTTGCAAAGCAGGGAAATGCAGGTATGGAGGCTGGCATTAACCCGAACCTCGTCCTCCTGGGCAGTGTGGGTTCAACCAGCCGAAATCATGTGTTGTGGCAAACCCAAGCCCAGTTTGGTTGTGGCTGACAAAGTCTGTCAGTAAACGTACTTTGCATGTCGGTACAGTATCTGAGTGCCTTTGTAAAATAAGTAAAGATATTAGAGTGGAAGCTGCTGTTCAAACATAAAATATTGTTACTTTCAGCTGACAAGAGCTATCAAACAAAAACCCGGGCAAGTCAGTTGTAGCAAATGTAAAAAGTGGAAATGAAGCAACAAACTGTAAAACCATTTCATTTCCCAGGCAGCAATAAATACTGTATGAGAGTGCGTGGATCCCAGATGAAATAAGCTTTTTAATATTCAAAGTAACCAATGCTTCATATTAATAAACTAGCACTATAAATTAATACTGGCTGAAGATTTGAAGTTTTGGAGTTTTAGGTAGGAGCTCAGTGAAGAATTGTTGATACCACAATGGTAAAATTGGAATAAAATTCTCGTGAAAGAATATGTTTATTCATGGTAAATGGCATGTCAGTATGTCCCCAGACTTCAATGAAGTTGGAGTAAATAAGAAAATATATGATTCCTTTGCAAGTTCCAATCCAACTTAGAGCTGTTTATTATCATTATACACAAATCTCGAAGAGGTCAAATTTGATCCATAAAAATTAGCAAATATTTGGCAGAGCTAAGATGCAGCCTTAAGATCCTGAATATTTCCACAGGACCATGGCATGTCTTTTGTCCTGAGATACTTAATTGACTATTGCTCTTTTGAGCATGCTAAAATGAGTATGAGAAATTGAGGTTTGTCTTCTGTTTCTTGTCACATGTGTTTATCAGAAGGGGATTTGATGAATATCTACATTTTGGCCAGCTGAATGTGAAAAATGTACCTTATTTTTGATTAAGTTTTGACGTAGAGAAAGTTATTATGTTGCTTTATTGAAAACAGTGGGAGGAGATAGTGTGCTGTAATTTATAGACTTGCATATGCACTACACACATCAAAAAAGACATAGGTTATGCTGTGTTAGCAAATATGAAGAGCTGCCGGAAGAGATCTGCAGATCCATAGTTGGTTCTGGGTGCACAACATTGTCATAACATGCACTGCAACAGTTTTACATGGGGTTACTTCTGTTAGAATTAGGGTTTTGCTGAAGCTAAAAGAGTTGTGAGAGAGTAGTTAAAAAGTAGTTTCTAACATGTTTTTCTGCCTTTGGAGGGGGTGGGTGGTCTTGGGCAGGCAGACGAACCGGGTCAGACTGTGAACCCCAATTCCCAGCCAGCAGGAAGAGGGGGCAGGGACCTTTCTGCCGGGAAAGGGTATAAAAAGTTCTGGTTTTTGTTCTGGGTCTGTCTCTCGGGGCAGAGAGAGACACACCCGGTTCGGCCAAATCTGTTAAACAAAAGTTTACTTTTGCTTTGGCGACTTTGTCCCCTCTAAATTTTATTGGTAAATGTGAGCATTTCTCACACTTCTAACCTTGTTTTGTGGCCCTAACACCTCTTAGTGCATGGACTGTATGATCTAGTTTTATTTCTCCTCAGTGAGTCCAGCTGACACCTGCTAGGACCACACCATGAATTTAATCAAAGCACTGTTGCTCTTGGTCACTCTTAGGAGGAAGCTTCCCCTACTGGTTACACTGAACTTCAGTTTATCTTTCATATGTTGCAAATAATTGGTCAAGCTCAGTTACAAACAAACAAACAAAGTCATAAAATGTTCTGTAAATGGAAAAGATTAAATGTTTTTAGAAGTTGCTACCATTCCCTTCAAAGAACAGCTCAAAAGCAAAGTGATTTGCTTGAATGACCAGCATTACTGGCCAATGTAACCAGCAGCACTCAGCTTTTCAGTTATCTGTGTTTCTATTTAGTGTCCCGTTGCAGTCTTCACATTGCTCACTCAAGACAGCCAACAAATCCTCTTGGTCATTTTTATTCCTGCATTTTGAGGCCTTGAGCTGTGAGAATAAATGTGATTTTATGCTTTTGAACTCTGTCAGTTGGCAGTCGGAAGTTACACACAAAAACGCGACATTCCTTTTCTGCTCTGCGAAAATTCCCAGCAGAGAAACACGAACCTCTAGTATCTCCACTCAGCATCATAGGCTGTCTGGGCCTTAACACACACTGTATGTCTGACTGCAGCTGAATAGACAACCTTGTTTCCTTTCAGCACAGGGAGTCAGATCACCACTTACTCTTGGGAGAAGGGGGAAGGGAAATGAAGTTACACTAGCAGAGGATGTGGCTCGTGAACTTTTCCCCTAACTGTCTTATCAGGGATGTGAATGTCTATGTACAATGAGGCGATTCTCACCAAAGAATAGGCAAAGGTTGTCTAGGAAGGATGGGGGATAGGATGGGACTGTGGCATTGTAAGAAATCTAATGGGATCTTGTTGGTAGCTGATAGCATTTCAGATGCAAACGGCTCTCGTATGGCCTCACTGGCTTTCCCACAGCCAGTGGCAGCCACTGAAATGGGCGCCGAGGGCGGGACAGGTTCGTTTGAAAAGTTAATACAGCATTGTGGCCAGTTACAAAGGAGCGTGGCATTGGAGCCAGAAATTTGCTACCCCCTGTCGCTCAGGTCCCTCTTGGTTTCCTCTTCCTGAAGTTTTGTTGTTTTGTTGGTTTTTGTTGTTGTTTTTTTTTTAAAAAAAAACAACAACCCAAACCCTTTTCTCTCATCAGCTGCTAAACTTCAGTAGCCTGTGAATTGACAGAGCTGCTGGGAGTGCCCCGGGGAAGCTCGGGCTGAGAGCACACCCTGTCACGGGTACTTTAAATCGTAACCTCCAATCGCTGCCTGTCACGGTGGCAGCAGAGCAATGATCCCACATAGGTCGTGCTATGGGATAATAGCACCATTTGCGGGTGTTCCACTGGCTGAACGGTTTTCTGTCTTAATTCCCTGACTGGTTGTTGAAGAAGCCCATTCCTTGGATCTTTTGTTGTTGTTTATACTGGCTATTCTTTAAACAGCGTGCAGGTTTGTGCAGGCTTAACACAGCACATGTGCTAGTCTGTACAGATATGGTCTCAGATTATTTTTTCCTTTTTCATTGCTTTTTTTTTCTTTGACACAACCTCCTTACACAAAGCAAAGGCAGGTGGGTGAGAAACAAGACTAAAGGGAAACGCACACTTCTGAATTAGAACATATTATGTGCTTAAAGCATATTTCATAAAACATTTGCTTTCACTTGACATCTTTGTCCATATTAATTTTTTATAGTGAAACAATGGTTTATCAGCTGTTTAATACATCCTAGTTTGTTGTTAGCATAGCAAGTAAAATAAATACAAAGGAAACCACTCATTTGTATGAAGTTCATTTAAGGAAACTAATTTATTTGGAGCAGTAAGCTAACGTGACTCTTTAAATAGACATTTACTACTATGGAATCATAATTACTGCAATCAAGACACACAAAAATCTTTTGTAAAAATAATTATAATTTAAAAGCACGCAGCTCAAAGTTGCTGCTATAATAATGACTATAATAGCAACTGTTTAGCATTTGGACATTTTTTTGGCAGGAGGGCTTTGCATTGTTTATTGTGAGAAAGAAACAGGCTCTGAGAAAACATGCAAATTTTTAGCAAAGGAAAAAGCAGCTTCAGGTTTGCAAAACAGAGTGGTAGAAAGTCTTGTCATTTCTATCTTCTTAGTCCACATAGGTTAGATGACTTAAGGTAATTAGGTGCTTTTGGAGGCACTCTGTTTAATATACCATGGAAGATCTCAAAATGTCTGCTTCGTAGTATTTGAGGCATCCAGACACTCAGGCTGTGTGGTGGTCAGCATTTATTTTCTTGCTGTGTTTCTCATTTGAAATTCCATTCTCTGTTGGGATACAGAGTTCACAGCACTCATTGGTGATTGGTAATTTGCTTAAAATAGCCACTGTCCCTTTAGTATTTATTACTTATTGTTCTTCTTGAAAAGTGTTCAAATGCCTGTCTTCATATCTATAGAAAAGTTAACCATTAGATAGAGTGAACAAGTACGTTTCAAAGAAAGATGACAAATCACTGGTGTGATATATTGCTCCAATTTGTTCTGTTCAGGACTTGCTTCTTTGCTCAGTTTCTGAGAGGATATGACTATTATTGTTGTACAAAGCAAATTCAGATAACTGTAATTAAAATTTAAGAAAAATTAAGAAAAAAATATGTTGAGTCCATGTTTTAAAACTGTCTTTTTGTAGCGAGACAAAGGATTGCTACACTGTACATTGTTTTTATTTAAAGTTCTGTGCCATACAATGAAAGCTCTTCTGACATAATTATAAATGCATCTATAGAAAGAAAACAAACAGTAGCCTTTTCATTCAGATGCAAAATCGTTAAGAGAGAGATTTGTAAATCTAGTATTTCAGTATTTTATCCATATCTTATCCTCCATTTACAAATTCATTATACAATACATAGACAAATTCATTATACAAGTTTGCTTTTTGATAGAGTCACTTACTACATCCATTCTGCTCCCATCTAAACCTCTACCTCAAGAGAAATTAGTTTGATGTCCTTGTCCCCACTTGTACTCTTCTCCTTGGTAGATCAACTACTCCCCATGCTTTTGAAGGTGGTTCACTGCTCTCCTCCTTTTACTTCCATTACCTTTTCTCCATTTTAACTCCTTAGCCCACCACTGCTTTCCTTTGAGTCAGAGAAAGATTATTCAGGACAGTCTTTGTTTTCATTTGAATTGGTGAATCCAGGTTTTGAGGATTTTTTTCAGATCTTGACCCTATTTGATTCTTAGACACCTATTTCAAACTATCCCTTATTTTATGAAATTTCTCTATATAGTCTGTAGTACTCCTCTTCTCTTTGTTGTCATGTTATCTTCTCCCTTTTCTTGTCCTGCTATCCTGTTCTTTTTCTTTAAATCACTTTATCTTTTCATCTTTAGCTTTTACTTGTGTTTTTCTTACACCAGCTCAGAGTGGTTTGGGAAATGGGATTGAAGGTCTTGCTCATACCAACATGTGCCATGGAAGAGTTTGTTTTACAGTTGTGTACCCAAGAATGTCTCTATAGATAGTGGATGTGCACTTATGTACTGAGGCTGAAAACTGGTTAGAAAGCCCTCCCTCCTCCAACCAAGCAATGATAGAGAGTGTGAATGATGGAACAGATTTCTGTTTCAAACAGCAAGGATGTCAACTCTTCCCCTCCAAACAAGGATGTCTCTTCTGCCTACCGACTGCATGCAGAAAGGAATTTTTTTTAATTAATTTGTTAAACCAAAGGGAATGTTGGAGTGAACAGCCAGATACCTTTCAAAACAAAAACACTGAAGCCGAAATAAGGGGAAATAAGAGACAATAAGTTTGAAGTGCTGCTTTATACAAGTCTTTCACATGGCTCCAAAAATGTCTGTGTTTCTTCCAGTTATGTCTACCACCTAGTGTTAACTTCAGAATTGTGATGTATTGGTTGTTTTACTCAGCCACGCTGTGAATGGCTCCCATTCACCACAAGTCCGAGCTCACTCCATATGCAGGCAAAACTCCCAATGAAGACAATGGGAGTCCAGGTCCCCTGACTCACATTTTGCTCAGGCAAAACCCCCGTTGTCCAGTGACTGCTTTGCTCAATGCGCAGTGATTCAGAAGTGCTGAATAGGAACTCAGTCAGCTGTGCTTTGGTATTAATTTCCTGATGATTCATTAGTTCTGTAAAATCATTATAAATTTCTCTGTAGAACTATCCAGGGATTTTGGTTTAGCCCAAACGTTATAAACACATCACCTATGAGAATGTGCTATCTTGAGAAAAGTATCCCTAAAACAGTATTTTCTCTGAGATCTGAATACTTCTCAAAAAGTATTTGTTATTCTTGACTTCCTCTTAGCTCAGAACTATGAAAGTATTTAATTCTTTGACCTAGTTCCTAATTAGTTATTAAAGGGAGAATTCTAGTGATTCAATAACAAAATAAGGGAATAAAATGAGAAGTGAAAGAAATGAGATGATCACATTCAGTTGCTTTTGTCATGTTGTAGTCAAACACCTTAAAACAAGTTATGTGAATTTTGTAAAATCACAAGCTATTAAAATCTACAGTGGTTCAGTAAGAAATGAAACTCAGAACTCCTCTTTGCACACAAAATGTAGAGCAGTTGAAATCTCATTTGACCTGTAGGAATAATAATTTACTCTGGTGGACTGATGTGAATACCATGAAAATCAAATGTTTCCCCTCAGATTAAAATTTTTAATTTTCTATTTCCCCTATTTTATTGGTGATGTGTGAAAAAGTTAATTTCTTTTTTCCTGATACCTAAAGGTTTTCATAATGTAGCACAAAATAAGTGTGAAATGGTACTAATTTCACTTCCCACTGATTCCACTGTTGTGAATTGTAGCATGGTGTACTACAGGATCATGCTTTAAATAGATATGAAACATAACCTTGAATATATTTAATTTGTATTAGCAAAAAACTCCAGGGACTATCTCTAACAACAAGTCCCACCTTCTGCAGTTAACTCACTGCTTCATAGGATGTGGGAGCAGTGATCCAGAAAGTGCAGCTCTCTGCCTGCCACAAAATTTCCTTGGTTTACATTGAAAATGTAGATATTTAGTACAGGCCTCTCAAAGCCTCAAAAATACAGCATATTGAATGAGTCAAATCACAAAATCTATGTTTCAAAAGAACATATTAATGGGCAATTTATTAAATGGTATCTTTAGATATTCCTGAAAAGGCATTTTGCCCGGTAATCTGGTATGGTGGTCATCTAGGGGCCAGATTTCCATTACCAGTGGTTTTGCTTTCTTCTGGATTCTTGTATCATTTTAGACATAGTAGTCATATAAAATATTTCAACACTCTTCATCCTGCCTCATGAGCTCTCTGCTGATGATTCTTTTCATACTTTTAACATACTTGTAACTTTTTTACATACTTTTAACAGCTTTTTAAGGGGGGGAGGAGTGGGAGGGTGGAGGGTGGGTTGGTTGGGTGGGTTTTTTTTTGTACAGAGGTAATGTTTTCCTACCAGACTCTTATGTTGTCTATTGTGGTTGATTCAGGGTAAATATGACAGGCCTTTTTCCCATCCCAAAGACTGGTTTCCTCAAGTTCCTTCAAGTAGACCTTACACAATAATCCCCTAAATTTCCATCCAAGTTTGAAAAGTAAACTCAGAATTCTTTTTCTTCTGAGTCAGACTGTTTTCTGAACTATTGTCCTCTGAAGTCACATTGCTAAACGTAAAGGGACTTAACACATTTCTTTTCATAAGTTATCTGTGTACTGTAGCCTACATAGTATTCTCTTGTCATTGTGATTATATAGATTACAGTAAAAAAGCTTCCTGACTAGGTGCACAAGAGATCTTTTAAATTCCTCTTGAAATTTTAACCTTTAAAAAAATGATTTCTAAACCACCTTCTAGAGGAAGGCTTCAGCTCTGGATTTCCGAGCACCGTTAAAACTCTTTACAGTTCTGTTCATTTTCTGAGTGCTGCAGGTGAGAGTCCTGAACAAGGAACATATTTAGTTCCTGCAGTGCAGCATTAGGTCATGATAATACAGATAAGAGTCCTGAACAAGGAACATATTTAGTTCCTGAAGTAGGGCATCAGGTCATGATAATACCTGCTCCCAGTCTCACCATTTCAGAATTGTTCCCTTCATTTTGGTACTTTTAACATAGTACAATATAATAGGATATACACACACATCACAGATGAGGTCTCTGAGAATAAATAGTAATCCTCAGGTAGCAATATAATTTCTGCTACAACTTGTCTCTCTCTTTTTTTATTTGTTTGGGGGTTTTAATACAAAAAATAAACATAAACTTTCAGTTATTTTGAGTTATTTAATTATGACTTCCAGCAGATGCCAAACTGACTCAGAGAGTTAGAATGTTCTAAAGTAACACTTAATAATCATAAAAATAGGAGAAACTGTCCATTATTCTAGTATAGCTGAAGCAACATCTTTCTACAGTGTGACGTGAAGATCCCTTGTAGACAAAAGCTTATTTTTTCAGTTGGCATTAATGTAAGTCAGCATCTTTGACTCTCTCGAAAGTTACATGTTTTAAAAAGGTGTCACTGTGGAGGACCTTGTGAAAATTCTGCTTAGGAGCTGATTTTTATCTTGTTCAGAATATATTCTGTGATCTGAGATAATATGTTAAGGTATCCATCAAGTGCTTTGGGTATTTAAGAAAAAAAAAGACTTCTACTCTCACAGATATTCTGTATGTGGTCATTTGATCACATTACTTAGCAGAAACAGTCCACAGAAGAGAGGACTTTGCCTTTTATGAGCCTGCAGAAACTGCAATTTTGTATTAAGAGTTACATCTGCTTTTTGAATGAATCCTTGACCAACAAGTGAGATTACTGGAATATAACCTGAGCTGCAAAGTCACCTATAAATTTTTTAGGAACTTTTCTATTTCAGAACTCCTTATTGCTTTGTAAATTCAACCAAATCGCAAAAGTAACCAATAAGCATCAGAGGCAGATAACAATAAAAGACAGGGAGGTGCACCTGGTAGGAGAAAGGTGGTCAGAGTTGAAGGAAGATGACCCTTTGGAAGAGCTGTGGTCTTTGGTGGTCTGAGGTGTAGGATATATGAATATCTCCAGAGAAGCAAAAGAGGGATTTGCATGTTTACATGCACCTCTTTATGCTTATTAGCTCTCGAGTGAAATATCAGTGAAATCTTGATGCTGTCACAGAGTGAGAAGAAACCTCAACTTGAATATTCAAGTAAGAAATATGTTAATCTTAAAATTGTTCTCCTCCTGTTAAGATCTTTGAAATCTTTCGCTTTCTGGACAGGAATGTTAGTTCTACCACAGAGCAGAGAAAGCAGACGCAGTTTTACTTGGAATTAATGAGAGCAGCCAGACCTGAGGGGTTTACATCCTGCTATACTAATAATATACTTCTGTTCCTGAATTTGTTCACAGATAGTCTCACCTTGCAGACAGGAACACATTAACTTCTCCCTGTAGGTACTCCTGCATTTTGACATTGTAAATTCTAATAAGACTGAAACAATTATGTTATTAGAAAATCTTAATATTGAGATACTTTTACCGTAGATATACTCAGAAAATTTTGGGAGAGATTGTTCCAAATAGCTACAGCACCACTTCTAAACCAGACATTCTCCTGAGAAAAGAGTCCAAACCTTTCACTTTCAGTGTGTTAATCCATCACTGACTATATTACACACATGTGAAACTTGAGGGAGAAATCTCTCAGATGCATTTTTGCAACCTCATTAATGTCATTCTGCCTTTCCTCCTTATGCTTGCCTTTCCCTTTTGTTCACAAATGTGGTAGTGAGTGAAATCTTCTTGGTATGAATGTACAATGACTTTGCACAGTTAAAGTGGTTTTGTTTTCCTATTCTTCATTGTTTTCTTGATAAATCTGCACTTTGATCTTGAAGCTGACTTACCCAGGCACAACTCTCATTTCAGTGGTGCCTGTGGATTCTTTGTGAATGAAGAGTGATAAGTTGAGTCTCCAAGCACATGAAAATATGAGAGTTGTGATTCAGGTAATGTATAGAAATTTGCTGGTTTGGTCTCAGAAAAATATGAAGCCTCTGGGCAACCTAAGAGAAAAAAGACTACATTTCACACAGTTTGCAGTAAGAGCTATGAATTCCTTACAAGGCTATTGTGTAGAAATTTCAACTGGATTGAAACAGTTATCTCAGTATTTCTCATAATTATGATATTGTCTGTAAAAATTAAAAAATGGAGCAAACAGAACAACTTCAGAAAAATATTTATTTTCCTCAGATCTGTTTCAAATTAAAGTTTTAGTTAAACTGTAACAGTGAAAACAGGCAATTCGGATTATTAGAATTTCACAGACATTTTAAGTAAATTTCTATTCCTACAGAATGGGGCGGTCCCGTGGTGTAATGGAGAGCACTCCGGACTCCGAATCCCAAGGACCCGAGTTCGAGTCTCAGTGGAACCGTCCCGGGCAGTTCAATGCCTCCCTCTGCCATCCCATCCCGTCAGATCTCAGATCTCGGATGCTCAGCAGGGTCAGCCCCGGTCAGTACCGGGTGCTGTGACAGTCCCGAGGACTTCACTGTCACTGTCCAAGCT
>JAOXXN010000364.1:11249460-11260649 GCA_026770055.1 Myrmophylax atrothorax | reverse complement strand
GGCAGTTTGTGGAACTGAGCTCCCAGGGGGAATTGACGAATGCCTGAAACGGCAGATAATGGTAGAAGCATGGGCTTAGCATTATTCTCTCCCACTAAGTACTGTTTAGCAGTTTAGACATTAGCCTGAGACCCTGATGTTCTGGGATCATATCTTGGCTAAGCTACAGACATGCTGTATGAGACTATAGTTAACTTACATAGACTCAGTGGCCTTAGTTTTCATCTAATTTCTCATCTAATTTATCTAATTTACTTTCTCTTTTACATAACAATTTCAGACCATGAACTCAAGACAAGAACCTCTATGCACTGCCATAAGATTGAGAGGCACCTGGTGTTAATTATGGCCACAGAGAAAGATTTGAATGGTCTTGAGACTGGAGTAATAGAAATGTGATAGTATGAAGTGTAGGGCAATGTATTTCTAGATAATTGAAAACATTCCGAGTAGCTTAACAGTTGGTAAAGCTGTTTCCAACAGAGGAAAAAGGATTAAATGTGCTGCTCTGACAGATGTTGGACAGGGTTGGACTTGATCTTGGAGGTCTCGTCCAACCCAGTTCATTCTATGATTCTATGTGGTGAATCCAGAATTACAGACATGGTTGCAACAGAACTGTACAGAATGTGGATAGGCCTTCTCTGTTTAATATCAGCATATTTGGGTATATGCACTTCAAAATGTATTGGGTTTTAAGCCATACCTCTTTGCACGCTTGCAGCTTCTCCTTCCTATTTATCATTCATTTGTGTGTATAGGACTGTGGTTACATGTGTTTCTGTGTGTTTATATAGAAGGTACATAAAAACGTATATGTGTGAGATACAGAATCACTTCCACAGTAGATTAGATTTCATTTTCCCCAAGTAGATCTTGTTTTGCGATTTCATGTTCCTACTTCTGTTTTGTCAGTGTTCCTGTCCTTTGTTTGCTTCTCACCTTTGATGTTTGGATATCTAGCAAAACACAATATCCCAGTTGGTTCCCTTCCTCTTAAGGTTACTTAATTTTGTTGAGAGGCATTTGGGTCCTCTCTTTATGTGAGACTGAGTGGAGCATTTAAGCTTCATAATATTAGTTTTATAGCACAGGGTTTGCTTTCTACTCTCGTTTTGGACACAAATAGCCTTTGCCATGGTTCAGTAAAAACACTAATAAAGATACGCATTTGAGAGCAGTGGAATTATTACATTGTACAGGAAAATACAGAAATAATGAGATGCTGATCAGTTATTGTCTCTTTTTTAACATATATACGCATTCAAGTATGCAATTATGCAACCAATGCACAAATCAAATAGGCAGAAATCCTACTGTCAAGATAAAGGAGTTATTTTGGTTATACTAGTTCAGTTTCACGTTAATCTTAAAGAGAAAGAAAGTATAGTGCACTGATATATGGCACCAAATTAGCCAACCCTGCTTAGTAATTAGCTCCAAACTCTTCTATTTAGTCTTCATCCTTTATATCCCTGTTTTTCACTCCACAATGTTGTTAAAGAGGAGTACGTTCATTACTATAGCAACCATAGAAATGGGATACTGTACATATGACACATCTTTTAAAGTACACAGCACCATGGGAACTGAGCTCTGGACTCTTTGGGGGCAGCAAATGTTTGCAATAAAAGCAATTCAAATACATCATTTAAACAAACCGTAGAAGTCTCCCACTACAGATGCAGGACAAAGACTGGGAATCTGTGCTGCTGTAGGACTCTTCAGATATTTCCTTTTATTGCTTGCAGACTGGAAATTTTAGGCATGCTAGTGAAGAAATGGAAGACCATGATTCTTTTGTGCAGGAAAATTATTTTCTAAACCCACTAGTAATCCAATAGGCTTTGTGACGATATTCCTTTTACAATACTTACCTTTCTAAAGCTTCCCATAGCCTTGTTTCCAATGCTACGCCCTTCAGTTTACCCTTTTTAAACCTCTCTGATTTGGACATTTTGTAGTATGTAGCAAACATTTTAGAAGTCTCTGCAGATAAAGGTCACTATGTAAGCCATGTATTTGGGAACTAACCAGATCTTTTTTCTTGCAATTAATTTGTACTTCTTCCTTCTTTAATTATAGCTCTTTTCTTGTCTTGTGCTCAGTTTGTGGACGTCTAGAAGATAAGGGGGCTAATGTGCATATCTCAAACACCAATAGCCAGATAGTTGCATGATGGAGCCAACCAAGGACTGTCGGTAACAGTAGTCAAAGATTGCTGTTAAGAACATGCTGTGAGAAAGAACAGGATGTGACTGGAGAGGGGGCCATACAGAGGTAGGGCAGTGCTTCTCTGGGACAAACATCCTGGTTCCGTGTCCTGGAGATAAGCACAACAGAGCACAAGCAAGTGTGCACAACTGCAGGAATGAGGTTGAGAAGTGAGCATGGACTGCAGGGGATCAAGACCACCTAAAACCTCTGAAGCCTCTAATCCATTTCCAGAAATGTCTGAAAGAACAGACTGCTTATGATAACTGATTCACATGGAAAGTGAGAAACTTATCTCCATGGTGGGGAAAACTTGTCTATAGAAAGATACCCCCATGAACCCCAGGTGAACGTGCACACCAGGGCCCTGGACACCCCAGGAGCTGGATCCAGGACTAGTGATCTCTTTTATTTTTTTTAGTTTTTTTCATTCATCTCTCTCTCACCATCTAATTGATCTCTCTCTTTCTCTCTTTCCTTTCACCCTACCCCTTTATCCAAAACTCACCTCCATGTTCTCGTACTGGCAGATCAAGGACTCACCTGTACCAATGCCCATGTGAAGTGTGTAATTTACTAATAAAACTGTGTAAGAACTTGCAAACCTTGGTGGTTTGTTGTTCCTTTCAACCATGAATATCTAGGAGCTCCCTTTGTTTGAAGGGTGGGATGCCACACAGCTGTGCAGCAAAGGTATGTTGCTAAAATGACACCAGAAGGAACAGATACAGATAAAACAACAGTTCTCTGTGCAGTGCAGACTTTTTAACTTGTAAGTTGTGAGGACAAACAAAAACTCACGTTCCCATAGGTTTGACAGGTGAAAATACATTAGAAGCAACCACTAAGTGGACATCTGTTTTTATGATAATGCCATGAATTGATTTAAGCCTTCCAGAGATATATTCTGATATTTTTACAGACCAGGATTTGAGGCTACTCTAAGTTAAAACAGCTAAGGCAACATGAAATGTCTAAGCTGAATCAAAATTTTACACATTGCAATGCAGCTTCCATCTGATAAACTGAACTTAGTCACATCGATCATTCTTTGTTCTTCAACAAGATGGATCACCACAACATCAGAATATGAGAACGGCGATTCTGTGCCACACAAAAAATGTCCATCACACTCTTATATCTGGCAGTGGTCATAAACAAAAGCCAGGAGAACAGAAAGAGCAGGCAAATGTTACCTTTACCATCATTCAGTTCTTTTCAGCTCCAAGACTTGTTCCGAGACTTGCTGTGTCTCTTGGGGTGTTATGAGTGCAGTTCAATGAAAATATCTGTATATAAGAACTGATAAAATGATGTTTTTCTTTTCCTCAAAAATGTGCTCAGTGGGTGAAGTAAGGCCTGTGGACTAAAGCCAGGCATGTGTATTCATTCACCAAAACAGGGGAAAATTCTAAATAATAGAGTATGAATTCCAATTGTACCTATTCAATCAGTAAATGCACACTAGAGCTACCTTTACAACTAAAGTTACCTTACCAGAGTGAATAGCTGGTTTGACTGAATCTATTGACTTCATAGGAAGTGTGATTTGACCTCAAAAAACCTATTTCCTTCCTTTTTAGATAAATCATTTAAACTGCCTCCTTTCATTGCTCGCCTTATCATCTGTTGTTTTATAAGACCTTTTGAACCATAGAAATTTAACACTGCAGCATCCCAGTTACCTGTAAATAAATCTTACATCTATTATTTAATTCTTCTAGCCTCCTGAAGGTGGATTAGGGGGTGTCCATCCTCAGGGGATTGCCTGTATTGATGTTCAGACAGGGAACAGGAGCCCTGCAGGGTCACGCTGAGGACAGAAACATGACCAGCACACTGGAACCAGTGCTGCTACTGTGATCCTCCTGAATTAAACTTCAAACGAGCTCTGCTTTCCCTTCAGTTACTGTGGACTAGAAATAGCTACTGCTTGTTCTCATGTCTGAAGGAAAACATGATCTTTTTTATCAGGACCTGCTTCATAGCAGGTAGGTGATTTTACCCTTTTCTTAGGCAATCAGTATGTCCTTAAAAAACCTAGTTGAGCATGCAGTAACTGCCTTCACATTTAAACCAAATGCTAATTAGAGACCACCCAAATTAGAGACCACCAAAATAAGGGAGAAAGCATAAGCCTTCAGTTATTTGCAAGTTACAGCATTGCTAGGGCACTTCCGAGTGACTCACTGTGAAAGAGAGAGCAGTACTCTGAGAAAGGAAGCACTTTGAAATGAAGAAGAAAAGACAGTACAATCCCTCACAAAAAAATTGTGAACACTGTATTATGCAGATTGCTGCATGATAGAAGTCCACTGGTCTGAATTGAAAAAAAATAAATTATACCATATCTAATAGGAATTTAAGTGTCACCACAAAAATCAAGTTGTCTGGATGTTACATATTGTACAGTTTCAGTTAGGGATGCTTCGCAAATATTTTTAAAATTGCAAATTATGCCTTTGCTTATTTTAACAGTGTTGAAACTGCTACAATGGCACAAAGTTTCTCTACTATTTGGCAATCTGGAGAAGTTGTGTATATCTGTCTGTGTCTGCAGATGTGTGTATGTTACATAATTGTTATTCTGTTAAAACTGTATAAAATCTTTTTCAATGCTCAGATTTTTTCACAACTTTAAGTGTCTTAGACTGGAATTTTCTGTAGGAGCTTGGCTGTTGCTAAAAGGACAGTAGAAGAAGGTATCTTTTCCTTGTGTTGCGTTACAAAAACTCAAAAACCTTTTGGGTCAGTAACGTACCATTTGCTGAAGCAGGATATTCAGTGGGAAACTACTGTGAACCGGTAAAAGCCAAGGTTGCCGAGGGAATTTCCCAGTTTTTCAATGGTTGATTTTTTTACAATATCAGTGAAGTTTTCACAGCTATTTCCTAAATATAGAACTATCAAACCAATTAGCCTGTTGTTCAGGTATTGTCTCCAAGCATTGAAAGCCCCTTTAACACAAGAATACAGGATATACTCTCGTGCAATAAACAATGCTCTACCATGGTCTTGTACCTGCAGAATGACGCCCATATATACCTGCCCTTATATGTGCTCTCACACTTGTATTTTGTGAAAGGCTGAATTTTTACTATCTGCTGGTGACAGCAGATAGAGTAGCATTTTATAAAATATTTGGAATCTTAAATTCTTCTCTAGCACCTGGTTAGACATCTGTTAACTAAAACTTCAAAATGTAATAGCAGTGGAGATTAATGAATCTCAGTTTCTTATCAAGACAATAAATGAGTAACACTTGAAAAAATGTAAAAAAATTCATCTAAACAGTTTTCAAATTCAGATTCTAGGATTGACATTTTAAGGAAGGAAGAATTTAGCCTGTGTGGGCAAAACACAGTTTTAATTCTGTATTGAGTTTTTTTACTGACTTTATGAAACATGAACCATTTCTGACAATAGTATTTCAGAGGAGTAATTAATCTGGGCTTTTTTCCAAGAATTGTCTGTATGCATCTGAAGTGTAATGTATTGATGACTGTGTCACTCTCAGCTGAGTAGTTTTGGAAACCAAAGTAATCCAGCTCTCATGACTGCAGGAGTGATATCTCTTTGATATGAACTTTTCTCTCTCATTCCCTCATGAAAAAAACTCCCAAACCAATAACTGACATTAAGACTTATTCCTACGAAGAGATTCAGTGGGAATTGCACATTGAGATACAAAAGGGCTTTCAACCTTAAGATGTGTTCTGTTTTGCACTGGTGATCTACTTGAATAGGTGTTTTATTGAAGTTATTTGCTGTAATTTTTCTACATTTTTCATGTCTGTTTTATTTACACAGGCTTAATTACGAAAGCAGATCTTGGGCAGCAATTGGGAAAACAGTACTCATTTTTTTCAGGGATGTTTCAAGAAAGCTTTCTAACTGTATGTAAGAGAGGTTATTTAAGCTCTCTAGTTGGCATTTTTGGTCACTATTGTGTGGGAGAGAGGAATATGAAAGGAAGCTAGAAAGAAGAGCATTACTAAGTTTCAAGTGATATGCTACCTTAAAAGAAAAGTGAAGCCTTAAATAAACACAAAGAATTTGGGAACAATATTTGTATATGTATTACATTTTGCTTCAGCTGGGAAACATGACAGTTCTGAGCTGGAGCTGAGCATGAAGGTATGACTGTTGTATAGAATGGTATTTTTGTTACAGTAATGAAAGCTTAAACACAACTTCAATTTGTCTTCTACAACAATTTTAAAATGTCTGATTGGAATTGCTGAAATGGGTCTAACATTTTAATGTGTAGATACACAGAAAAATGGGATAGAGAAAACCAATCTATTTCTCTTTACATAACTGTTTATGTTCTTGACTATTATGAGATTTCTTTTCAGTCTTCTTTTGTTTATGTTTTATTTAGGTTATGCTTTCAAGATATCTGAAAACCCTATGGCTCTATTAAAGTCTGTCCAGTGGATCTAAGTCCTGGAAGGGCAGTGCCTCACACTGAGTGCCCTAATCATGCCCTCTGGTTTTGTCAGTGCTGGTCAGACTGTCTGACAGACAGATAACGTCACTTGTTTTGTGGTACATATTCTGTTTATATAACCTACTCTGAGTCTTTGCTTCTTCTTTAACAGCAAGCCAGTCCTGGCTCACTTTCAGCTTGTGATTTACCCCCAGTTCCTCCTTAGCCAGCTGCTCTCTGTGTGGTACAGTGGCTGATTACTCTTGCTTTCACATAGTACTCTTATGCCCGCCTGCTGAGCTTCATTCAGCAGGCACCACTCAATGCTTCCTTCCATTTTGACAGGTAAATACCAATAGGTACACTCTGGGTATGGATTGCCAACAAATTTTGCATCTATTCTATGTTAGGAGAGTCAAAAAATTCTGATATCTAGTGGGACAGTTATCTAAAGCCTCAGTGGTGTCTGGAGACATGCCATTACCTTCTGTGTCCTCAGCTGCAAGTCCTGTTACTTTATAGGAAAAGACTTGACATGATTTCCTAGAACCATAGAATATCTTGAGTTGGAAGAGACCCTGAGGGTCATTGAGTTCTACTCCCTGCTCCCCACAGAATGACCTAGAACATTATTCTTGACAGTGTTTGCAAGTTGCTTATTTGTTAGTGGGATTTTCCCAGTAATTGAACTCTTAATCCTTCTTTCCATCTCCCTACACTCCCATTAAAATTGTGTATTGTATTCTCCCCCTGTAGAGATTTCTCTTCTCTGTTTTCATCACAAGTACTAGAGGACAACTTATGCCCTGAGGTTATATCAAACATCTTGCTAGGTAAATTTTGATGGTGGGCCAAACCTATATGAAAGTTACTTTGAGCTGTTTTCACATATAACATACTTTAAAATGCCTTGTTCTTTCCTTATTTTAAGGTCAAGCCATATGCTTTATCACTCAACGAAATGTGTTAGCCTCGTGTTCTCAAATGGTCTCTTTAGTGATTTCTGAAGCTCATAACTTTGCCACTCTTGTGTGGAGCAGAGCTCTATTATTCTTGCTTTGCTTATTGTTACTAATTTAATTATTACTCATATATTTCTTTCTTGTTCATCTTTGTCTTCCTTGCTAATTGTGGCTGTTTGTGTCTTGGCCCGAGTTTTGTGTCTTCTGAAAAATACTTTTCCCCAGCAGTCTAACCTAATTTCCACTTTCTCTATGCTCTCTTCCTGTGTTTGGGGCTAATAACAAGCTCATGACTTAGCCAGGACGGTCTCTTTCTACGCTTTCCATCCTTCCTCTGCATTGGGCCAGTTTGTACTTGTGCCTCAATACCATTTCTTTGAGGAATTGCCAGGTCTCTTTAAATGCTTTCCCCCATGAACTTGCCTGCCATAAATTCTTAACTAATGTTTCCCTGAGTTTACTGGAATCTACCTTCCTGAAGTTTATTGTTTTTATTTTGCCTTCCTGTCTTTGATTTCACCGCTCTTCACTGTTACAACAGATTTCTCTGTGGTAAGTAGTCCTGATACTCCAGGGAAGCAGTGGAAGGCTTCTGAATGTTTAGAAATGCACAGAATCACATCCAGAATCCAAGACTTTTCCAAGAATCCAACCCCATGCTCTGACAGCACTGCATGGTTCCTTCACTTTTATTTGCTGAGACCGTTAATGGGAAAGTATTTAATACATCTTTTTAGTGTCTTTTATTTCTGTTTACAAGGTTACAGCCAGCATAATGTGACAAGCCAGCTCTCTGTAGATGACTGCAAACAATAGTTTGAGAACTACTGATTTAGAGTACAACAGTTGCTCTATTGGAGCAGGTCCTTGGTCCATTCAAAATAAGGTGGAAAGAAACACTTAATGACTTAGAATGCAATGCACGCATGTGAAAATTACTCAGGATAAAGTTCAAGAAAGAATTAGAGGGAAAGCATAATTGCAGAAAATATTCTAAAGATGGACCCAGTCCTTAAAATTCAAGCACTTCATTTTCCAGTCTAATCCAAGTTTTATAACCAAAAGAAAACAAATATTCTCACCAAGCACTTAATGTTATTAGGATAGGCAGGTTTTCTTTTCTCAGCGTTCAACCTTTTCTTTGAATGAGCTTTGTTCCATTTTCACCTCAAGCATGTGAATTCTCTTTCTTTTAAAGAAGTCTCCTGCATCAAACCATCTGTTTTTGAAAGATTAATCCATTTTTCTGAGCTCAAGTGATAATTGCAGTGAAACTTACGATTTTGCTTGTCCTGATTAACTAGTCTTTTCTCTCTTTTAACTCCTTGTTCATCTCTATTACTTCTGACAAAAAATTATATGTATTAGGTTAGAGAATTAACTTGTTTCTTTAACATGCAGTGCTTTTCAATGCTGAAGTATTGTGTACAAGATGCTGCACACTCAGTGATCTTTTTTAAGAAATCTTTGGATATGTATGACATGTGCCATCAGTGTTGCATAAGCATTAGTCTTTTTCTTAGAGATTTCTTTTCCAATTCCTCTAGCCCCTTTGCAATGGCAATCTTTACTCAAAAATTCTTTTGTTAGTTTGCATGCAGGAAGAAAGCCTTATCAGTTTTCTTTTCACTGTACTGCAAATTTCCATTGCAATAGAATCAAGTGTCTTACATGCATGTGGGTGAGGTTTTAGCACCTAATGTTGAAGCAGCAACTCCACTTGGTCTTTAATATTTCTGGGAGAGGGGGAAATCAGAAGTACTGAAGTGATTATTCAAGAGGATTATGCTAATATATGTAGAGTCCTTGAGGATGAAAATTAAATTTAAGAGTATTACTAGAAGTTAAAAGTCAGTCAAAAGTACATAAAACACATAAATATACAAAGTGGGTTTTTGAGAAACTGGGATTCAGAATTATCAAACATAGGGTAGTAAACTTCATGCTGCTATTGCATGGATGTAGAGCACTATGAAGCCTCTCATACCTGCTGGTGTAAGAATCGTGCAAAAGATTTCCAGGTGAAAAAAGAAAAGGATGTATATTAGTGCTTTAATCTATTTTGTCTACTGAGGGTACACCAGGACGGAAAACTCCACCCTTTATAAAATACTGCATTTTATTTAAGCACAATGTTGTGATTTTGGGTTTAGTCAGCAGTCTGCATGTACTCGAGAAAATCAAGATCTGTGGTTCAGATCTTTCCTTAGAAAGGACCCCAAATTGCCCCCACATATGAGGCAGCAAGGCCCCAGCCCTGTGTGGGCTGAGTAACTCCACATCCAGTATAGATATGCCTGTGGTCTTCTTGCACTGAACTGCTCTGTAGTGCCTTTCACCAGCCTCTTGGACAGAAGTTTCTGCTCTGCTGGCTGAGGTGTGCTGGGTAGAAGCTCCTCTTAAAAGCCTGGAATAAAAGGTGCAGTTCTCGCAGCCCAAGTATTTAAAGAGGAACAAATGCTGCAATTCCATTATGTTGAAAGAACAAGCAGCTGTTTGAGGGTAGTAACCATGAAGGCCACACGTCCTGTGGAAGTCTGAGAAAGAAATACCTACAGTCTGGTTGTTGAAGGATTTTCAGGTACCAGGTGGAAGGGTGGAACGAGAGGCAGGGCTACATCTCTGTCAGAGCTACTGGACTGACTGCTTGGAATAAGAAGCATTTCAGTGAGCGCTGGACCTAGTGAAGCTTGGTTTCCTGCATGCACTGGTTGAGTAAAACTGTTTAAGAAAAACATGCTGAGGTGATGCTTTCAGCCCAGCCTGAAAAATGAGATAAAAATACTAGGAATGTCTATTCTGTGGGAAAAAGGTCAACTGAAATTTTTAATGTGTGAAGTTCTAAAGAGCCAAAAGAGAAGAGAACCCGTGGGTCACAAAGGCTTTCATAGAGTTGAGATCTCTTTGGAACTCTGTTTTCTCAAGAAGTCAGGCAAAAAAATCTGAAGCAGCTGTTCAGACTGGGCATTTCTGTAGGGAGCCTCATCTCAATCTTCAGAGGAGCACAAACTTTGTGCAGTTGTATGTGTTTCTAAGCTCCATAAGAGAAGAGATGAAAGAAAAGGTGAAGAACCTCCTAACAAAGAAGGGGCAAGGTCTAGAGAGATGTAATTCAGACTTAAAGTAATTTAAGCTCTACCAAAAGAAACAAAATTAGTTCCAGGAAACAAAATAAAGTAAGAACAATACTGGTAGATGTATTTCTCCTTCTTCATCAGCATATCCCTTTTTTCTCCTTTGCCCTTCTACCAAATTAGAAATTTCTCATACATTTACAACAAATAATAGAGGGCTGGAAATGTTATTTATTTTGCACCTCAATTTTTTCCAGCTCAAAAATTGGATTCTACTGCTACACAATGCCCAGTTCCTGTCAATATGATCAATGCCTACTCAAGTGGTAACCAAGTAGTGGAAATACACAGCAGAACAGTGCTGTCTGTGGTTGCTGTTTTCTGCTTCCCTGCCACAGATGAAGATAGCACATCTGAGTTGTTTGAGGATATTTTTCTCTTTTCTTTTCTTTTCTTTTCTTTTCTTTTCTTTTCTTTTCTTTTCTTTTCTTTTCTTTTCTTTTCTTT
>JAOXXN010000364.1:11186483-11214232 GCA_026770055.1 Myrmophylax atrothorax | reverse complement strand
GTGTTATTGTATTTATTGTAATATTGTTATTAAAATTGTAACTCTGACTTATAATCTCTTTTGTGTGGAGTTCCTTTTCTCCTGCCGGTTTACCTCTAAAGCAGCACATCTTTCATGACACAGCATTTGTAAAGCTGGTAGTAGTTAAAAAAAACATTTGGCAATATAATGAATTCACTATTTATAAAGACCTATTTTTCACTCAAATCACAAAGCTAAATAACTGACATAGAGGAGTTATTTGCACAATATAATTAATTCCTTATTACAAAATTCAGATGTGGGATTAAGCCAGTGCAGTACAACAATCCCTTTTTACACTGCATCCAGTTTTATAAACTGAAGTAATTTTTGCTTTCAAATTTTGAACGGCTACCCAAAATAAAGAAATAAATGTTTCATTTTGTCTCAAAAGCCTTAATAATACTCTTTAAACCAACTTTTTTTCAAATTTTACGTTTTTTCCACTCTGGCTTGTCTGTTTCATCATCTTCGGGTTCCACTTCAGCAAAAACTGTTTTTGGCTGTGTTCTAGAAAACATTAAAAAGATTAAAATAGTGGTCAGACTACAATACTTCATCAGAAACTACAATTGACAGGCACTAGACAGAAACAAGATATATATTGTATAGACATAGATAAAAATAAAGCATTCTAGGCTCACACATTTTTTGTTTTTGACATTAACATACAAACTAACCTTCTAAGAACTGAAGAAACCAGCTCACAGGCAAACAAGTGTAACAAACATGTATTTTGCAAGCATTATTTCCTCATCAGCTCGCAATCATTATCTGTATTCCATGAATAAAATTAAGATGGAAGAGAGGAAAAAATATATCTAACTCAATGCTAGAAAACTGGAGCCACTGGTCTCTTCATTCTGTGAGTTCTTAAAAAGACACCTCCATTTTGACACACTATGACAGCAGCCTGTAAGGGAAAACAGAACAGCTAATCCATGTGTCTGGCTAAGCCTATGCGTGAAGAAACCAGTTTCTACTACAGAGACCTTAGCCAGAACTATTGTAACATAAAAAACCTAATCATCCTCACATGGGTACACAGTGTATCCTACAGTCAAGCTTGATGGTATCAATTCCTCCACTGTTTACTTGTACTTTAAATACCACTCAAACGTTATAAAAATAATTATTGATTACTTTTTAAACGAACACAGTATCAAGTAGCAATTCAATAAACTGTTTGGACAGGCAGCTCTGCTGTTTTACACTCTAATCATTGCATGATCCCCTTTTCCACCTTAATCCTGAGCGCAATCACTGTGGAGCTGAAACTACTGGATTACTGACACTGACTGTGCTTGACTTCTCATTACACAGATATGACAAAGTATAAAATACTGCCACAGAAATTATCTCTTTAATGTATTAAATGTTTTTACAGCAGTCTAAGGATGTGAAACAACATTGCTATAACAATTGTTACTTAGCAAACCCCACAAAATACAAAAATCTTACAAAATTGTGTCTGCCTTCCATAACCAATAGGCATAATTCAATGGTGCCCCTGCCTTTGAAGAGAAAGCCATCAGCTACTAAAGACCAGGACTCTCCACTTGTTAAATATGTGGCACAAATAGATTTCAAATCACTGAAACCAGTCAAAGACAACTTCCCTTAAATATAGGCTCTTTCCATTGGCCTGCTTTCTCCTCCATCCTCCAAGCCACAGAGGTAAGGAGCATACTAAGATGTTCCAGAGATGGCTCTACCTGCTGAACTCCCTCTGGCTGGCACGTGGTCCCTGGGTGCAGGCTGAAGGTTTAAGTACACCCAAGCAGACCTTGTACTTAGATGAAGACTTATACAATGGAAATTAGGTGAGTCATTTAACTGTCCGTGGAAAGCATGACTAAGATTAAAAAATATTTTCCAATTAAAATATTTCATTAGAAAATGGTTACAAAAACACTACTAACCCCATCACTGAAGAAGGATTTTAAAAAAAAAAAAACGGAAAAAAAATTCAGCAATTCAATCCAAAACAGACACCAGGGATGAAGGCTTTCTTGGCTGAAATATTGGATTTTGTTAGTTGCTGTGGAGGAAGAATGCATGGAATCTTCTTCTTTTGTCAGAACATACTGACACACAGAAGGTTATTGCCAGTGCACCTTCCTTTTACAATAATAGATGAAGGGTATCTAAATAGGATCACATCAGTATTGAGATGTTCATTAGTAAAGTGCAACTGTTCAAGTGCAAACCAGTAATTTCTGACTACAAATCTGCAAATGTAACAATTTGGATTGAAATTTCCAGCTTAGAAAAATGAGTAAATTAGTGAAACAAGCAGCAAAATCTTTTGTGTGTTTTTTCCAGGATAGGAGTGGCACAGAAAAAAAGCCATAGACTTCAGCTAATCTAAGTGTGCTACTGAGTGCACCAAAACTAGGGGTGGGGAGAGAACTAAAAAAACCCTATAGACTAATCTAGCAGTCTCCAGCTAAACATACAGAGGAAATCAAGTCTGCTTGCTACCTCGTTTTCCAAAATTACCATGAAATAGCTGTAGCCTCAGTCAGCTGAAATGTAAACTGTTCCACCTCCACAAGCTACACAGCCATAACTGGGGCACCTAGGGTGATTCATATGGCTGACCATTTTATAACACTGTTTTTGTTATTGTCTTATCAGCAGTGACCATTTAATTTAATTTAAACACAAATTTTTCTGCTTAGTAACTGCACTAGAGACTGTGAGCATAGTAGGAGTTTGTTGGATGATTAATATTTATAAAAAAATTACCAAAACAAGTTTACTACTTAGAAATATTTTTATTTCTGAGAGCTAAATAATACATGGAGAAAACAGTGGGTTTTCCCCCCATCAAATTTCTCAATTTTATTTATCCTTGACTTTGGGGGTTCATTTCAGTTTGTCAGGGATCTGCTTGGCAGATCCCATGGGAGACTGCTATGGAGGGCAAAAGGGTCAAGGAGACCTGGTTGAACTTTCATGGCAATCTCCTCAGAACAGACTACATTTCACATGCAGAAAGCAAAGCGGGCAGTAGCCTCCTATGGATGCACATGGATCTAACTAAGATAAACCGTGAGGCCCAAAGAGGAAGAACGCAAAGAAAGCAGGGACCACCTCAGCCAAGAGGAACAGAGGCATTGTGCAAACATACAGGCACAGAGTTAGGAGATCCAAAGCTCAGCAGGAATTATACAGAAAAGAAACATGAAAGGCAATACTAAGGGCTTCTACAGCTACACTGACAGCTAAAGGAATGCAAACAAAAATGTTCTTGATGGGGCAGGTAAACCACTAACACAGCACAAGATAGTCGATGCCTTTTTTGGCTCCATTTTCCCTGAGGTCTGCCCTCTCTCCTCCAGGGACCCCTACACTACTAGCACAGTCTTTGTTATGGAGTGAGACATTACCAACAGAAAAGGATAGCAGAGAGTATGTAGCACATTGCACATGCATAAATCCATGATTTCATAAGGAGTGGATCTGGAGGTACTGAGAGAGATGGCCTATGTCGTTGCAAGGGCACTCTGTCACCTCTCAGATGTCATAGTGACTGGGAGAGGGTCTCAATGATTAGCAAAAGAGAAGTATCATCATCTCTGTGAAGGGAAAAAGGGGAATTTGGGGAACTCATTACTCTCACTTCCCAGAAGGCTATGGAACGAATCCCAGTGGGAGGCATTTCCAGGTACCTGAAGCTGGTAGGGAACAGCCATCATGGACTTAACAAGGGCATAACTGTGCCTGCCAATGAGATTGCTAGAACAGGCTACCCAGAGAGGTGTTGTGGGATCTCCATCCCAGAGGATACTCAGCCTTGGTTGGGCAAGACCCTGAACAACCTGGATCTGACTGGAGCTGAGCAGACTCATCTCAGTGAACATGGTTTAAGCAGGAGCTTGGATTAAATGACCTCAGGCATTCTCTTCCTCCTATCTAAATTATTCTATGATCCTGTGTTTCCACATGACTGAGAGCGGAAACCAGTATCTCATACACCAAAAAATGCATTCCTATTGCGGGTTGCAGCAACACGCTGCAAACAAATATGGGAAAACAAATTAGCATGATTTACTTATACTATGTGCTTCTCTTTATTTCAGTGGTTTTCAACACATTCAGATATGCAGATCCCTAGAAAATTTCCAGAGGCCATGCAGACCGTTTCAGAGTCACCACAATCCTTCTGGTTATGGATTGTTTTTCTCAGTCGCCTTTCAGGGATCCAATAAAAGTAGCTCATTGACATCTGAGGACCATAGACTTGCAGATAAATAAAACTGCTGCAGCTAAACCAGCTGGAGATGACAACTGCATATCACAACATGTGACTCATGTTGAAGTAACTTTTGAATTTTGTGTTTGTACTGCACTGAAACAAAGGAAAAATACTTTATAGCAGGCTTGGAAACCAGAATAATTGTCATAAGGCTACTTCCAGACTGAAAAGCTAAGGTTTTCAGTATCAGGCCATTTTTTATTCTTCATCCTACCACCCAGCCTGACTCTTCACTTAATAGCAGGGACCAACCTCTGAAAACTACCAATTTATAAAAATAGATTTAGGGTACATACACCAACACGTGCCAACAAGGTCACTGTTACAAAACATTCTGTTCAGTACTGATTTTTTCAATGAAAGATACTCGAGAAACTACATGACTAACACTTCACACACTGGTACTGCCCTTGAGAAAAAGTTCAGTGAACACAGCACAGCTACAGACTGTTGCTTCAAGTAATTCCTTTGTGCCAGGGACAAGCAGCAGCGACAAAGACAGGGGCAAAATTGACTGAACTGAAAGGTATTTTCAAGAACTCTGGTTTACCTTGGGAAGAGGGAGATTTCACCCTCACCTTCTCTCTGGTACAGAAGAGAGCTGCATCTGGGCCTGATTAGGCACTCAGCTACAATGCTTAGTAATTCCTGCTGATCCTTCAGAGGGACATCTGAAGTCATTATAGTGTATCTGTACAGCTGTGTTAAAACAAACAGCTCGCAAAGAATGCAATTTTCAAACATTTACAACTGATGCCTCAAGTTCCTTTCCTGTAGTTCTTTACTTGAAATCTTCAATCTGTCCTTCCTTTCCTTTCACTCCATGGGAATGGCTCTTGCCAAGGCCTCTAACAAGCTTTTTCCTGAGAAATCTCAAGATCTTTTCTTTATCCTCATCCATTATGACTTTTCTGCTGTGTTGATCGCATCTTATTTGACACTTTATTCACACTGGGCTTCTGTGACATGTCATCCCCTGATTCAGCATGTACTTCTTATCATCCCCAGTCTCCTTTTCAGCAGCATCTGGTTTTTCACCCATCCTTCTGCTTCTTACATACTTCCCCCTCCTTTCTGGCTCAAATGTCAGGAGAAATGGAAAGGTTGTGCTAATGATAACAGGCTTGAAAAAATTTTCAAGTGATAAATAATGCAAATGGCTATTTGGCTTCGAGAATAAATTAGGCACCTTTAACTCCCAAAAAATCCCAATATATATTTATACAGAGTGCACAAACTAATAGCAGAAATAATGTATTTCTTAGAAGTTTTACTGAAGTGAAAATCATAGAATCATAGAAGGGTTTGGGTTGGAAAGGACCTTAAAGATCATCTTGTTCCAACCCCCCTGCCATGGGCAGGGGCACCTTCCAGTAGACCAGGTTGCTCAGGACCTCATCCAACCTGTTTCTGAACACTTACAGAGATGGGACATGCTTCTCTGGGCAATTGCTCCAGTGCCTCACTACCCTACAAGAAAAGAATTTCACCCTAACATCTAATCTAAACTCCTCCTCTTTTGGTTTAAAACCATTTCCCCTTATCCTATCACTATCCACCTGTGTAAAAAGTCACTGTCCCTCGTACACAATTGAAAAAACATTAAATCAGTATCTGATTCAGTATGAATCAGGGCCAGATGAACTCTAACCCAGTTGTGATACTCCAAGTTATGAAAACTGATTAACAAAATAAGAGCATTTCTTTTACCTCTCAGTCTAAAATTACTTAACTATCACTGGAGAAAATTAAGTAACTATAGTTTCCTTAGACATTTCCTGAAGGAGAGTGAAAAATTTTATGTGAATAACCATCCATTAGACAGCACAAGACCAAAAGCCTTGTCATCAAAAGATAGATCAAATGGGTAGTTTTATACCATGTTTAAGTGCAAATTTACTACAAGAAATTTGGAAAAACTGGTAGCAGAAGAATGAAGTGATAAAAGAATAAACACCATTTGAAAAAATGAAGCCTACTGGATGTATGTTTTTTAGGCCTTAAGACAGTACGTAATTTTATGCACATTATCAGAATTTCACCTTTCCTAACTCTATGGTTTATCTTATGCTATAGCTAAAGCAGCTATCCACATACAAATCAGTATTACATGATAGTTTATGTCAATTAGTTGCAATTTGCGTATTTTATTAAATATAAATCTGTAAGTATATCTGTAAGATGCATTATATACAGGTTAAACATACATGCTCTGTAAAATCAGACATAGGATAAATGAACACAGCTTTCTGTGGCTGTTAATATAGACCTGTACTTCTGCAAATTACAATAATAAAGTTCTGCATTTCAGTGTCTTAGCCAATAACAGCAATAATAATATTTTTTTTTATGTTGTTGGCATAGAGTACATCTTAAAGCCAAGCTTTTAAAGCAAGGATAATGGCAGCTTTACTAGCATGAGATTTATCAGCTGACAAAGCCATGAAGGCAGCATGCTGCTGGCTGCTGTCCAATTCCCCCACATACATATCACCGTCTGGTGTGTAAGTTAATAGCAGTCTGGACTTGCATCCTGCCCACTTCTCAGCCAGCTCTCTTCTTTCCCTGCAGCCACATCTTTAACAAGGAACTGTAATGAGATCTGGCCACCTGACACAGCAAGCCTCCTGTAACACAGCTTTGTTTTAAAACTTTCATGTCTACTACATCACAGGTGTCAGGGAGGAAACTTAATACGCAATCAACGAAGTTACTAAGCCAAAAATACAGAGGTATCTATCTTCCTGAAGGAATGTGATTCTATTTACTTTTGAGCATGGATACCTCAAATAAAACCAGATGCCTACACCCTACACATTCTAAGCATATTTCATCTCCAGCAAACATGAACTCTCAAACAAATAAAAATCAATATCTGGCATATTCATTAAAACAATTGCTAGAGAATCAGGCTTTCAAAGATGCTTTCTTTGGCACCAGGAGTGTGCTGGTTTGATGTACAACATCAAATGCCACACTCACCCACAACCAGCATGCCATACCCTTTAAATACCCAGCCAAAGCTAGGCTGGCTCACTGATGTTCTCAAGCTGCTTTGGAACTGCTATTCAGTTATCTTTGTGAACATGTGGATCAAGTCAGAAACCAAGTGTCACCATTAGAAATAAGCTATGACTTCTAAAATATTTCAAGTTTCTGGAAAGAAGTGGTGATTGTTTCACTACAGAGCTAAACATTCATAAAGAAAGTAGTCAGTAAAGTACTAACGCATGTACAGCCTTGGAGATAGAACACTGGGCTGCAATAAACAAAAACAATTCATTACTGGCAGACTGTTCTGTGAAGACTATTTCATGTCTTCAAAATGTTTTCCTTACGCATTTTGAAAACATTACTTGACAGACTATTTTGTGTAAAAAAACCATCAATAATGATAAAATCTGACAATTCTACTGATTTCTAAAGTCATAGTTTCTGTTCAGTAGTATAAAATGCATTTATTTAGTACTTATTTTAGTACTACTGCGAATGTATTCATTTAATTGTTGGAAGTACATATATTTTTAGAAAAAAACACTTTTGGCAGAAAGCATTCTAGAAGCATATTGCACAATTGTCATTGAAACACACACACACAGACCACATTAACACGTAAAATTAAAATTGAGTAAGTTACCATCTGTGGGATTAACAAGGTTTTACTACAAAAAACTTGATGAGGCCCTTTAATTAATGTAACAACTGAAAACTTATTTCTTTATGTTGAATTTTTGGTAGGACATTTTATCAATGCAATTTTTAATATTGCCGTACCTTTAAAATCAAGTTAATTCAAAAAGTTACTTGGGTCCTCACGTAGGAAAAATTAATATAACAATATATGACAGTTGAGAAATCATCTAGAATGTGCTGTCATAACACCAAGTAAATATTCTGAAGGTTTATCCTAAGAATCAGTCAAAACTAGAAAGCATATTGGAAAATCATCCCGTTATGTCAATGCGGTAATACCTATTAAAAGGTATATTGCAATTTCAGACATTGATTTGGAGAAGATTCTAAACTCTAACCAACTTAGAAAGCTTTAAAATAACTTTCTGGCACTGACAGGTACATTTCAAAAGAGGAAATGTGAAATTTCAACAATTTAGCCCCCTGGAAACTCATGTTCATAAAAGAGAATGGTGTATTCCTGGTTTATGTATTTGTGGCAGCAATCCAAAAAAGGCAAAGTATACCATTAAAAATGTCTCTTCTATTTTTACTGAACTCCCACTGGCCTCCAGAAATATTACTTGTATTTTAAATTGTTTCCTTACTTTGCATATGCTGGAGCAACCCAGTACGGATTCTCCTCCGCTTCCTTGGCGTGACGTAAAATAGCCTCTCGAGGGTTGCTATCATCTGTCTTATCCAGGGCAATGTTCTTGACTATGTATGATGACAGGGTAACTCCGTGAGTTCCCACACGCCCACCTCGACCTGCCACAAAAGGAGAGAATTTAAGAAATACGCAATGTCTGTAACAGTGATCTGACACAAAGTTGTTATTTAGAAGTCTAATTTACAGCTGCACTCACACAAGTTTTTTACTGATTATATAACTCCAAGTAAGTCATTGTGATCAATAATGTTCTGCAGGCAAGCACTCCAGTCAAAGGCATCAATGTCTCACAGTGCTGGATGCTGCCACCCATACATCTAAAGGGTAAAGGCACCACCCACAAATGTCTGTATGTATGTATGTATGGCCAGACTTCACGAACGCAGACCTGGGCAGGGCTCTCCCCACGTGGGTGTGCCCTTCCAGCCTGCGCAGTGGATGTTCTAGGTGAGGCACAGAGTGTGCAGAACTGGCCCCACCGTTTCACTCCTGAGGTCCATCTGCCACGGCCGAGCGAGCTTGGACAGTGACAGTGAAGTCCTCGGGACTGCCACAGCCCCTGGTACTGACCAGGGCTGACCCTGCTGAGCATCCGAGATCTGACGGGATGGGATGGCAGGGAGGCATTGAACTGCCAGAGGACGGTCCCTACTGAGACTCGAACTCGGGTCCTTGGGATTCAGAGTCCAGAGTGCTCTCCTTGATGCCACAGGACTACAAAGGTGGGAAAACACAGGCTTCTGGTCGTGTATTCAGCTTTGCACAAGGATTTGCTTGGAAAACTGAAAGAGTTCAAGGCCAGAACTGGAAGTGGAAGCTACTCAGACCTTTCTGGACACTCTGAGAAGGGCAGTACCTGGAGCTAATCCCTTTCCATAGTTCTCTACCAGTATCTTATCCACGTTTTTCCTCCATTGTTCCTTGTTAGTGATCATTCCTCGAATTCAATGACTGTTTTGCAGCTCCATGGTAATGTAACCCTTGGTACACTTTGTTCTTGATATGCAGCAACATAAGGGTGTTCAGGTTTTCATAAGATTTTAAGGCTGGCCCTTCCAGTTAACAGTCTTGTAAAAGAAAGATTCTGCACTGATTGATTTTTTCTTATATTTCTGAAAATAATCAAAAAGCATTTCCCTAATTATTTCTTTGAACAAGCCTATAGTTCCTGGTTTTTAGCTCCTGTGGTGTGCTGTCCTAAAGAAGTTGTTTCTGGAGCAGGGTAGAAGTAGCAGATGAAACTTAGGGATGGAAACTGATCACAATTCAGTGAATTTTAGTGACGGGTGTGTTTCAGGATAAGAAACTCATTAGTTTGAACACACTTCAGATTCCCTCTTAATGGCTCAAAACGTCTATAGAACACTTCAAGCCCAAAAAGAGATGTAATTTCTGCTTTCTCTTTCTTATGTGCTCCTAGTTTTAAAAACACACCAAGCAAGAGAATGTCAAGGAGTATTTTTTCATTAAGTGTAAAATGGAGGCAGGTAGTGCTTGATAAGCCCTTCATCCCTGAAGAGTTTTCAAGCACACTCTATTTGTGAACACAGAAATTGTATTTTAGAGGCAATCATCCAAGTTCTGTCAACAAACCCAGCTTATTAACAGGAATATCCTCTGAATGTCACATGTGCTGTTAAGCCCTACCAAGAATGATAAATAATGTGAAAGAGAAGTAAGTGGTGCTGAAGAATGCAGTTTGTGACACAATAGCAGATGGTCTTCCTGCCAAGTCATTTTTCTGGAACAGAATGTGACAAGAACTTGGATGGTTCTGCCTATGCCAGCAAGAGATACAGGATTACCCTTACAGAGAACATGAACAACCTATAACCCTTTTGTAAAAAAAAAAAAAAAAAAAGGCAAAACCAAAACTAAACAACCCAAACAAGCAGTAGAAACAGCTTCCACATAAAGGAACTTCTCTCATGACTTTCACAAAAAATGGACCCTGTTAATGTTAAAGTGGCTTTGTAGTTAGCAGGTCAAATCATAGCCCTTCTTATATTAAAATGTTCTTGAATTTAGTCCCAAAACTGTAGTTGCCCAGGATCAAAGGATTGCAAGTATTTAGTTCTCATTTTAAGTATATTAATGGAACAGGTAATGGAAAAATGGAAATATTTTTTTCTCATGGTTTAGTTATATCTCATGTTAAGCCATGTGCTATCATACCTTTACATTTTTGCAATATTTTTCTGTGTATGAGAATACACTGGCTCCCTGACCTTCCAAAATGTTAGGTGGATGGCCAAGGAATGCCTGTCAGATCCTGGGGTGAACAGTATTCTGCAGGGCATCACAGATGTGCCAGCATCAAAAGGGTAGCTGTTAATTGTCAGTAGTCTTTTGGAGGAGCAAAAGGAAAGAGGAAAACAAAAGTAACTCATTAGAGTTTCTGGGGTAGGACACTTCCCTGAGGAGGAAAAGACATATTTTGTTTCATATTCTTTCCTTTTAAGGAACATTCTCAATAATCTTCATGAAATACAGTGTCATACTCTGTACCTTTTGTGAACTGTTACATAGAGATTATTCTTTGATTCTCTTAAAGAATCTCGTTACTTATATGGTCTTTTTTTGTTTGTTTTTAATGTCATGTGTGGTAAATCTTTAAGAAGCTTTAAACAGTTCTAAATAATTTGTTCCCACAGAAGTCAGTTGCTTGAAGAAAGAAGTGCAAAACCCAGCAGCAATTCTGATTTTGTGTTTGGGGAAAACATGGTCGAGAGAGTTTTGGTAAGATCTGTAAATGCTGGCAGTCTTTTTATCAAGGTTAATGGATTTAAGAGTATAATTTTTTTCAGATACTGATTCTTCTTAGATTCTCCTGTTCTTTTAAAGATGAGTGTAAATATGGTTTCAGTGACTCTTGAGGAGAAAATATCTAAGAATGTGATGTTGAAGGGGTAGGCATTTCTATCTTGCCCATTCTCCATGAGTACTTTAATTACTAACTCATACAAATATGCACTTCTGTTTGGCTCATATTTTGACCTGAGAAAGACTTGCTTAGATACTCCATGTAAAGTGGAACAGCCACAACATGAGATAAAAGAAAATGGTCCCTACCACCTTAATACTTAGTTTCCATCAGAACTGTGAAGAGATAGGGTACCTGAAGGGAACCTGCAAGAAAGATGGAGGGGGACTATTTGCAAGGGCATGTAGTGACAGGACAAGGGGGTATGGTTTAGATTAGATATTAGGAAAAAAATTCTTTGCTATGAGGGTGGTGAAGCACTGGCACAGGTTGCCCAGAGAAGCTGTGGCTGCCCCAACACTAGAAGTGTTCAAGGCCAGGCTGGATGTGGTTTTGAACAGCCTGGTCTAGTGGAAGGTGTCCCTGTCCATGGCAGGGGCTTGGAATGAAATGGTCTTTTAGGTCCCTTCCAACCTAGGACATTCTATGATTCTGTGGTGAGTAAGTATGAAGGGAAAATTGGACACTCATCCTGGACAGTGTCCTTGTTAAAGCATGTTGTTCATGCTTGTGAGACAGCTTAGTGGATTAAGTCCTGAAGGGCACTAGGACTAAAAGGGAGTTCCCAAGCTGAGGACTGCACCATTGAAAATGGAATTGAAATTCAGTTTCCAACAGAAGTAGAATGCAAAGAGGATGTATATCTAACAGTGAAAAAGGTTAGCAACCATAGGTCAGAGTTATTCTTAAAAGGCTTTAGTTATAAGGTAGGAATTGAGCCACTAAACATTGTCAGGTGCCATAATTATTCATTTAGACATGGCTAAGAACCTTCATCTGTAAAAAATGCAAGGTGATGGAAATTTTTAATTTCTCTGAGGTTAAGTTTGTGTTTTCTGGGAGTTTTAAACTACTCTATTGGGACATAAGTGCTTGAAGTGGAAATTAGCTGGTATTTAACATCTAAATTCTTCAGCGGATTTAAATCCTAGTCCAGGATCCATACAAAGAGGCTATTCTTCTTGGTGGAAGAATGATGTACTGATTTTATGATAACAAAATTACTTCCGCTAGAGACTGGGTCATTTTTTTTCCCTGATGATATTAAAATTGCTAATCTTCAGTTTAGCATGCATTAAATGATTCAGTGTTCTATTTGGTAGAAAGTAACATACCTATTTTATTTTAATAGGAATTCTTATTTCTGCTGTGTTTTGCTAGAGTCCTGGGAAGGATCCCAAGCTGTGTAATGAAGCTGATTTATACAAAGGAGCAACGACATCCATGTGCATAGGATCTTCTCATGACAGTTCACAGACAAGTAAGCATACTCAGCAAACGAGCAAAGTTAGCTTTATTATTCTGTTTCACTGTATTTTAGATGATGTCAAATGAGTGGTGGTCACTAATTGTCATCTGTTCTCCAATTATTGAGTCATTAGCACATTTGCAGTATGTGCCAAAATTTGTGTTCAGAAAGCAGCAACAGTTTATGATATGTGAACTGGACTAAATTCAGAATGCTTGATCTAGGTTACTTAGGAAATGATAGAGTTTTACAGATTATTATTAGTTAGTACAGATTATTATTTATTGTTTAAAAAAATGCAGGGAACTTTATGAATGTCTTTTGGACCACATTTTTGAACTACAGTTTTCAGCTGTTTGCTGCTTGTAATTTGCAACTGCTCATATCTTTGTTCTTTTGGATCCCCATTGTAGGACTGAAAGACTTGTACAGGCAGATTTCAGCGGTTGTTTGTGACCCTGGTATGAGTTTTCTACTAGGCTGGGAGGGAATCCCAAGGAGGCCCCTGTCTCGAGCCCTCTAGCAAATTTTTGCACCCCTCTTTACTAATGGTTGTATTGGATCCTCTGATTTCATGTATTCTTACAAGTTGATAAAAAAAAGCCTGTGGAAAATGTGTATAGATTGTGCAAACATACAAAACTTTTAACAATGTTGTTCCAGTCAAACCTTGTCCTTCCATGTTCCTGTGAAATGTTCATTGTTTATGTATTTGTATTCTGAATATTGGGACATGTGGCTTTCCTTATGTATTAAACTGAAGAGCAGTATAACAGACCAATTTAATTTGGAAAATCATCTTCTCATTATTTAGGCCTTGTTTCTGCTTGTTTCCCTAGGGACAAACCTTTGCAACTGCAGACAGCCCTGTTCAATTAAGAATGAGCATGTTTTGTGAGGCATTTTGTGTTCCAACCTTTTTCTTTTTCTCTTCACTGGAGAAAAACTTACTAGTAACACTAAATAATGTCAGATACCACAGGTATTACTGAAGTCACAGGGCATCCTGTGTGCTAGTTTCGTTATCCTAAAAATATTCCCCGTACAGAAAGGATTTCCTTTTTTTTCCCCTACAGAAAAAGCTTTATTGAGAAATGCAACACTAATTGAATCAGCAGCTGCTTGTGTTTCCAAGCCAGTGGAGAAAATCCTGTTAGATAAAGTTGCAGTTATAACTGGAGAAGAAGCAGAACACAATGTATTACAGGTGTGTATTTCATACAGCTGTGATGGTGAGCAGTTTTGTTATTCAAAAAAATTCTAGATCTGTTACAGATTTCAGCAATCTGAAAATAACTTAATATTTTAAATTTTCACTTTTTTTCAGATATGTCTCAGCTTACACATTTTCCTGTAGGCTGGTATTTTCTTTTTCATGATACATTTGTTCATTTTGTAGTCCCTTTCAGTAAGTGAATGCTTCAGACTTTCATTCTATAGGGGTATTTTCCAAGCATCTACTCATTATACCAGCAGTAGCTAAAGCTTCAAAATTGGAAGTGCTTTGAATAAAGATGGGGTTTATCACAAAACGTTTTTTGGGGAAAAGCCGTGTGTTTTTAAAGTAATTTGCTTTATAGTTCTTCTAAAATATCAGTTATCTTTCTAACCTGACAGGACATAGCTTGCTATTCTTCAAAATACTGTTCTCTCAGAAAATAGCAATGATGTACATGATCTGAAAAATCTTAGTGTTATTTTATGTTTGAATAATTCTTCTGTCTTTCCAGAATATGGAAGGTTTACTCTCTTTGGAGCACTAGTCTTCTAGTAGTGGTACTGGTATCCTGGGCTGCAAAGTGTTTGTAATGATTGAGGGAATAAGATTGTAGAACACTTGCACCAAATTCAGCTGTGTTGGTGGATACCACAGATGAAGAATTAATGAAGATGAAGTAATTGAAAAAGTAGACAGGAATTCATGCTGAATGCTTTCCATGGTGAGCAAAAAGTTTAGCACAGATCTAGGAGCCATTTCATTTTAAGTATTAATGGTGATATATTTATATATCCATCTTAGTATATATCCATATGGATGTATTAAAAGCTATATCAAAAGTTTAAAACCATAAAGTTCTAGAACCAATAAAACCAGTATTGGTTGGCAATTTTCATCAAGTATTTCTCTTTCAGATCAACTGCAAGCTCTTTGTATTTAATAAGCTTACTTCAACCTGGACTGAAAGAGGCAGGGGATCCCTGAGGCTCAATGACACTTCAAGCAATAAATGTGGAATGTTGCAGTCAAGGCTAAGTAAGAATTAAATAATGAGGTACCCCACGTACAGAATACCAAGTAATCTGTACTATTCCTGACCAGAATAAGTTAATTTCAGAACATTTAAAACTCAGAAGCTAGTTTAATTTAAGTCCAGTTGCTGAGAATCTTTTCACCTGATAAAGTTTGCTGTGTTACTGACTGAGGCACTGGGCATTTTTCACTCAGTTTATACAATAATGCTTACATACACTGTTAGGTTCTGTCTGCTTCTACTGCAGTGTGTCTTCAGCTCAGTCACCAGTCTGACAGTTTGCTCTTTGTTGATTCTGCTTTTCCAGGAGCACTGTTTCAAGAGAGTTCTGGAATGTTGTTTTTACAGTACTGTCATTTTTTTGTACTGTATTGCACAGTTTCAGCCAATTATTTATTTCCCTTGTGTAGTACATGTATTGAAAGAAACTGATATGTTCAGGTATTTTAAAAAAATAACAACGAAAGAAATCTCACCATCTCAGGTTTTTAGACCAAATTATTAACTAATGAAAATATTAGTTGTATACAAGTGCTAGAGAAAATTGCTGTAGTAAAATTAAGATGGTTCCAATATTTTATCATATAAACCTTCTTATTTCAGTTATGCGAAATCAAGGCAGCTTGAGACTGATTCTCAACACCCGGCTCTGGGAACAAATGGTTATAAAAAGGGCAAACAGAAAGAGCCTGTGCTTCACTGCAACGGACCAAGAGGACCACTCTGTTCAAGTGTTTCTAACTCAGGTAAGCAGGAAATAAAAACTCCACCCAAATCCCCATTTCATCTAGGATCCTGAAGGCTTGCTGAAGGTGGGTTTTAACAAGTGGCCTTCATGCTCTGCTTAGCTTAACTATTACATACCTTTTATTACGGAATGTGTTAGGAGTTCTATCCCGTGGTATTTCAAAAAACTTGGTGTGATGATGGGATATGGCCTGAAGACAGACATGTCCAGACTGTGGTTCACATAGCACTGGTGGAGAGGATATCATTCCAGTAATATGCAGCAATTACTCTATTTTACAAAAGAATACTCCAAGAATTTCTACACAGGTAGTTACAAGTTCCTAAGTTACTCTGGTAAAAGGAAGCAGTTTTCTGCCATGGTTCTCAACACAGTGCTTGCAATGATCCATCCAGTGCAGGACCTGCATTTCTCACCTCATAACGTGGCGTTTGCAATGTCACCTTGTGTAAGACAATAGTCTTGGGAACTCTGTTTTTTCTCCAGCAAGGGCTAAGCTGGGGATGGAATTGTGGTGGACTTATTTGCAAATAAATAGCATATGTCCTAGATTGGAAAGTGATAGCATCCACATGAGTTAAACAATGTTTACAGTTTCCCCAGTAGACCTTTCTAGGAAGAATTCAGCTTTTGAGGCAAGAAAAATAAATCATCGTTTCCAGGAAGTGTAACCTGTCATAGACAAGCAAAAGACACACTGCATATGCAGCTACTCAAAGTCTGTCACTTCCAAACAGGGATTGCCTTAACTATGGCTGGGCTGGACTGCTCATCTGCATGTGAGAATTATAAATGTCCTGATTTCCGGAGGTGCTGCACAGTTTTTCTAGTATATAGCTGTAAACATGCCACAAATTCTGTCTGGGCACTTTTGGGCAGTAAAAATGGACATGTATGAGGAAACCAAGATGTATGACAGCTGTTTGGGTGTGGCAAGGGTTGCAGGAACCTGCTTCTCCAGTCACTGAAATGGCTGTTATCCATCACTACAGTATCCAGCTGGTGACTGTATGTATTAATATTTCAATGCTTTCTTATTTCTAGAATCATACTCAGGAATTGTCTGGAATATCACGTACTCCATGCAAACTGAGCCATTTTTCAGGGAAAATAATTTTTAAATGTATGGGTTTTGAAACTATAGAGAAAACAATCAACAGTTACATATTATAAAAGTCAGACCACTTAAAGAAACTTGACATTATTTCTATTTAAATTTACATTTGGATATTAAGTGTGAATCTGAAATGGATGGTTTGATTAAAAAGGACAAATACAACTTCATTATTTTTTAAAATCTCTCAGTGAGCTCTTCTGTGAAAAATAGAGATTTTACTCAGTTAGCTTGGACTGTATGCATTTTATGTTCTGCAGGCAGGCTCAAAAGACACTGAAGACCTGTATGCAGCAATACATCATCGACTTGTGGCTTTGCGAAGTTTTGCTGAGCAAGAGCCAGATGCTAATCAAGTAGACACTGAGCCAGAAATAGCTTTTCAGCCATTAAATTGTGATAGTGATGATGAAGATGATGAAAAAATAATGCAAGCAAGCAGCAGTGGATCTGGTAAGCAGAAGTTTTCCTGGAAATGCTGTAATCTTTTCAAGGTATTTCCTTAAAACAGTAAAAATTGGACCTTTTGTTTTTCGTGCTGACTGTAACTTTCATCTGTTATAGACAGCCCTTTCTCAGGTAGAACACAATAATTCATTTTGGTATTTTGACTTACTACTAGGAAAATGTAAGGTTTTGCCAGCTCGAGTATCTACATATATTTATAGCAGTGGAATACTCTTTTATCAAAAGGCTGTGGTTTAAGAAATTTTAATATTATCAAACTCTATCTAAATGTTTCTTCAGTATATTTCAGTAGAAATGACTAGAGATGTTGAGATACCAGTTTTCCTTGAGTAAATGAAAGATGAGTCCATTCACCTCAATGCTTAAGTTGTTACTAACAGACTGAAGCACAATGGGTTTATTAAGATATTTTTCATGTAGTGGTTAACTTCATTTAAAACACTTACTCTTGATCAGTTATAACTACTGCCTCACTAGGATATCTGCAGTATTTACACACCATTTTTGCCGTCTTGCTTCAACATGACAAAAATGTAGGTTTCTCAAAGGGAAAAATGCCACTAAAACAAGATAACATGTAAGATATTAATGACTTAATCCATCTGTTAATACAGCTCACGACAGGGCTGGGGTCACATTTTGAAAGGGCAAGGCAGACGCAGCTGTTCGACTTAAAAGCTCTTCTGTTTTAGCAGAAAACAAATCACATTTCTTGGGCAAATTCACTTGCTTGTGTCAAACTGCTACAGTGGATACAGGAGCTGGCAATTATGTTTTGTTTTCTAACAGATAGACTAAATTAGGCATGTTTTAGTTGTTGGTCACAGCATTAGTTTCCCTCTGCAACATACTAGGTAACATACTGTCCTTATATTTTAAACCTTCCTTTCAATAGCTATTCAACAAGAACCAAGTCGTGTACAGTAATGGCTGTAAGTACTGTTTCCTTAAGGAAATGAACTCCAAGAGTCACACCATGTGCCTGAGAGCATTGTCCAAACACTTCTTGGACTCTGTCAGGCTCATGCTGTGACCATTGCCCTGGGGAGTCTGTTCAGTGCCCAACCACCCTCTGGGTGGAAAGTCTTTTCCTGATATCCAACCTAAACCTTCCTCCAACTCAGCTTCACACTGTACCCATGGGTCCTACCACTTGTCACCACAGAGAGAAGAGATCAGTGCCTGCCCATTCTCCTCAGAAGGAAGTTGTAACTGCAGTGAGGTCTCCCCTCAGTCTCCTCTTCTCTGGGCTGACCACAGACCAAATGCCCTCAGCTGCTCCTCATATGGCTTCCCCTCAAGACCTTTCTCCATCTTAGTTGGCTTCCTCCTGGTACACTCCAATAGCTTTTATCATTTTCATACTGTGGAGCCCCAGACTGCACACAATATTCAGGGTGAGGCTGCCCCAGTGCAGAGCAGAGCAGGACAATCCCCTCCCTCAATGGGCTGGTGATGCTGTGCCTGATGCGCCCCAGGACATGGCTGGCCCTCCTGGCTGCCAGGGCACTGCTGTCTTGTGTTCAACTGGCCATCAGCCAGGACCCCCAGGTCCCTTTCCATGGCGCTGCTCTCCAGTGTCTCATTCCCCAGCCTGTCTGTACATCCACGGTTGTTGCAAAAGTCTTGTGCTCATACGTAACTTCTTAATGTATAAATAAAAAGTAAATGGCAGCTCCTGTTAAAACAAGGGCATTTTATTTTCTGAAGTTCAGCAAATCTGGAAATAGAAAAAGAAAAGCACAAACTCACCTTATAGCTTCAGCTTTTTCCTATAAAGTTTATATTTTGTGTTTTTTTTTTTTTTAATTCAGATGTTAAAGTATTGAAGATAATAGCCGAAATTGACCTTTTGCTTTTTTGTACTGTAAAATGCTCACATCTATCATAGGAATGCAATAATGTCATAGGGGCCAAGGGCACTTTCACTGAAGACAGATGTTTAGAGCTGTATTCACATAGGTATTGCTCGAGTTCAACAAGAGGCTGTTTCAGTTTAAACAGATGTTTATGGTATGTATTTTGCAAATCTGATTCCACGTAATGCATGAACATGCTACGTGTAAATGCTGCCATGCTACCACAATGCACAAAAATGCTCACTAAAATTTTTCTTCAGTCTTCCATTATGACTCCCATCTGTAAAAATTTTGCATTAGATTTTATTTTGTCAACATTGTCTTCTTGATATAAAGAAATGTTAATGTGTTATGAAAATTTGAATATACTGTTTTAAGTGTTACATATTATTCAGAACAAGAGCAGACAATGACATTAGATTGTCCAGAAAATGATGCATGGCACTCTTTGTACCAATGTAATATTAAGATGTGTCCATTCAAGCAGCTGTTGTGCATAAATATGTTTTTCCTTAAAACAGAACAATCTGTGTGATAGGATACTGGTTATAGTGACAGAGAAATAAATATCAGTCTGTCTTTTTTTTTTTTTAAGGTTTTATCAAACCTGTTTCCAGTCTGTTCTTTCCTGTTTCTTTGCACATGAACATCTGTAGTATTTCTCCTAAAGCATTAAAACCACATGTTCAATATATTGTTCTGTTGTGGTTTTTTGTGATGCAACTGCTGCCATGTTTGTATTCACCACCACCCACCCTGCAAACAAACCTTGCTCTTAAGTTTGGCTTATCAGGAGCTCCCTATCTGTGGCTGCTGTTTTCAGTGCATGTAGTACAGTCTGTTAACTGATTTCACAGAAGTCTGTCACCTGACCTGCTTCTCTGTTGAGGTGCTAAGAGTGTGTGTTCAGAATACTGTTCTTGATTTGTGCAATGGTGTATTGAATCCAAATACTAAGAAACTGTCCTAACAAATTGTATTATTGACTCACAACAGATGAATGACATTGACTCTCACTTTTTTTTTGCCTCTCCCCTTATTTTTTCTTCTATTTTTTTTTGCCTTTTTTCGTGAGGAAACTGAAGCAATTTGATATCTTATTTGGCTCCAACTTCAGTGCAAATACAGTTTCACCAAGGAAGTTTTCTCTGAAGTGGGGCTCCCATTGTATTAAATGAGAGATTACACTACTTCTAATCTGACTGTGGTAGTAGCCATGTTTTGTGCCTGCTATATGCTAAATTACTTTAAGAATATGTAATCATTTTGTTTTAGGGGCCAAAGGAAATAAAAAATTTCTTTTGTAAAGGAACAAAGCATGGAAGTGAGTTTATACACACTCTTCCACTCTGAGTATTGCTATACAGACCTGCACTGCATATGAATTTACACATAGGTTATTTTCTTCTCTCATAAATAGAAAGCACAATTATTTCTTTAATTAGATTGAAGAGCTGCTGCTTGAATCCTTATTAGTTTGTCTGTTTCTGCAGCCAGGCTTACATTTCTTTCTGACTAAATTTCTTATGCTGGATAGTTGTCACTGATGCTAGAAATGGTGAACAGGTAAGATAGCAGGTTTTTAGAATTATTTTAGGCAAATTTTCAGATATCAGACATGCTTAGAAAGAAGTTCAAGCATATGTTGATGTGCTACTTGATCCATCTCCGTAAATCAGGAGCCTTTGCAGCCAATGGGTTGTTGTTTTCATTTGCTTTTGTCAAGATTGCTCTCTTATTTTTCTCCTGGATCTGACTTTACATCTCGTAGTTAAGCATACAGATAGCTGGTCTGTCTACTGACAGCCACCAAATGGGCAAATAATTTTCTTTCTCAGAGAAGCCATCAACCAGTGAGCTGTCCTAATAATGATGAATACATGACAGTTAAGTTTATCCCATCTTAAACTTCGTCTTTCCTTTCTCTCTTTCCGGTTCAGGGACAAGATCTACATTCTCACTACTTGGAATGAAATCCTAAAATGGCATTGTCATTTTTCCAATCACCAGGCCTTGCCATCTGTGTAATTCTAAGGTGGGAAGAGCCCTTTGCATAGGCTGTAGAGATGCATTTGCTGCACAATCCACTCAGGAGTGTATCGGGAAGCAAGTCCCCTGACCTGGAGATCTCCTGGAGGTGGAGATGCAGAACTTGTTAAAATTTGTTTAGAATGGTGCAGCATATGGGGCAATGTTTGAAGCAAATAATACGTGCAACAAAATAAGGAAATACAGGTGGTCATTGAGTGAACTTACCTTTCTGTCCAGTTTCCATTTGTGTTTCTCTCTCTATTTCTTCTCAAATTAGGACAATATTTGATTTCTTTATTATGCAGCGTTGGGGAGAGGGAGAGATGGTTCCCACCTGCCCTCCTGGAGCTGTGGAGGGCTGAGACAGAGATCTTTGCCATCTGGAGGCCAGAGGCAGAGTGTTTATTGCGAGATACACAAGGCTTTATGAGGTCCTGGGGGGAAGGTGCCAGAGCTGGGACTGGTTTGGGTAAGAACTCTGGACGGGAAAGTGGCTTCGGTGCTCAGCTGGTGAATAGGAAAATGGAGGTACCAACACCCAATAGAAATGCATGGTTTGGGGGCAGATGGGGGCAGTACCCAATAGGATTAGGACAGGGTGGAAGCAGCCACAGCCACGCAGGTCCACGCAGCACCGGCCCCACGAGGCAGAGCCATTCCGGCATGGAGCTGCCCCTGCTCCGACCCGCGGGGCCGCCCTGGTTCATCCCGGAGCTGTTGGGGTCATACAGAAACTTTGTAACTAAAAACCTAGTACAAATAAAACGCATAATTTTAAAACTTCAACAACAAGTCTCTCATGTATGCAGCTTGTCAGGTTCAGGGTGCTTTTCCAGCACTGTTCTCCTCGAGGGTCCACTTCAGTGTTTTCCCACACTGTATCATGCAATGCCTTCTTTAGTACAGAGTTATTTAGGGCTTCTCACTGTATGTGTGTCTGCTTTGTTTTCCAGGAAGCCGTTGTATGGATTGTTTCAATATAATTCCAGTATGATTGGACTAGAATCATTAGCCGATCCCTCGGATACCTGGGAAATTATAGAGACTATTGGGAAAGGCACTTACGGTAAAGTCTATAAGGTTGCCAATAAGAAAGATGGGAGCCTGGCAGCAGTAAAGATTCTGGATCCCGTCAGTGTAAGTAAAAAATATTAAACTGTAACTTCAGTGTTCATTTAAAAGAATTGTAAAAGAGAGTTAAAATGTAAATCAAATATGTATGATTTTGAAATGTCCAGAAGGGAACGATTTTGCAGAACACATTGACAGAAGGAATGTAGTACCAGAAACTGGAAGATGAACTTACAATTTCATCATCTTATTTGAGGACAGCATTTGCCTAGTTTCTACTTTAGGTCTGTGTAATTCTGGTGTAAATTTAGTTATCTATGCTTGGAGCATGCACATAATGAAGAGGAACAGAGGATTTCTCATAGGGCCTGCTCTAGCAGGGAAAATAAGAGATACTGTTAGTGTTCTTGTTTTATTCTGTGTGCTCCCTGGAAGAATTACTTTTCCCATCACAGAAGCCCTGTGAACTTTAGGATATTTTAGAGTTACCTTTTAAAAGTAGATAATAGTGTGAGGCAGTAGTTAAGATAAAAAGGAAAGAGCACATCCCGGATCCTCAGAGGTCTGTGCCAGCTTCAGTTTTAGTGGGTATTAAATGCCTGGCTTCCCTTGAGAACCAAGGCCCTAGTTTTCAATGGAAGATTTATCTGGCAGCTGTTCAGGTTGGATCAAGCTGGAGTTTGATCAGGACAAATGGGCTAAAATATTTAGTAAAAAAATTTATACTTCTGCCATCAACCACTACTGAAATTTATTGTGATTTTCTCTTGTATAAATCTGAAGAAGGCAAAGCTTAGATTTTCTGATAGTCACAGTCAGGGCGGAAAGAAGCGAAGTTCCACTGGTTAAGCACTGTTCTGAATTGTGCCCTGGGTGTTGATGCTAAGCAGTATTTTGTGATTGTCAAAGATTTCTTTCATTAACAAATACTTAGTAACCTTTTCTTGTTTCATGGGTGGTTGTTTTGTCTCTTTTTCATTGTTTCTGGTGTATATCTTTCCTCATAAGAATGTATTTGGTTTTCCTGATGTTCCCTTTGAGGTTTTGTGAAATTCTTCTCTGTTTAGTCCTATCTGATGACCATAGGAAAAAGAATAAATCAAAGGCTCATGTATATCTAATTAGCTCACATGTTAAAAGTATGCATGATTGAAACCAGGTTAAAAATCATACACATGTAAATTTCTTATTTAGATAACTGGGCAAAGTTAACTATGATTTTTAATTTTCATGTTATGTATACTATGCACTGAGAGAAGTCTTTAAGAACAACTGCTTGCCTTATTCAGGCTTCACTTTTCTGTATGTAAAAGAGCATAAATGGCATAATTCAATGTGCATTAAATTTACAGTATAGTGTAATTTCATCTGCATTAAAGTAAAACCATTTAAAAGTGCAAACTAATTAATACACAGTTCCTTTTATTGATGAGAGTTTGCTCTTGCTTTGTTGAGAGTCACTGTCTTTGTATGTTCTGAATGTTTGTGTTTTTTATATAGGATGTAGATGAAGAAATTGAAGCTGAATATAATATTTTGCAGTTTCTTCCAAATCATCCCAATGTTGTTAGATTTTATGGGATGTTTTACAAAGCAGATCAATATGTGGGAGGACAGCTCTGGCTAGTACTTGAGGTAAAAACATTTTGATGATATTACATCTTACCTGGCAAATGTGGTTGAGTTTTTGTTTGTTACTGCTGGAAGGGTCACAGACTTTTGTGATTCTCTGTCTGGGGCCGTTAGTTAAAAGACTGATGATAGATGATATGTGGTAGCTACTGTTGAAAATCACATCCAAACTTAAAAGTTTGTTCAATAGAGAATGTCCTTGCATTGAATTTCTGTTCAAGTTGCTACATTCTGCCTCCAAAATAAGCAGATCTTTTTTTTCTTGTTGGAGGAAACATTAGATGAGGCATTTCTCTAAACTTTTGGAAAGCTCAAGCGCTCGAGGGGAGTGCAAAAGATGATGAAGTAGTAACATGGAGGGCAGTTAATAATAAGCTGCCCACTGAAAAAGTGAACAGAGGAAGTGTAGTGGGAAATCTGTTTTATGGTAATTTAAAACTAGAGGCTGGTTGTTACTGAAAACAGCTACAGAATTCTTACCATATCATACGGACTTTGGGGTCTTGTTTCCAGTTAAGTGGCTGCCAAAGGCTGTTGAAAGATGAGGATTTCCTCTAGATGCTTTCTAGGTTTAATAGATACAGAACTCTGCACAGGCATTTACTGCTCTGATGAGCATTTGGGGTGATGAGCAGTAACAGACCATTCAAACCTGTCATAACCGGACTGGTAAAAGTTAGGATTCACTTTTTAATTATTGATTGTTTTAGAAATTCCACTCCCTGTTCTTGAATGATGATTGGAATCAGAATAGGGAATCTTTAATTCTATTTTAAGTTGTGGAATCCTGACAATACATCTAACTTCTATGTACTGGGGAAGTATGTAGCTTGAATGAAAACTTTTGGATTGTTTCATTTAAATTTCAGTAACAATTTAAAGAGGAATGTTAGTATTTTGGGGGTTGTGTTGTTTTTTATTGTATGCATGCTAGCTTGGTGTTGAGTTTCTCCTTGATTTCCCATGTGTTTTCTTTTTTCATATAAGTGTGTGGTACCTAAAAGATCCTGCAAGTGCCATATAACAAAATTTTGTAAAGCAAAATCTAGACATACTCTGTAACAAAATTGATTGTAAAATTTGAGTTGTAAGTTGGTATAGTCTTTATCAATTAAGTAGCTGTATTTTGGTGGATGTTATCCAAAGTTTTGAAGAAATTTGGCACTATAAAAAAGTGCTTTCCTTATATGGAAAAATTTACCAGACAAGGAAAACTATTTCTTGCCTCAGAATTTACATGCAGATTTATGTATGCATAGCAGTTACTTGTGATATTATAAATTAATGACACATTTTCAGTAAAAGGGAATATACAAAGTATTCAGACTTTGATCCCCGAGTCTTTGATGAAATACATTCATTTGATGTGTGACTTTCAAAATTTGTAATAAAAAGGTGGATTTTTTTTCCTTTATGTGCAGTTTTGCCATGTTTGCTCACTACAAGCAGGACCTTACTCTGATAAGTGCCTGTGATGAGGAAGGGTAGCAAAAATGGGCAACTTAAGTATTTTTGTGATGATGCAAGTCTTGAACAACTCACTAAGCAAACTTCCCTACTTTTCCATTTAAACATGCATCACTCCACCCTTTAAAGTGTTACCATTAAGTATAAAGTCATAATGAAGTTTTCAAATTAATTTTGTCCTCGGTTTTCACTGACTGTCAAGAACAGTGTCACTGACAGCTGCAGTAGTGTGGGATATATTTATTTTCAGAATCAGTTATTCATTTAACATATGGTACCAAACAGCTGTCAGTCTGTACTACTTTTCAGTCACAACCAGCTTGGTCTTTTTTGAAGTTAGGACATACTTTTACGGGTTTTATTTTCAGGCTAGAGATAAGTTTAGTACCACCCATCTCAACAGAGTATTTAGCACAATGAAAGCAACAAATAACAATCTTTGACATAGTATCTTGTCAGCAAAGGATTAAGCATGGAAAGAAAAACATGTACTTTCATGTTTTATGATGATCATATTTGATGGTGGATATTGAGCTGAATGCTCACACCTGATTAAAAGAAAAAATAAATTCCCTACTAATGGATTCAAAAGTAAAGTCAAATTCCTACAAAACTTAGCAGTGTTTTCAGTGATGAAATTTTGTTTCAAGCAGTTATTTACGTAGGATGTCTTGTTTATCATGTCCAGTCCCTTCCATGAACTAAAACTTTCAGTCTAGTGAAATTGTTTTGATGCAAGGGGAAGTTAGTAATAAATTAAGGAAAACTGTGATTGAAATTTGTGATTGAATTGATACGCAATTCATAAAAGCTATTTGAAAGATGCAAAATCTGAGAGTTTATACCAGTTCTCCTGGTTTATTCTGTGATATTTTAAACTGATAATGTAAAATGAACTTTTGTTGAAATGCATGTGATTCTGTATGGCAGAAACATTGGTAATGATGGTGGCTACAAAAACAGGTATAGAAGAGAAAATTCAATTACAGAAAGGCAGTCAATTCTCCTATTTTTTTTTCCTGTCAAAAATTGTGAATATTAAGGTAATAAAAGGGCAGAGAAAGAGAAGAAAGGATAGAATCAAATACCTGCTTATAGCAGCATGGACATTAAACTGTGGTGTGGGTGAAAACATTCCCAAAGATTCTAATTTTAGTTTTTTTCCTCTCGTTATATGGCAGCTCATTAGAAGGGAATGCTTCCAAGAACCTGCTTTTCTGGATTAGAATGTTTCTCTGTTGTTGACAGCACATGGCATCAAATCTGAGTATAGATATATGGCTTCTGTCTACTTTATATTGCCTGCCATCAGGAGCATTGATGGTGTGAAAGTTTAAAATGACTGTAATATGTTGCCTCCCAGTTATCAAGAGCATCAGTCTTTTCTGTCTGCCCTTTTCTTTGCACAAAAGATTTTTTGAAAAAGACAATGCCTGTATTGTTGTGAAAATAATAACATAATGTAAATTGGATTTATAAATCCTCTTTTAACATCTAAATACAATCCTTTTGATAATATTTTGATTTTTAGTTACATTTTCTAAATTAAAGCTTATAATTTTCAATTTTCACTTCCATCCCCCCACCCAGACTGCTGTGATTTATTATTAACATCACCAATAAAATGTGTTCTAAAGTGGAGTAGCAACATAAATAATTGCAGGGTGAAAATCTAGTTGTTTCTGGACTTGTGGTGCAGTGTAGTTTTGCATGGTAAGTGTTTTTAGCCTAAACAAGTATAATGAGTTACTGAGAATTGTCTTTTTTCCCCCCCCTTCACAGCTGTGCAATGGAGGTTCTGTCACAGAGCTTGTCAAAGGCCTGCTGAAGTGTGGCCAAAGGTTGGATGAAGCTATAATCTCATACATCTTGTATGGTGCTCTCTTGGTAAGGATATTCACTGGGCTTGTAATGACAGCAGAGGGTGCAATTTACCCGTCTCATACATACATTTTCCGTTTATAAAGCATGGTAATGCTGACAATATTCCGTGGGCTGTTGTAGCAGCAGGGGTTGTATCACGGCATGTAATCCAGTGGACAGATGTTTCTGTAGAGGATGTGCAGATTGTCTTCATTACGTTCCCTAATAGCAGGGTAATTGTTTTTAAATAAGGGAGTAAACTTATTTTTGTTACGTCTGGTATATAGGGCCTTCAGCATTTGCACAATAACCGGATCATTCACCGTGATGTGAAAGGGAACAACATTCTCCTGACAACAGAAGGTGGAGTCAAGCTCGTTGA
>JAOXXN010000364.1:11173819-11185846 GCA_026770055.1 Myrmophylax atrothorax | reverse complement strand
GTGCCTGGTGCCCCCAACGACACGGTTGGTCCTCCTGGCTGCCAAGGCACTGCTGACTCATGTTCAACTTGCCATCCACCAGGACCCCCAGGTCCCTTTCTGCAATTTGTTTAATCAAATAGGCTGCAGTTTAATGTTTGTTCCCATTAATGATTGTTGTTTAACTACATTCCAGGAGATTCAGTGCTCTAAACAAAGCATGATGCTCTTCGACACCATTTTCTCAAAAATGCATTTTCTCTGTGTAGGAAATGGGAAAACTGTTGACTCAGAGAACTCCCTAGATTGCTCTCAGATAACCAGACATTCCCTGTGTAATTTCTAAGTAGTCTTACTGAATTTTTATGAAGAGTTTCTGATAGCTTGGAAACTCTGGAGAGAGCTTGATTCCTTTATTGATGGTAAGAACTCTTTGTTCTTCTAGGGGGAAAAAGAAAAAAAAGAGGGAAAAGGGAATGTCAAAGTGGTGTAGGAGCACAGATTTGTGGGTTAAATATTTATTTTGATTTGCAGAGACTTCTGATACAAATATTCAAATGACATTCAGCAAACAGGCTCTGAAATGTGTCGAGTGCTGTTTATTCTTGACCTTTTAGTTTAAGCATCTGTCCTTCATTTATGTCCAGTTACTGACAGCAGTTCTAACCATCTCTTTCAAGGGCTTTTTTAATGGCTTCTAGCATTTCCTGCTTATCTTAATCACTTCTATTATTTTCAGATCCACAAAGTTTTAGTCTTGCATACATTTCAGTTACTGGTACCCAAGCCACACTTTACCTTCAGGCATTCACATCTCACATATGCCTGTCCCTGAAACTGCCATTTCCAAAAAAAAAATATGAAAAGAAAAATAAGCCTCATTGGTTTTGAAGAGGATGAGGTCATTTTTAAATGTCAGCATAGAAATGTCTATTTGGATACAAGAGATCAGATTCTGTATATTTAATAAGAGCATTTGTTTGAATCTTTAGTTTTCATGCTTCCATTTTCATTGAAGGGTGTATATGCATGTCATTTTTACTGATGTAACTGTTTCAGAGATTACTTCTCCTTAAGAGTACGTAAAAAAAAAGTCCTTAGTGACTGTTTCTTTACAAGAAATATAAGAATTTTGAAAGTATTGCCTGCATTTTATTTCATTCCATTCTATCTGTCTATCTGTTTTGTCTCAAAATCCCAATGTTAGTTTTCTGAATACAGCAATTTCCTTTTTGTTAAACTGAACTTATGGAGTTCCATAGATGATTTCATGACACTATAAAATACGTGAAAAAATAGGTAATTATCTTTATAATAATTAGTGTTTGAGACTGAAGAAGAAAGCAAGTAGTATGGTGTACATAGTAAGTGAAGCATCATGGACATTGAAGTGATTTTGTATGTTTGCAAGACTTTGTTGTAAGATTTTTTTTACACAAAATTCTCCACTATAACATCTACAGGATGTTAATGCTAGGGAAATGTGTAAGACAGGAGAGATATTTCCATAATTTCACAAATTCAGTATAGACATGTATTCCAGTATTTTTTAAATTCTTAGTTGAATTGCATTACATTCAATAGAGATATTAATTTCATAAACTCCATAAAGAATAAGTTGCAGTGCCTGCTATTTTTATCAGATCATATTTCACCATTTGTACACTGAATATTTTTAGCCACAAATTGCTCTGTAAATCTAAGCAGAAAAAAATAATTAATCTTTAAATTGATTTTGAAAGTGGATGGGACCAATAACTCTCTGGAAAGTATTTATCTTTTCCCTCTGCCTGCAAAGTAAGCTGTGGAAATGAATTTAGACTAGACAGCAAACTTTTAGGCTGACCGAAGTCAAGTAAATCTCTTGTTCCATTTCTTTCATTGCCAATAAATTTCTTCTCTACTAGTTAGTGTAACTGTGTTTGCCTCCAGTTGTCTTTGTAGTATCTCGCTGAGGAGATTTCAGCAGAATTTTTATTCCACATTTGAAATTTTTTTCACTATTTAATTTAACAAATAAAGCAAGGAAAAATGCTGACATGACCCTGACTGGACCAAGAGTGGTCCTTTCCCTTCTGAGGGAAAGGCCAGAAAGAAAATCTCCCCTTTAGTTTTTGCTCTCTTTGGACATTCCTTTCTGTGTGGTAGATCCACTTCAACAAGTAGAACAGAGAATTACCCTTAGCCAGGCATGTGGAATAATCTGGAAAGGGAGCATGGTCTCCTGGTAGGCAAGCAGTGGGACCTGAGCCCTCTGGATAAAGATGACCTACCAGGTCTGTGTCCTGATTCAAAGAAATTCACTCAACATCGAAGCTGATCAATTAAGTCACATTCCTTTTTATTCAGTGCTGGAGAATTACTGGGGATAATCCTCCATAAGTACTTCTGAAGGAATTATAGAAGCAAACCCCTTATATTTTCAAAGGTCATTACACATTCATGTTACATCCCCCCTTTCCACGCCTCGTCGCTATGTAAGTCCTCTGTAGTCCTAAAAATCCTTCATGTGATGTACCCTTTCATTGTGGATGAATTACTTCCCAGTCTTGAATGTCAAATACTGGTTGATTATTTGTCAGTTTGAAGAGATGCATCCTATCTACTTGCAAAAATTTCATTCTTTTCTCAGTCCATCTTCTCTTGCAAAAGCTATATCCCTTATCTAAAGGTTAGAAAATGCTCAGCAAGTTAAGCAAAAATGCAAGGCTCTTACTACATTAGAAGGAAACATGACTTTTGCGTAAAATAATTCTACATTATTTCTTTAATAACTGTTTTCTATATGTGTTAGTTTGTTAAAATCTTAAAAATTAAAACCTTAAAGGAAAAACTTATCTACACTAATAAATCCAGGCTTAATTGGGAATGTACACGATTTAGCAGCTTTTACAATATACAATATTGAACAGCTCTCTTTCAGTCCTGGGCATGTTCCGTAATGAGAACCATAATGTCAGACTTCTCACCAGCTCCGCCAGCTTTGCTACTGTATCTGAACCATCAGTTTGGGACTTTCTGTATGTTAAGAGACCCATGTCAGTGAGCTGTAGGAAGTCTTCTGACTCCTGTTTTTTACGCACCATGACTTCAGGCAATTACAAATTCCGCCTGTAGGACTACCGAGTTGCACTGTTAATGTGGATAAATTGATTATACAATTATTGGACAGACAGTTCTGCAGTGCAGACGCTGAGCAACCCTTGCAGTGTGCTGATTTCTTTCTACTGGCAGCACAAACACAGAACCTACGTCAGGCTCAGAAAATCATCCTGCCAGAGCATGGATTTCTTAGGGCTGCAACACCTAAGCCTGCCATTGGTAGCAGTGATCGCAAGTCACTACTTAGACCCGTAAGTGACTGAGATGTGTCTGAAACTGTTACTCACTGCTGCTGACACATTTTTTCTGTTTTCTTCATTAAACATGCAGAAATTCTGTCCTTCTACCAAAGAACACATTTTGCTTACATTTAGAAACAAATCCATCATGTTCAATAAAAGTAGCAGAAGGCCCTTAAAGTCCAACTCCATTAATTTTTAGAAATAAAAATTACTCCTGCCACAAGGCATTTCTTTCATAGAGAAGTATGAAATGTCAGTCACAGTAGTGGAATAGCACAAGTAGGAGTGGTTCCTATGATTTCCATCCTTTTTCCTTTTCTGATTTTGTAGGAATTTAACTGCATCCCAGAGTGGGAACAAAGAGACAGGGAAAGTACATGTGAGGTACAAGAATGACAGTGTCATTACGGAAAGAAAAGTCTTATATATGACTCCTTATACTGCACCTCACCAACCTTACATCTTATCCTAACTAAATTCTCACTGAGGGATCCTAACTTTATCCTGATTGAGGAATCTTCTCTTTTGATTGAGATGTCCTCTCTGGAATTTTCTCTTAAAAGCAATTAGAGTGCATTCAGAGATTGTGGACTCTATGACTAGGTCAGTCCCATGAAGTGTTCCCATACAAAGCCATAGACCTTAAGAGAAAATCACAGTATGCAAAGACATAGAGCGTGTCCGTTGCAACCGCAAAGAATTCCATGGATTTTGGAGACTACTAGTGTTGAGAGCCAGTAGTCTCTTATACCACAGAAATGCAAATGCATTTGTAGACATGCAAAATGTTTTATTTTGGAGATATTTTCTAGTCCATTATACGTGCACTTCCCATCTCAGCTTCATTAGGACTCTGTCCTCTGCTGGGGTTTAACAAGACTTAAAATGTTCAAGAGCTTTCTTTTTATTTTTAAGTCAAATCCTTCTAAAATTCTTAAAAGAACAAGTGTTCAGCAACACCACAGTAGCTCCTGAAAAACTGCTATCTTTGACATTTTTTGTAATTTAATTTAAATTCTTATCAATTGTTAAGGTTTCCAAATCACAAATCTAATACACACATACCTGATAGTGATTAAAACTGAGGAAAAGTTAGGAATTAACTTCTTTGTTGGAGTTTCTGTTCTTTCCAGCAGGAATCCCTAACATCTAAAGCAGAGAAGAAAAGAAAACTTTGTGATTGGCCTTAAATGCTGGCTGCCCTATCAGGAAAGAGAATGGAGAAAATCAGAGTTAATAATCTGACAAACCCAGGCTTTCATTCCACCTGTAAACAGTTTAAAACTCTTTGTAAATAATTGGGGTGGCCAGATGGCAGCAGCAATTTTTTAAATAGGTACTGTGATTGTGGCAGAATGTGTCTGGCATTAGTCAGCTCTGTCTACTTTCTGCAGATGAGTCAAAATCATAGAGATTACACACTAAACCCACTTTATCATTCTCACTTTGTATTTCTCACAGTTTTCGGAGCATCTGTAATGAAGTCTTAAGACAGCATTCCCTGTACAGAGCTAGATGATTTACATCCCAGGCATATTGCCCTACATAGACATCAGATTCCTTGGTGCTTATGTGCTTGTCTTTATTGACATGGAGGGTCACAGGCTTCATTCACTATTCACATGATCAAATATTTGTGAGTAATCCTGTGTTATCTAGTTAGCTATTTACCTAAACCAGGAACTGATCACATCCAAACTTTAACCTACTGCTTAGGTATTATGAAATGCTAGATTGTTTCAAAACATGAATATGCTCAAATGAGTAAGATTTTTTTTAATTCTTTTTCAGATCATTGTGGATGGAACCGCGGGCAGTCTGTTGTCTGCTCATGACATCTCCCAGAGGTTACAACAGCTCAGCTGGGAACTCATATTCCCATAATGTCTAAGCTGACTCATCAGCCCCTGGAGGGAGGAAATCAGATGTGTTCTACTTTATGACTTTTAAGTAAAGATTAATTTTAGGGACAACTTGTGTTAACGTATTAAAAAAGAACTTGAGAGGCACTATTGGGGATTACAGACAGCCTGCTTTGCACTGAGATGTGAATAACACCAAGGCTTCCAATAGTCAAGAACTGTTACAAATGCTTCTGATTTAAGAAATAAATATATTTAGATGCATTATTAGAGTAAGGAGTTTTATAGGGAATAAATGTTTATTCATCATATTGATGGATAATAAATACCACATAAGTATGAAATAATAATAATAATAATATATGTGAACAGATATTTGTTACTTTTCATCTGTTATTTAAAAGATACATTTGAAAAGCTTTACATTGGGCTTCACTGAAAACATTTATTTAAAGTTGTGTGGTAACATTCAGTATCCTGTTTGTAAGTACATACAAGCCAAACTGGGAATGGCAGTTTAGCATGACCAAGGCCTGTAGAAATCAGCCTTCATACAAGGGGATTTTATTCATGTGTGTTTTGGAAATATCTGGAATTGTATACTGGCTGTAGAATTTTGTCCAAGGGCAAAGAGCCACGACCTGCCTTTACAGCCATAAGCAACTGAAGAATTCACCATGAAGAACTGTAAGCCAGTTCTAGGGGGCATATGAGCTTTAAAATGTAAAAGTGTATGTGCTTGCACTCGTGAACACCTTTCTAGTTGCACAAAACCAGCACTTGTGCTATTAATTGTCAATTTGATATACACAAATGAATGCATGCACAGGATACCTCCACAGAAAATTCCCTTAAATGTATGAGATAGCTGAGATTACGTTTGCCTTAGCTGTAGCTATCCCATCATTCATTGATATAGATAAATATGTTATGCATCCTAATGTGTGCAATAAACTCAACAGTGCCCAAGACACAGTTGCTCTGTAGAAGGGAATTAAGATTTTGAGGATCATTCATAAGCCCATGCACAGTAAAAGACATGACTTATGCTCTGTGTTTTCATTCTGTTAAAAGATAGAGAAAATATGCCTAGAATGTCTCTACTGCAGCTCTCTGCTGCCTTGTATATTGTTTGTTGTCCTTAGAGCTGAAACAATGTTCTGAAATATCTCAAGTCCTTTTAATTAAAGTAATTGTAATGTGAAAAACTGCATCACACCTGAAGAGTCAAATTACAATTTAGTTTTCCCATCTGAACATATGTATTAAGTTGGAACAATAAGTTCTTCCCGAATTCCCAGTGCCCTGTCAAGACTGGCATCCAGATGAAGCGGAACTAGTGTCTGGATTACACTGAATCCTAAATGGCCTGCCAAAATTAGCACTTGTCTGACACTGATTTAGCATGTGGATGACAGTAAACTTAAGTGGAACTTGATTTCTGCCTTGAGGAAGAGGAGAGTGCTTCACAACAGAGCACTTGTGTCTAATAGTGTAGGTCAATCTGCCAATAAACAAAAATGTTTTTTCCATAACTAGCTGTACATTGTGCCCTTTTTTATCAGTTGCACTCCTGGCCATAACCATATTTACATCACTGACCTTCATATTTCATTGCTGCAACTCATCCTGAGGAACAAAGCTCCATGTTATAAAAACTCGTGCAGTTGTAAAACACAGCAGCCCTATGTATTTAGCAACAGGTCACGGTGATAACTTTGCCCTGGAGTTCAACTGGCTATGCACTGAATGCAGAGTTTGATTTCAAAGTCTGTCCTGATAATCAAAGCCGCCTGTGAAACAGGATTTAAGCACTTGAATGTCATGATATCCCTCTAAATTCTACTACAGCTGTAAAGTCCTTGGCAAATAAAGGAGCGGTCCAGGGTAGGCATAACAGAACTTTTGCAAACATGGGACTTAAACTTTGCAATGTGCTCCCACAGCAAAAGGAACAAGGCTTATAAATAAACTCTCTTTTGATCTGCCTCTTCCCAAGATCCTTACACATACACACACAAACATGCACAGTCATGTGCACACACACTCAAACATGAGGTGACATCTCCTAAAAGCTGAGGAGGAAGAGAGATTTAACTATTTTTAAAAGACTGGATTCTGTGGTAATAGAGGACAAATTTTTTCTCTTGATATCCTAATTATTTATTCTCTTTGGTCTCACTGCACTAAAATTTATTGTTTCTCAAGACTGAAAGTATGTTATTATGTACTATATTATCTTGGTTTTAAAAGTGTAAAGTTTGTGATTTTGCGATAGCTGGAGCAATTTATGTGCCTGGAAAATAAACAATTTTCTTACTGCTTCAATTTTTGTGTTACTAGTAGTCTTATTTACAGCCCAGTTAGAGCTTCCTCCAGACAGTTCCTTCCTGCTTCTGAACAAGCTGCAGCATTTTTTGGGAGAGAAGAAATAAACCACGGATGGATGATACCTGGGATTACTGTGGCCTGAAGAGGGCCCAAATCCATATGAAACTAGACATCATTAATTTTTTTCCCAGATAAACGTTATTTATTTATTTATTTATTTCTAATAAACCCCTGAGATTAATTTATATACATGAAGGATGCAGAACTGGAAGATGTCATGTATTTATGGAATAGTAATTTTCAAATGGAGGGAAAATAACAATTCCTAATAGTAATGATATAGATATATGCAAATATTTGCAACCAAGATTATGAATTTCTAGCAAAATCTATTTAGATGGAATAGCCTGAATGTCTTACTTTATGTTCTAGAGGTGTTTCTATCTCTTCATAAATCTTGTCCCTCAGGTCATGCTCTTTAGTGACCTCTGAATTAGTTTTGGCAAACTGTATAAAGTCAAGAGTTAGTAATGCCTTTGTTGAATGAATGAGTACAGGGAAACCCTCTAGCACATTTGATACTGCGTTCAGTGCTAGTGACAGCTGGTGTGACGGGGACAGGGAGGGAAAGAGCATCCTCTTTTCCCTAGTTGGGTTTTAAAGGGCTTACCACTGGGGCATGCTGGCAGGAAAACTGAGAAAGCATCCATGGCCCATTTAACAGCAGTTGTCTGTCTGAAAAGTGGAGATGCCCAAGTTGTCTTCACAAATGCTAAAGCTGTCCTTACAGAATAATTTGTCTATAGGTGTTTGAACATATTCAAATTGTTCCTGAAATGTTGAAGTCAACTGTATTAGTCCACTTCAGTGATGATGTACTTTGCTATGCATAAGCAAAGAGTAGGAAGAAAAGCAGAAAAGTAAATCTGTGATAATTAAAACATGTTCTAATGAAAGTGTGGACAGGAAAGCTTGCTTTTCTCGTTGGTTTTGTGTAAAAAAATGTCAACAATTTGCATTCATAAGAATAGCTGCGTTTGCTTTGCTTTTTTCTGAAGCTTCCTCCTTGATTTTGTAATTTGAAATTTATGAAACAAATCATATGACTCAACTGTAATCACTGATGAGGGTACGTACACACATTGTGAGCAAAATGCAAATGCACGTAGATAGAATCTGGGATCAGAAATTCTATCAAACTACAACTGCTAATGTGTTCATCTACGTGCCTTGTAAGACTCTGTCATGTCACATGAGTGATGTGTCTAAGCATTAGTCCGGAGTTTTCCTCTGGATTATCAGAATTAACAGCTGTGGTCAGCTGGGCTCAAAATCCAAGGACTTGGTTTTATAAAATGTTACCGTGATGGTGTGTTTACCTCCTCCTCTGTGAATGCAGCTGATAGCATTATCATTTTAAACACAAAGGTACCACTATCATTTTCAGGTACCAGCAGCACTTGGGGTCACATAAAGAAAGTCTAGAGAATGCAGATAATTGGATCAGTTAATCCTATACTGGTTTTTAGTCAAACTGTCACAAGAAAGGTTATTCACAGCCTCCAATAAGGAGTAGAAATGAACAGTTGTCCTAGATTGCAACTGCACTAGAAGCAGTATGTACATCCTTTTGGGTGGAAATAGGGTAGATTTGGAGATCACCTTCTATAAAACTGCTGGTACAGTTGAGCAATTGCCAGTTTTGCAGTTAGTGAAGTAACTTAAGGAATCATTCAGTGTTTATGTAGAATTTTGTCCAGCTACTTTGCAACAGAGACTATTTTAAGTGTATTACATAGGATTTTTTAAAAGTCCACTATATGACTTGAAAAACATAGAGCTGAGGATGGCTGGTTTTCTACAGATTTGTGTCTTCAGATTTACTTCCCTGCTGTCTAAAATGGGCTCTGAAGCATTTTTTTGAACTGCAGGCATCTGTTTCTATGACAAATTTTTAAGTGCTCTGTGTCCAAAACAAAACTGGCTGTGGATGGCCAAGGATTTACAAAGTTATTACTGCTGGAATTCAATCCTACTCCATACTTTTATCCTATAAGGATAGCAGACTAAAATGACTGTATTTATTAATTTAATTTTATATTAACAAATCTGTACCTTAATCCACTGTGCATGTTGCTCTGAAGTCGTTGAAAACGGGACATGAAGATACGTCATGTCACAAAGAGAATATATCTCAAAATAAGTAAAGTGTCATTTGATAGACACTTGTGTCTTCTTCCTCTATATCAGGTGTACATCCAAAGCAAGAGTTGTAGTAAGGGAGGGGTCAGTGTCTATTGAACATTTTGAGAGTAGGTCCATTTACACGTTAACATGCAAACTGTAAGTAACATTCCACAAACTTTATTTTATATGTTATGAAAGTTTAAACCCTTTTCCATGTAGACAATGAGGTATCAGACAAGCTGTGTACTCTGACAGTCAGAGACTTCCTTCTGGGAACCAAGGATGAATCACTTAATGCTCCATGCCTCAGCATTGTTTCCAGAACTTTAGAATTTCATCTACGGATTTTAATTTACATTTTTAAATAGATACTTTATTTTTTATGTTTATAAGCTTGCTGTGGGCATTTCAAAAGGCTGTAACATGATAATTGCATGATCTCAGAATCAAATACTGTTCCATATTCAAGCTCGCCTTAGTAGTTGAAGCATGTTTGTTTTTCAAAGATCAAAACAATTCAATATAAATAGATAATACATGAAGTCCAGAATCCCAGAGGAGCAGCTGAATGGCCAAGTAAGTTATAAAATGGATACCATTCAGAACAGAGTCATAAATTTTCAAAACCTCCTATATCCTTTTAGTGTCCAGGATCTTGTATTACCTACTGCTTTGTACCATCGAAAAGTTAATGGTTATACAGAATGAGGCATTTTCTGGTTAGCAAAGGAATTAGTTATGTTTAATTACGCACCTGGAAATCTGATTTGTGATAGTTTCCTTCAAGGCTAAGCTAATCAGAAAATCCTCCTGCCCATCAGTAAAGGCTGGAGAGAGCCTTTGTGTTATTATACAAGAGCAAGGAAGGACTGAATGGCTTTGGCTACTCTCATTTCCTGGAGTCTCTCCTAGCAAAGCACTGTAGGGGACTGCTGCACTGGCAGGCAAGGGCTGCTACTGCAATCCCTACCCACAGCCAGAGCCTGTGACTTCCCCAGGGGAAGAAGGATCATGACAAGGTGAGAATGAGAAATGTGTGCCTAAGTGAGGCCTCCAGTGCAGGAGTGCTGTCTGGCTGTGGCAGTCGATGCCTGAGCAGGCAGTTATTAATAACGATGCAAAACCCCCACAGGATTTCTGAACAGTGTGCTTACAATATTAAAAGGTAACTCAGGATCAATAGCTTGTTTTTAACCTGGCAGTGCCAGGGAGTGCTTTTGCCAGGCCCTTCCCTGTGGGAGCTGCAGCTCCTGTTCTGCCTCTTCCTGCCCTTCACCACACACTGTGCTCAATGTCACAAACACCAGAGCAGCCATGGAAAACTCAGTGTCCCAACTATGTATTTCCTGTCAGATCCTCACCAGATGCAGTATCCAGACCTTTTAAAACACAGCACCTGTTGTGTTTTTCCAAATTTCAGGGTGTTTCCTCAGGCAAGTTCCTCAGGGAAGCAGGCCAGCCTCCTAGCAAGCAATCCCACCCTGGGATTTAACCTCAGAATTCCTGTATATCCCTGTAGTCTACATTAAGTTTTGCTAATATATGTTGTTACCGGTTCACAATTGCCTCTGCCGTGCAGTAATACTGTCATAAACACTGAGAGCTGGAGCAGCAACAAGAGGGCCTGAGAGTACCGCGCACACTCTGACACCAAGTAGTATTTTACTCTTTACGGCCTCTTTAAACATTACTGAGGGGCACTGTCGCTGTCCCCCGAGGCACTGCAGGCAGTGTCGCTGTCCCCCGGTGCACTGTGGGCAGTGTCGCTGTCCCCCGGCGGCACTGAGGGTACTGTAGGGAGTGTCGCTGTCCTCCGGTGCACTGTGGGCACTGTCACTGTCCCCCGGGGGCACTGAGGGCACTGTCGCTGTCGCCCGCGGGCACTGAGGGCACTGTAGGGAGTGTCGCTGTCCCCCGAGGGCACTGAGGGCACTGTCACTGTCCCCCGGGGGCACTGAGGGCACTGTCGCTGTCCCTCGGGGGCACTGTTGGCAGTGTCGCTGTCCCCCGGGGGCACTGTGGGCAGTGTCGCTGTCCCCCGGGGGCACTGTGGGCACTGTGGTCAGTGTCGCTGTCCGCCGGGGGCACTGTGGGCACTGTGGTCAGTGTCGCTGTCCCCCGGGGCACTCTGTGCCTCGCCGCTGTCCCCTCTCCCCGCCGTGTACGTGCTCGTGGCCCCGTCCCGCTCCGGGGCCGCAGGAGGGAGGGGTGTGGCCCGGAGGGGCGGGGGGGAGCGGCGCCCCCCCCCTCGTGCGCATGCGCAGCGTGCGCTGCCCGGGGAGCGCGGGGCGGGGCGCTCTGTGGCCGCGCGCTGTGCCCCGGTT
>JAOXXN010000364.1:11151448-11164036 GCA_026770055.1 Myrmophylax atrothorax | reverse complement strand
CCCCAAACCCGAAGATTATGTATGCTCGGGTTCAGGTGGGAATGGCCAGTACCTCCCCCAGGGCAGGGAGTTTCCCAATGAATGATTTAACTCTGTGAGCTGTGGGATATTCTTGGAATCTTTGATGGTCTAGGTCATTGCAGCTGCCTGTTGTGCCTGTCCCTAATGGCCCATTAGCAGAGATGGCCCCTTGGGCTGGATGTGAAAGTGCTGATGCCTTCCCGGAGGGGAGTTACCACAGCGGAGTCATTGGTGTGAAAACAGAAACATTCTCCTCTCTCACAGGGTTCTTTTAACACCCAGCTCCTAGCCTGAGGTGTCAGGTGTGCCCTGGGCAGCTGCTGGTCCAATATTAACAGTGCCTCAGAAATGACATAGAGGGTGTAAAATACTCAGCTTTGGTTACACCACATAGTGGTAACTGGTCCTGGCCCCTGTAACTAAGACACATCTCCACCCTCCACATCACACAGCTTGGTCTTGCCAGCAAACTTGCTGTCATTAGTGTGAATACAGCAATTAAAGCTCACAACTGATACTTGTCTTTTGTTATGATTAGAAGAAATTAAGTAACAGTGTGCTGTCCTGTACTTACTGTGAAAGTTGTGTCACATTCAAACCTGGGTATCTGTTGTCTACAACCACCAAATTCAGCTGCCCCATCGGTGCCAGCACGTGCTGGAAAAAACACTAAAGGTTCGGAGTTGTGATTCCAGCTTGCTGTGGATGCTGTTCTAAAAGACTGTGGAGCACTTGAAGTGTGTCCCCAAGGTGCAGATTTCTTCAAGGGCAAGTTGTGCCATGGCTAACTACTCAGTATATGTTTATCTGTTTCATCTTTGGCATTTTATTATCCAAGATTCAGAAGCTGAATCATGCTTTAATCACATGTATTTGTATGCGGATTATTTTTACATTATGAAATAGGAAAGCTTAATATGTGAAGAAATCCAGAAGTTCAGTGTGTGTGTGTGTGACCTCTGAGGAAAACTGCATTTGTTTTTAGCATGGCAGATGAAGACTGACTTTAACTAGTTATTTATGGTATGCAGCTATAGATTGCCAGTCTTTGGTACTTTAAGAAGTTTTTAGTCAAGAGTGAAGTTTTGGCAGGAAAGCCAAGAAAAGTGTATGGTTTGAAGCATGTGCTGTATTCAAATGTGTCTGTACTTCAAAACTTAATGTATTTAGGAAAATATTTATTTAATAAGCCCGTCAAAATAAAAGCTTGTTTCTTTTAAAACTGAGAGCACTGATGTTATCTGTCCTTGGGATATGTGATTGAATCTCGAGGTACAGTTTCTGAAAATACTGAACTTTTAGAAGCGCTGAACTTTGCTTAGAAACATTTAGATTATTACACCTATAGTGTTTATAGCATTTTCCTCTCTAGGTTAAAATTCATATTTCTGTGTTTATCTGTTTCTCTCTAAATCCATTTGCATTGTTTGGTGGTTCTTTTTGTGGAACAGAAAGGTATGTAGATTGAAAAGCAGTGATCTGTTCTTTCCCTGCTCGAGTGCATGTGTGGGCAAGTTCATTGTGGAAATTTGAGAGCGCAATTGTTTCTAGATCTAGGGGGGGGTGTTGGGGGGGCCGTTCTCCTTTTTTTTTTTCCCCTCTTTTTCCCCCTTCTTTCTAGTCAGACATTTAGTTTAACTCTTGATTGAGCAACAGTCATAAAACAAATGAGTGGTATACTAAGCCATTAACTCCACTGCGGACAGTTTAAGGCTACATGAAGGATAGTGCTGTAGTGATAAATCTAGTAATGAGAATATACATGTCTGTGTGTGTATATATATTAGACTCATATATAACCAAAATGCATCTGAAAAGTTCTATTTAATCTTATGGGTGCAAGTCCATGGGAAAGCCACAAACATGATTAGGGGGCTGGAGCACCTCTCGTGTGAGCATAAGAGAGTTGAGTCTGTTCAGCATGGAGAAGGGAAGGCTCTGGGGAGACCTTGTAGCACTTTCCAGTAGCTAAACAGGCCCCACAGGAAAACTGAAGAGGGACTTTATATCAGGGAGTATAGTGATAGAATGAAGGGAATGACTTTAAACTGAAACAGGACAAGTCCAGATTAGATATTACAAGACATTTTTTAGTGTGAGGGTGGTGAGACACTGGAACAGGTTGCCTAGAGAAGTTGTGGATGCCTCATCTTTGAAAGTGTCCAGGTCCAGTTTGGATGGGGCTTTGAGCAATCTGGTCTAGGAGATGTCCTGCCTCAGTCAGGGTGGTTGTAACTAGATGATCTTTAATGTCCCTTCCAATGCAAATCATTCTGTGATTCTGTGATCTCAGTGTACTGGAATGAGAAAGCACTCAACTGACTATTTCACTTCAGAAAATATTCACATTACTGTATTGAGAGAACATAGACTTTTGTCATAATGCTTAGGTTAGCAGTGTCAGTAAGACTCATCTGTGGCTTTTCCCCATTCTCTAAATCAAAGGTCATAACCCATGTATGTAGACAATAGTGGGTATTCAGATGTTTCTTGGCTTTGTGTTGCTTCTGTATTTGTGTCTAGAAGCCATGTCCTTGTGTTGCAGCATTGTTCCTGGAGTACCAGCATTACTCAAGGACAGGAGACCCACAGTTTAAACTGAGTAAGGTGAGACTTGCCAGAGGTAAGAGCTGAGACTCCAGAAGGAAGGCAGTCACGCAGACATCTCTTGCCCAAGTAACTGTTCGTGGACCTCTGTGAAAAATTGCCCTTTCCTTAAAGAAGGATCAGGTCTGAATATGTAAGAGGAGCTATTTTTAGACATTTAGTCTAGACCCTTTCTCCTTCAGTTGTCTGAGGAAAAATAGCTCCATCATAAAACACGTTCCGCTTCCCTGAGTGTGTTTTCCAGTGCAAGTGCTTCTGGAAGCCTGCTTTGCATTGCATTTCTACTGTGAGGTTTAAGATGGCTACTGAAGTTATGCCTGAATGTATTTGTGTCCAGGTTGTCTCTGTTTTCATGTGCTTATGCACTTTTGGCTGTAATAGCTCTCATGTGTCTTATGCATGTATATAATGAATTTTATTTTTCAGTTTTGCAGGGTCTTGAAGTCAGATTAATAGGCCTATTATAAATTAGAGCTTCCTCCAAAGGAAGAAGAGTTTGCAAGTTGTCTTTGTGTAGAAGCTAACACTTTTGTGTCCCTTTGAGGAGTCAGTAGGTAAGACCCAAGCCTGGCCTGGGTTTGAGAGTCTGTCTGATAAGAGTACTTGGAAGCCAGGCTGTCCTGCAGTTTCAGGTTTTCTGTACATCCCCATTTTCTCTCGGGCTCTTCAGGGAGTTGATCATGCACACAGGGATGTCTTAGGACTTTATATATTTGTATATATCTTTATATATTTGTAAATTTTTATATAGCTCTATAGCCTCTCGTATTTGATGTAGCAAGCAGCAGTTTCTCTACCTTTGTGCCATATTCCTGAATTTCTGTCTCAAAGGTGAAGATAGCAGCTGGAACATCTTGCTTGGGACACATGTACCAAAACTAGAGTAGCAGTACACGTAGCCAAAATAAGATACCATTTTAGTCAAAGCAATTAGAAGGCCCAGAGATCTTGGAGAAGCTCCAAAGAAAGGAACATGCTGTGAAGATGGTGATGGTAAAGAAGTAAGGACTCTGAGACCTCTGACTCAGTTCCAAGGAGATGTGCCAAGGGCCAGATCTAGGGGAGGTTCTGGGGGAGGACGATTCTTGGGTTGGATGTAACATTTAGTTATGGTAATTAAGTGATGCTATAAATTAGGAAGTACCCCTATACATCTCTCTACACTGGGGGGGCAGCGTGGCTGGAGCAGGGTTCCCCCACTGCCCCCGTCTCCTCCAGGCAACCCATGAAGAGCCTCAGGTCCTGCTGAAGAAACACAAGGCTGTCCTTGAAGGCAGGGTGCATCTCTCTATACTTGGTGAACCAAAACTCTCATTAAAGAACCGTTGTCTACTTTTCCCAAACTAATGTCTCAAAAAATTTTCCCTCGATTTTAGGCAACAGCAGAACATGGACTGCCTGATCTTTGCCTTCAGCTCTTTTAAAGTCAAAAGCAGATGATGGTCTGAATTTATCTTACTCTTTATCCTTGTTGGAAAGCTCTTTTGAGGTGCAGTGTTTTTCATGGTTTCAGTGTGGTATTCAGGTCCTGGATATGAAGCAGGAGCAGAGGCAGTGGGCACAGGAGATACTTTTTCACTATGAGGGTAATTGAGCACTGGCACAGTTTGCCGAGAGAGATGATAGAAGTTCCACCTGTAAAATAGATCTTCTAAAGCCATCTGGATGTGGTCCTGGGAAGGTGGCTCCCGATGGCCCTGCTTGAGCCAGGAGTTGGACCAAATGGCCTCCAGGGTCCCTTCCAGCTCAGCCACTCTGAGCGTGTGGCCTCTGACCACCAGGGCTGTAGGCACTTCTCTGGTTCTTTGGAGTGGTTAAGTGAAAAGCGGCTGATGATTAGCATTCCTGTTTGGTATATTTTACTGTGGTTAGGCTTCGACAAGCTGTCCCTGAGTGGGTTCTTAGATGAATGAACTTGTGAGTTATTTATCTCTGAAATAGGATGAGGCTGGAGATGGACAGACTGTTGTAATCTCTGTAGCCTTTTGCGAATTAGAACAATTTGGTAACTCCATAGTTGTAGCTTAGCCATTTAAACTCAACCCCCTGACTTTTCATTTATCTTGTTACTTACTTGTTCTAGAGCAAAATTCAAAGAGGAGACAGCTACACATTTGGTACGTGTTCTACAGTGCTGCTGAAATTGTTCATCCAGTTGTCAGGATACTGGTGGCTTATTTGCTGAGCAGCCTGGTCTGCTTTCTGAAGCTGTTGATGAAATAATTTAACACAGCTATGGCAAATAAAAGTTACAGAACAGAGTCTGTTCCATAGCACTGGCACTACCCATACCTCTCCTTGTTAGTAATGCAAAGAAATGTTAGCTGTAGGCTCACCACTGATGTTGGTGGCTCAAAAATCTTCGAATGATCACACGGAGATGTATTACACTGTCATTGTTCTGAGATGAAAGCTCTCTTCCACCTAGTTGATAGATAGCATGCTGACAAATAAGCCAAATAAATGAGGTACATAAAATTGCAAGATGCAGTTTGTGGTTTCTGTTTTGTGTGAAACTAACAACAGCCTGAAAAATGTGTGCTGCCACAGCAGTCTTCTTGTCATGTGCTTGTGTTCCACGTGCAGCAGATAGTTCTAGAGGAAGCATGAATGGGGACCCTGATTTTAGTAACACAGTTGATTTTTCTGGAGATTATTTGCCTGTGGATTTCTTCTTCTTTCTGGTGATAAAGCAAGTTCAGTTTGTGCTCAAATGTGCAGTGGAACATTCTTCTAACAAATTAGACCTGTGGTGCTCAGCAGCAGATGTCTGTGGGAGGCAAATACCTTCTTTTCTCCTTTGCAGTTTCTCCTTTCCCCTCCAAATGGATCACAAGGGTCTGACAGCAGACCCAGCAATGGGCAGTGCTGTAACTGGCCATAATCTTGTGTACCTTTTCCTTCCCCAGAGCCCACAGTGGCGCCATTCAAGTTGTCAGTTCAACACCATGGCCTCTGGAGAAGCAAGAGGTGTACATACATAGTCCACAAGCATTATAGCTCAGGAGTAGAAACAATGGGTTTAAGTGTGTGAGGCAATTAATGAGACATAACACCTTGTACCCCAGCAAACCAGTACCACAAAGCTTTGTAAAGATGACCTGAAATGTTTGCCTGGATATTTTCTGATCATCCATATGATGATCATGTCTGTGTGAGATCGTGTTGATGGCATCCAGGCAGCCTGGGAGTCTCTGTTGGAGGTGGTTTCCTGATTCCAGCTGGAAGACCGCCTGAAGATTTTGTTCCTGCAAGTTAATCGCCAATTGTAAACACGTTGAGTGGGACAGCAATGGAGTTCCAGAGCATCCAGTTCCCTTTTCTGTAATTTCTTCAGTGCTGGGTCTGCCTTTGTGCTTAACTCATGGCTGGATTTCTTAACATCAACTGGTGTCAGATGAATAAAGATTGGATTTTTGGGTATTGGCTTGCAGTTAGCTTCGGTTGTCATATTCTGCCAGTCCTGTCCCCTTCACTGTGGAGTTCTGTAGTGTGTGAGTATATGAAAATGGGATTGGACAAGGCTGTCTGGCACCGCTTCCTCTTGGAATGTTATAAAACTTTGAGTTAAAGGCACATGAATAAATTGCTGGAAGTGACTGTTTAGAGCTTCTGGCACAGATGAATTTCTCTGTACAAACTCTGGGAAAAGTTTTGTTTCTGTGCTGATAAATTGGTTTTAACTGGTTAGGAAAAAGGAAGCAGTGACAGTATGATTGGAGATTAATTCAGACTAGAAGGAGCCACAGGAACCTGCTGCTTGGAGTGGGATCACTTTCATTATGAATGTATTTATAAACTCCTTTTGCCTAACAACCTTTTCATCCTCTTTCTTTCACTTGCCTAATCTCCGTGCAAAGACCTAGTTGGCAGTACAAGCTCCAAATGAGCATGCTAAATAAGGTGAAGAATGAATGCAAACCAGGAGGTGACTGAATTACCCACTCAGAAACCTGGTGCAAAACTAAGCTTCAGTCAGCAGTCTCACCTGCCTCTTGTAAGAGTCTGTCTGTATAAACTGCAGAATGTTTCCATAGTCTAAAGACTTTGTCGAGATTAAGTATTCCAGTTCTCCAGCTTCCAAGAATGAGGAGGCTAGAACGCACCTGCACTCTTTGTCTTGTTATTGATATCAACTTGTTTGAAAACCCTGGCATATAATCCAGGGAACAGAATCAAAGGCAGTAGGTGGATTGTCCTTAAACTTTTTTTGATGCAGAGAAAATGTCACCTTTGTGAGCACTTGGCAGTCTTCCATTTTAGCTCAAATACAATTTGAAGGGTAATGTTCTAGCTGTTTCAGACTCCCATTTTCTTAATTATCATTCCTGTTGCTTTTTCTGTTCTCTGCTTTCTCTACAGCACAATGTTCCTAATTCTTAAGGTAATTAGCTAACTGTCTGGGTGCTTTTAGCACATCAGAGAAGTGTAGTTAGTATAACTATGTAGATATGTGAAGAGTTTAAATCTCTTAGCAGAGTCAGGAAGAGCAAAGTGTCTGAAGTTGCATGGAACCGAGTGCAGTATGCTTATTTGCATATTCTGTAGAGCCTGTGATTCTTGGCTGCTGTGGCCACGTGATTAATTTAGTGACCCAGTCCATATAAGCTGACTGCTATGCATATAGAGATGTAATTAATGGAATGCTTATAAAATCACATGTCTGTTGAGATAAAATACGTGCCTTTTCATGGCTTATGTTTGCGTTACTCAGGAGCACTCACTGCAGTTATTAACTTCTGCAAAAACAATTTGTGTCTTACAGCTTGCCTTGAAGGGATCTAACTATGCTGGTCTGCTGGAGCGGCACCGCATCCACACAAAAAATGTGCAGCACATTGTAGACAGTTTACGGTAAGAACATATGGATGCTGAGAATTCCAGACACAGTGAAAATATCCATAGATTGTCTAAATCAACAAGAGGAAGCTTTGTGTCATAAGCTGTAATAAAACACAAATACTGAAAAGAGTGCAGGTGAGCAGTCATTCCTGAAACAATCATAATGGGAACTGGCTCAGTTCAGTTAACTAACACACTCTGTTACCATCTTGAAAACAAATGAGATTGTATTTGTGTGTCAAGTGTTTATAACCCAAATATGACCGTAATTACTCCTTAGTTACATGCCAGCTTTTCAGAAGGATGTGACAAGGAACAATACAGAACAGAATTCAGGCTTTTTCTAAACTTTATAGGAATGAGAGGATCGAAGTTCGCCTTGTTAAACGTCGAGAATATAATGAAGAGACAGTTCGGTGGGCTGATGCTGTTATATCTGCAGGAGGTACGACTTTATGGAAGGGAAGTATTTGTTTCAGTATGTTTTCATAGATATGTTTATCAAAAATACTTTGCAGCATGTGAAGCACATTTTGAAAGCTAATTTCTAACCTAATTGTCAGAAAATACACAAAATGCAGTGATTGTGACCATCATGTCTACATCTAATACCTAAAATTGTAGCACTAGGAAGTGAATCCCAGTGCATGGCCACTTTGGAAAAGTTTGTCATGTGTAGCACAGTATAAACTGTGGAATTTGCTGTAGTTTTCAAATAAAGGGGATAAAATGCATGTTGCCATGTGATTATACATAGCCCTAACCCTACTCTTTGTTTTTTGGGATGTGACATGTAGACCCATACTACCTCTTGGTCCCTTGCTCAAATTGTCTTTCTTGATTTTACACTTTATTTCAGTGACTGGCATATCGAGTTGAATGGTATTAGGCAAAAGTCTGCAACTGCTGAGCAGTTTGTGCCACTGATGAGTGTTTTTAGATCAACAGAGCAACTAACGCGATTGGTTATTTTTAATATTGGATTGCAGCAATTCTTTCAGTGTCATTTCTTGGCTCTTTGCTGCAGTGTGTTGCTGGGCTCGACTTAATGTTCAGTCATTTGTGGCAATTATGCCTGATCATGGCTTTCTCTCTTTCCACTAGTCTGCTTTGCCATTAGCTACTGATCACCATGCAGAATGGGTAGAAAGGGATACCTGTACGTCCCTGAAGCATCCTTGTAGATTTCAAAGAACTCCTGTAGGCTGGAGACTAAAGTGCCAGTTGATGGCAAAATTTGTCATAGTTGAATCAAGCAGCTGGAAAGTGCTGTCTGTATATCTAACTGCAAGGACTGATTGAGGTTATAGTTGTCCTTCTGTTTAATAGAAAGGAAAAAATACCAATATCTGAAGAAACTAGTGCATTTAAGGATTTTTACTGCCATGACTTCTACTTACCTAAGACCTTTTTTCCAAGTGTGCCTCTTTGGGGCCAAATAAGACCTTTAAATTGTGCCTTCTAGGAGGACAACTGGAGTGAAAATAAAGTCATTGTTTTTATGCGATTCTAAGTAAAATTTGGATTTGTTTCCTGTTTCTGTGGCTTTGTTTAGCAATACTTTCTACATTTACTTTCATTAAAGAATTTCTCTTACCTGCTGATAAACAGAGAGAAATTTCCATAAATCTTTTAAAGCTTGCTTCTGCCAAATTCAGCTGCCTGAGCACGTAATAGCTCTGAGATTAAGTTGTCTTTTTTAGTCACATTTGCCATTGTGACTTCGGTTGTCACTACTGTGCTTTGAAAGGTGTCAGTAGTTTTGCAGTCCCGTTTTATTTTTGTCCAGCTTACGTAATGGGTTGTTGATACAAAAGCATATACTGGGAATGCTGGAGTACATGTGGGACTATTGTGTTTGGGTACTAGAATGGGAAGTGAAACTAACCTCTGATTTGCTTTTTCTGTAGGTGATGGTACGATGTTGTTGGCAGCCAGTAAGGTTTTTGATAAATTTAAACCAGTCATTGGAGTAAATACTGATCCTGAAAGGTAAAAACATATTTGGGAAAAGATGCTTTATTTAATACCAGACACACTGTGCATCTGTTTTCATGGTGTATGAGGCATGCCTGTAGCATGTAACAGTGTAAATACCTGTTTTAGTGGGTTGTAGATACCAAGTGCATCTGTTGTTTTTTTTAGACGAGTTTCCACCATGAGTTATCGTGTCTCATCCAAGAGGACTTTAAGCAGTATTGGATAAGCATGACTGTCTTAAACTGCCAGAACTTTTTTCACACACCAGTGTAACAGCACTTGCAGCTGGTTAACTTGTATTACTAACCCGAAATTCGAGGCTAAGGGTGGCAGTATAGAACCTAGCAGGAGGAGGCACCACTAAGTGTGGTGCCTGAACACAAAGAAACTTTGTCTCTTTTTGAAGAAGGCTCAGCTGAAGAAGTTTGTTTTGGTTTCTTAATGTAAACCATGTCACACCTCAGAGGACACAGTCTCCTTGGCTGGTTATTGGTACTTACTTGTCCTGTTATAAACTTCACACAAGTTGCATCCACCTGCCCAAATCAATCTTGTAGCTAGGTGGATGCAATGTGTTAGTACTGCATGGTTGGTCTAAGCTTCAAATGAATGGCAAGTAAAACTCAATTCAACAAGACTCTGTCTGTTGGGAAGTCCAGATTTAGATTTCTGCTTTTGATGTTAATATTTAATTTATTCTTAGAAGATAAAGTGGTGGTCAAAAGTTTTAATTCCTTTCATACCTTACTTCTCTTCCAAAACTTTTCAAGTGCTGTGAATAGCTATTCTGCATTATCAAGTCTGAATAGCAGGGTTCAAATAACAAGTGCCTTCAAGTTATCAAATATCACTCATGCAAGGGGAGCAGTGTTTAGTCCTCTAGTTTTGACATGAGATTCTTTTAATCTTAGGCATGTTGCTTACCTGTTTTTTATCACTAACTTGTATGTAAATGGGGGAAATTTACTTTCTCACTTTCCAGGTTTATGAAGCTTGAATTCCTTGCCCAGAGTGGTGACAGGAACTATATTAATATGTCTATATTCTTGCAGGGTTACTAGGTGAACAGACACTTTTTAGGGGAAATGTGGCAGAAATAGCTTTGTTTTTCAAAGGTACAAAATCTGAACAGATCTACTATCATTTTCATTGTCATTTTTTGCTACTAGATCTGAGGGTCACTTGTGCTTGCCTGTGAGATACACACGTTCATTTCCTGAAGCACTACAGAAGCTTTATCGTGGTGAGTTCAGGTAGGATTCACTGATCTTTGGTTTTCAAAAATGTACTGGGATTGGGAAATACTTAATGATGTGCAATTCCTAAGGAACAGGTGAAGCTTAGTACTAAGTCTTAATGCCTCAAATTGTGAATTTGGTGTAGTTGTTAATATTTATCATGTTGAAAATGAGTTTGTGGTGAAGAGTGAGATTCAAATGCAAAGGATAAAACTGACTGCCAGTTCCAGCAAAAAGTCTTCTGTTACGATCTGCCAAAATTGATTTTCTTTTCTGATGAGGAAGTTCATGAATAAGGAACTGCATTCTTGTAAAGGGTGTATTGGTTTACTTATTTTAAGACTGAAAAGGATATGTAGTACAGTGATAGCCATAAGAATAGAAGCTAATGGAACATACACACTTAGGAAATGGTCAGTGTGTTGCATCTGGGGCTTTGGTGATTGAGGTAGACTGGCTAAACTTTTGGTAGCAGATTAGTGTAAGGCAAAGCTTTTCTTCATGCTGAAGAGAGCTTGATGTTTTCAATACTAGATATGCTTCCAATAGAAGAATCGCACTTGAATTAAGAAGAAACAAGCTGAATTTCAAAGGACAGACTAGAGAAGAGTTTTTAAATAATTATTTTAAAAGAGACACTGTTCAGTATTCTAGTAACTTTCCAGAATACTTTGAGGATGAGAAACCATGAAACATGAATCAGTCACCTGAAAATACATAGCAATTGGGGTTTGTTTATAGTAGTAGCATATGAAATTTTTAGCTTGAAGAGTAACTATATTTTTGTCACAGAAAAGTTATGAAATTAGGTGAATACAGTCACCGGGACTGATAAATAACTGAAGGGGGTTCAATAAGTGTTGCAAAACTAAAAGGTACTTTCAAATTGCATATTCTGAGACTTACAATACAGAAGCTTTTTACTCTGTGTTATACTAAGTTGTTTAACTAAAACCACAAGTACAGATAACCCCCCTTCATAATCTAGGCAATGTTGATGTTTTTTTGTAAACAAAGTTATGTTTTGTTGCTGACACTCCTGTTTTGGCTCATTATGGAGCTGAAGCTGCCCCAGAGTGAAAGAAAAAGGATCTCCCTGGTTATTTTTCTGAAATAATAGGAACTGTTATCCCTAAGCTAGAACTGGAGCAGGGATTTTGTTTGACAGTTCTCAGATTTATTTTGCCTTAATGAAACTCTAAAATAGGTGGATGACTGAAAGAGGGTTTCTGGAAGGACTTCTGATGGCTTGGAGTTGTATATGGATGGTGAGGCAATTGTCGTTTCTCCTTATCCTTGAGGCGTCAGTGAGTGTAACAATCCATGTAAGCACTGACCTTGTAGTCCCATCATGCAACCAACATTATTGATTTATCAAGGGCAAACCATATCAGTTTACCCATATTTATTTTCCTGGTGGTCAGTGATGTAACAGGTCCTTGGAATAGTAGGATAATAGGAATACAGTCCCATTTTCTAATTTTATAGAGGCTGTGATATGTTCTAGCATGAGCATTGTAAGGAGGCTACTGGCATAGTGATACTCACTGCAAGCTGCCTGCCTGACTACCTAAAACCATACTTGGAATTTAAGGGCAGATAGGATTTGTTGAATGTGGCTCTACAAAGATGACAGTGAGGAAAAACTGGTAATGTAGTCATTTGAAGCATTAGGCTTCCTTGTTGTAATTGCAGACAAAGCTGGTTACTGTCACCTGGATATCAACAGTATGAAGGGAGAAAAGATGTGCTCATAACACTCTCTTGTGTCTTGGTTTCTTAATCAAAACTATTACTATTTTGTTTTATGAAATCTCTAAACTGCAGGACGAAAAAGGAATTGATATCCATAGGCAAAAATGAAAAGATCTGCGTGTTGTAACATGACTTAGATATCCTC